>ML660787.1:4715126-4859128 GCA_007570785.1 Antilocapra americana | reverse complement strand
GGGCTGGCGATTGATTACACACATGATAATTATCATGTTTCAATGTCATTCTCCCATATCATCCCACCCTTGCCCTCTTCCACAGAGTCCACAAGTCTGTTCTATACATCTGCATTCCTTTTGCTGTCTCGCATGCTGGGTTCTCGTTACTGTCTTTCTAAATTCCATATATATGTGTTAGTATACTGTATTGTTGTTTTTCTTTCTGGCTTGCTTCACTCTGGATAATGGGCTCCAGTTCCGTCCACCTGAGTAGAACTGATTCGAATGAATTTTTTTTTTAATGCTGAGTAATATTCCATTGTGTATATGTACCACAGCTTTCTTATCCATTTGTCAGTTGATGGGCATCTAGGTTGCTTCCATGTCCTGGCTATTGTAAACAATGCAGAGATGAACATTGGGGTACACGTGGCTCTTTCAATTCTGGTTTCCTCGGTGTATATGCCCAGCAGTGGGATTGCCGGGTCATATGGCAGGTCTATTTGCAGCTTTTTAAGGAACCTCCACACTGTTTTCCATAGTGGCTGTACTAGTTTGCATTCCCACCAACAGTGTAAGAGAGTTCCCTTTTCTCCACATCCTCTCCAGCATTTATTGCTTGTAGATTTTTGGATTACAGCCATTCTGACTGGTGTAAAGTGATACCTCATTGTGGTTTTGATTTGCCTTTCTCTGATAATGAGTGATGTTGAGCATCTTTTCATGTGTTTGTTAGCCATTTTTATGTCTTCTTTGGAGAAATGTCTGTTTAGTTCTTTGGCCCACTTTTTGATTGGGTCATTTATTTTTCTAGAATGGAGCTGCAGGAGTTGCTTGTATATTTTTGAGATTAATTGTTTGTCTGTTGCTTCATTGGCTATTATTTTCTCCCATTTGATAATTAACATGTTTCAATGCCAGTCTCCCATATCATCCCACCCTTGCCCTCTTCCACAGAGTCCACGAGACTGTTTTATACATCTGCGTTTCTTTTGCTGTCTCGCATGCAGGGTTCTCGTTACCATCTAAGTTCCATATATATGCGTTAGTATACTGTTGCTTTTTGATCTGCATACAGGTTTCTCAGGAGGCACGTCAGATGGTCTGGTATTCCCATCTCTTGAAGACTTTTTCATAGTTTGTTGTGATTCACACAGTCAAAAGCTTTGATGTAGTCAATAAAGCAGAAGTAGATGTTTTTGTGAAACTCTCTTGCTTTTTCGATTATCCAAAGGATGTTGGTAATTTGATCTCTGGTTCCTCTGCCTTTTCTAAATCCAGCTTGAACATCTGGAAGTTCATGGTTCACATACTGTAGAAGCCTGACTTGTAGAATTTTGAGCATTACTTTGCTAGCAGGTGTCTTTAAAACCTGAACAAATAAGCCTTTTTCTATAATTATAATTTGAAACTTAATAAATGACCAAATAAGAAGTTACTGTTGTGTGTATTGTAGTTCATATTTATTTTTTTCATGTTTTCTAGTATTTTGATGTGAAAATTTTCAAGCAAGTAGCAACATTGTAAGAATTTTGCTGTGGGACACCCACATACCCAGCTCCTAGATTCTACTATTAGCATTACTGGACTTGCTTTATTACATAGTTATCAATGCATTAAACCATCTTATTATTTGTGATTACTTCAAAGTAAATAAAAGACATCAGTATACTTCCCCTAAATACTTTAGAGGCATATTATTAATATTAGCATTTAAAATCTACAATGAAATGCACCATCTTAAGAGTATGTTCATTGCATTTTGACAAACATATACACATATAAGCTATCAAGACACAGAACACAGAAAGTTCTCTTACTCCTATTCCTAGTGAATCTCTCCTCCAAGGCCCAGTGGTAACCCCTGTTCTGAACTGTTTCCCCTGTAGATTAGTTTTGTATATTATGGCATCATGTCAATGAGATCATGATGTATACCCTTTGGTGTACAAGACTCCTTTCACTGTGCATAATATTCATGAGAGTTATCCATATTCTTTCCTGTATCAGTCATTTGTTCTTCTCTGTTGCTCATTTCATTGCTCACCTCTGTGTAAGCATCTGTTATTCTGTTGATGGGCACGATGAACCTTTCTAGTTATTGGCTATATGAGTAAAGCCACTGTAAACTTCACAAGTATTTTGTCAATATTTTCATTTATACTGGATGAATACCTCAGTGGAACTGCTGGTCATAGGGTAAAAATATGCTTCATTTTAGAGGAAACCGCCCTGCTTGTTCCCAGCGCAGTTGTGTCATTTACCCTTCCACGGACAGCGTTGTTTCAGCGCTCCGTCACCACCTCCACTGATGCCCGATGTCAGTTTCTCTGACTACAGCCATTCCAGTGGGTGTGTAGTCTTGTCTCCTTGTGGTTTTAATTTGCATTTTTGGAGAACAAGTGATGTTGAGCATTTCTTTCATGTGCTTATTGGCCATTCAGGTGTACATACTTTTGATTCTTCAAATCTTTTCCCCATTTTTAATTGGTTGTATCTATTGTTGAAGTGCCATAGTTCTTTGTAGACCCTGGATAATAACCCTTTGTCAGATATACGTTTTGCCAGTGTTTCCTCCAAGTCTATGGATTTCCTGTTCATTTTCTAAATGGCATCTTTTGATGAGCAAAAGTTTTTAATTTTGACGAAGTCTGTTTTTGTCTTCTTTTACGGTTATTGCTTTGTATGAAGTAAGAAATCTTGACTAATGAGTCATGAATGTATTCTCCAATACTCTCTTGTAAAAGCTTTATAATTTTAGCTTTTATGTTTAGGATATTTATTTTCCTTTTCACTAATTTTCACAGTTTTTAAGAATGGACCTCCTAAACTGTCTAAAATAATATCCAGTTAAACTTTCTTTTATATATAAACAAATAAACAAAATTTATTCAATGTCAAGGAAAGGGAAATTTGCCCTTCTGCCCCTTGAGCTCTTCTGGCTGGACTAATAATAAAATCGATACAAGACAGATTCATAGGAGGAATACATTTTAACTCCTGCCCACAGAGGTCTTACAGAAATGAGACCTAAGAAGTGACAACAAAGAAACAATATATATATATATTTTAAATTGAAGTATAGTTGATTTATAATGTGTTAGTTTCAGGCATACAGCAAAGTGATGCAGTTACATATATTTTGTCACATTAGTTTCCATCCGAGGTTATTACAAGATACTGCATATACTTCCCTGTGCTACATGGTTTATCTTTGTTGCTTATCTATTTTATATGTAATAGTGTGTATCTTTTAACCCACACTCCTCATTTATCCTTCCCCACTCCCTTTCCCTTTTGGTAACTCTAAGTTTGTTTTCTATGTCTGTGAGTCTATTCTGTTTTATAAATAAATTCATTGGTATTATCTTTTTATATTCCATATATAAGTGATGTTGTATAATATTTGTCTTTTTCTGTCTGATTTACTTCACTTGGTATGATATTCCCCAGGTCCATCCATGTTACTGCCAAGGACAATATTTCATTCTTTTGTATGGCTGAGTAATATTACTTTTTATAAATATGCTTCATCTTCTTTATCCACTCACTGATTGAGGGGCCCTTAGGTTGCTTCCATGTCTTGGTTATTGTAGGTAGTGCTGCTGGGAGCATTGAGGTGCGTGTATCTTTTTGAATTAGTGCTTTTATGTTGTTTGGACCTATGCCCAGGAGTGGGCTCACTGGATCATATGACAAGTCTATTTTCAATTTTTTAAGGAACCTCTGTCCTGTTTTCCATAGCAGCAGCTCCAATTTGCATTCCCTTCATCAGAACAGAAGCATTCCCTTTTTTTCACACCCTCTCCAGCATTTACTATTTGTAGATTTTTTGATGACGCCCATTCTGGCCTGTGTGATGTGACGTCTCACTATGGTTGTGATTCGCATTTCTCTGATAATTACGGGTGTCGAGCACCTTTCGGGTCCCTGTTGGTCCTCTGTATGTCTTCTTTGTATGTCTTCTGCCCATTTCTGATTGGGTTTTTTTGTTTTTGTTTTTGATATTGAGTTGTTTGAGCTGTCAAAGAAACAATTAGTGAGGAATTGCCAGGATAAAGAAACTTAGATTTGGCATGTGTAATTTGGTTTGGCTTTGGGGTAGTAAACAAAAGAACTAACAGGAGGCTTCCGGGCTGTAATTCTCCGTCTCTGCTGTAAGGCCATCTTTCTTTCGCATGCAGGAAATGCACTTTTTTTTTTTTTTTTGGCTGTGCTGGATCTTCATTGCGGCATGCAAGCTCTCTAGTTGTAGCACGTAGGCTTAGTGGCCATGTGGTACATGGGATCTTAGTTCCCTGAGCAGGGATTGAACCTGTGTCCCCTGCATCAGAAGGTGGATTCTTAACCACTGGGCCACCAGGGAAGTCCCTGGGAGTTCACTTTTCACATGAGAGATTTATTTCCTGCTTTTCAGGGAGAGAAAAGAGGGTTAGAATTTTCTTCGTGGGTTCACTGCTTCCCAAGCAGCTTCAATTCAAAATTATTAATATGCCATTGTAGCATATTTTGGGGTGGCCCTCCCTCAGCCCCAGCATCATGTTACAAGAAACCTATTACAATGTCTTTCCAGAGAAAACATGTGTAAATATGGGATCAGCCTATCCTCCATATATGTGCTTTGTTTTCAAGCATTATCATTTAAAAATGATGAGGATTCTCTAATTAAAGAGCAGCCTAGACCTAAAAGAGGTATTTTACAATGTTATGTTAGTTTCTAAAGCAATTATACTCCAATAAAAAATAATAATCAAAAAAAGATTGTTGAAGTAGGTGGTCCATTAGGGAGGGGCTTGAAAAAGTTTTTTTATTTATAAAGACTATTATAATGATTTGATTATTGTCTCATTTTTTAAGTAATGAAATAAATCAGGTATGAAAGTGAAAAACAGTGGAGGTGTTTTAAACATATAATTGTTCAGTTAAGAGAAAATAGATTGTTTTATGCATTTATAAGGGTTTCCCAGTGGCTCAGCAGTAATTTGCCCGGAATACAGGAGCTGCAGGAGACTTGGTGATATTCTCCAGGTCCAGGGTTTGGTTTGTGGATGGAGAAGATTCCCTGGAGGAGGGCATGACAACCCATTCCAGTATTCTTGCCTGGAAAATCCCATGGAAAGAGGAACCTGGTGGGTTACAATCCATAGGGTCGCAAAGAGCTGGACACGACTCAAGTGACTTAGCAGGCATGCATTTATAAGTAACAGCTGGGGAGGTGTGGGGGAAGGTTGAGGGTTGGGGGACGCAGAAATAGCACTCATAGTCTAGGCTTTGTCTGCTCCCACAGATTTTGGGAGGAAAGTGGGAGCAGAAAGCACATCCTCCTTGATGACACAGCCGAGACGAGCTTACTCCTCCTGTTCCCAGCTGTCCTCACAACAGGCTCTTTTCTGTCTCACACAGTCAGCCCTGATAGTCAGGTGATGACTCAGGCCACCCTGCTTCAGGCAGTGTGTCACTGGTGTTCCTTTACAAGGCCGGGCTCCCAGCTGTGACGTGGTGGAGGAATCTGACACTCTGATAAATGAACAGGCCATCGGATGTTCTATCCAACAGAGGGCAGTGGCTCACTGAAACTCACACATAACATGTGCTCTGAAAATAGATTTTTCTGAAACTTTCCACTTAAATAGCTGCGGATTAACTTTCAGTGAGGCCAACCTAGTGGGAACTAAGCCGAGCATGTAACCCCAGATGGTTGGGCAGCCACATGTGGTCACAGTTCTGCCTTAATTCGCTGCTGATTACTTTCTTTGAAATTTGCAACCGGATTCTAAACTATTCACCTTTCAACACCTGGAAATGCTGAGAGCATTTAGTCATTTGTTCATCTTGTTTAAGCCGTACACCCGGGTTGGGTAAGACTGTATTTGCCAAAGCAGAGTGGACATCACTGAAAGATTAGCCCTGGTACTTCTGAAACACTCTTCTAACCCAGACAAGCCGTAGAAGGTTAGTGATTGTGTTTCTATGCAGTCCTATTAGTGATAGCATTCCATATGATGCTGCCTACCCCCAAAGCTTTTCTTATGAAGTTAAAAAAGTTTCTAATATAAAGGTTGTGTTATCAACAAATGCTAGTTTGAAAGAATCAAATAGGATTTAGAAGATTACCCTTCTTTAACAATGCCTTAAATTTTTATCTCCTTATCCATTCCGTTGCTTTCTTTCTCAAGACATTATGGTTTATTGTGTCTCCACTAGGTGCCTTGCATGTGATTTACACAGTGAATGGCCCTGCCTTTGGAGCAAGTTAATGATATAATATCCCCATTTATATTCAGAGCAGTCAACACTTTCTAGCTCTCAGAATAATAAAAGCACCTGCATTTAATATACATGGAAGAATGGGAAGGCAAATAGCAGATAAGGCACAATCAGGTAAGTGTAATCAGATAAAATATCACAATATTATAGTAGATCAGCATCTGGTAATGACTTGAATTTTGAAAGACTGACAGACAGCATGGCCTGAAGCATCCAGGCATACCGCATTCAGAGCGCCTCTTCCCAGGGCTGATTGCTCCTCTCCTGTGTTTTCTGGAAGATTAAGCAGGTAGGGTTTCTTATTTTAACTCTTCTAGAACTGTATTGTGCTACTGGAAAAACACTGGCAGCATTCCTCTCAGAACCCAGATCAGAAACAAAAACAAATGATGTAGCTAAAATAAAACCTGGCATCTCCCAGTAGTTATCTCAAATTGATCCAAATCAATTTTATTAAAAAAAATAAAGCTTGCGGTGATAGGCAGAGCTTTCATTTCCATCTCTGTACTTGCCTGCACGGTGTTGACATTTTATTTTATTTTTTTAAGCAAGTGAAAACTTAGTTTATTAGAAACTTACTTGTCTCTGAGAACTTCTGCAGTTTTGAGCCTTGGCAGCTAGTAAACCTAGCTCTAGACCTAGTAAATGAAGGTCTCTTTTGACCTCGCAGGAGTCTTAATGTAACAGAACCATAAGGAGTCAAATAGAAAGCTTTACATTTGTAGAAGTCAGAAAACTGAACAAACTTGGTTGGTGTAGGAGAATTTAGCAGTTTTCTTCTCCTTTAAAAAAAATTTATTTTAAAAACGAAGTATAGGGAGATAGTGAAGGACAGGGAAGCTGGAGTGCTATATAGTTCATAGGGTGCAAAGAATCAGACATGGCTTAGTTGATTTGCAATGAGTATTAGTTACAGCAAAGGGGTTCAGTTATATATACATATATATACATATATTCTTTTTTTCATATATATACATATATATAAAATATATCCATGTATATATACATATATATATACAAATATATCCATGTGTATATATACATATATATATACAAATATATACATGTATATATATACATATATATATACAAATATATACATATATTCTTTTTTTTTTAGTCTTTTCCTTAAGTTACTCTTTGTGAGAAGCCAGCAATTTCTTCAGTTAACTCACTGCAGCTTACTGGGTACCATGGAGACAAGGGGGAAGGTACTAGGGGTTGGGGATGGGGGCAGAAGGCTCTTTAGCCTACAGTTAGTTAGCCCAAAGGGTGGCTCTCCAGCGGGAGGATCAGGAAGTGCCTTTGGTTGTGTGTGCACGCATGCCGAGTCGCTTTAGTCGTGTCTGACTGCAACCCCGTGGACTGTAGACTGCCAGGCTCCTCTGTCCGTGGGATTCTCCAGGCAAATGTACTGAAGTGGATTGACATGCCTTCCTTCAGGGAATCTTCCCCAAGAATTGAACTCATGTGTCATGTCTCCTGCCTTGGTAGGTGGGTTCTTTACCACTAGTGCCACCCGGGAAGCCTATATTTGGTCATATCTGCTGCAATTTGACTAGACGCTGAATGTAGGAAATGGCATCGACTGGCCCATCATTTGAGAGGGGCTGTATTCAGCCTCTTGTTCCTCAGTTCTTATACTTTTGATTGTTGTTCTCAGGGGTGAGAGCCCTGGGCACTGGCCAAGAGATGTCTATTTCAATGAAATTTCATAAAATAGGAGTACAAAGGAGATGAAATCATTGTTGCATTTAGAACAACTTTTTTTTTTCTTTTTTTTTAATGGAAATCACTCTTTCCAAAATGTCTCTGTCTCTTTACCTGGTTTAGTCAGCTTGGGCTGTGATAACATGGACACAGAAATGAATTATTTTACAACTCCGCAGGCTGTGAGTCTGATAAGTGTGTTGGCACGGTTGGCTTCTGGTGAGGTCTCCCTTCTTGGCTTGCAGACCGTGGCCGTCTTCATGTGTGCTCACTCGATCTCTTCTCTAAACACCTACAGGGAGAGAAAGAGTGGGCTCTCCAGTGTCTCTTTTTATGATGACACCAATCCCATCCTGAGGGCCCCACCCTCATGACTTCATCTGAACCTGTTCACTCCTCAAAGGCCCCGTCTCCAGATACCAGCACTTTAGGGGTTAGGGCATCACGACATGAACCTGGTGTACCCCAGATCGTAGCATCGCCCAATTGTATCACTATGGCAAAGTCACTAAGGCTGAGACCAAGAGAGCCACCGTGTGGCCAACAAGGCTGGCATGAAGGGTGCGAGTAGTTCAGTCGTCGACGGAGCAAGTGTCACTGAAGTAGGGCCCTTGATGACAGCGTTCTTCATCCCTTCTTTCACATACACCCATACCCACACTCACTCATTCCTGCCACACGCACTTTTGACTCTAGGGAAAGAGAAAGTGCACATGTCAGGAATGAAACCAGAAAGCCACAGCTTCAGGCTGTTTATGGTGTCAACATCCTCTTGCCTTGTCCATCACACTTTGCATCCTTGCAGTAATATGGACTGATCACTGATTTCAGAATGATAAATGAACCCATTCGGGAGCCTCACTCACCCAAGAGTTTTCAGTTATATTCTGCATGTGGAGGATGGAGAAGGAGCTAATTCTTCAGATGTCTAATGACAGGAGTAGAAAGTAAAAAGGAGTTTGTGGAGAATCGTGGGTTGATTTTAACACCCTATTTTCAGAACATCCCAGTCTACATAATGTTTTCTATCTCATAATTCATTATTCAGTGCTTTGGGGAGGTGGACTGAGATTTACATTTTATGGCTGAAAAACTGTGAGCTTATTCAGGGTCATGAGAAGAGACCTGGGTTGTCAATTTAAACATAAACTGCACAGTACTGAAGATGGAAAACACCTCCCTCAACAGTTTGTTTGTTTGAGTTGGTTGTTTGCTTTAGATTTTAATCGTGGCTTGAGCAAAGCCTTCTGTTGGTATTTTAACTTGTCGTTTGATGAGTCTGGACCATGAAGAGCCACGACCATGTCAAAAAAGAGACACATCACTACCTGATTTGTGATAGACACAACCTTAGACAAAGCCCAAGAGAGGCTATTTCATTCTCCGAATTGAAAACCTTTCCATTTCTGCTTGAAGCCACATTAAGGGGTATTTTGTAAATAGTGATGGTGATATTGCAACCAGGCAAATTCTTCTCTGCTTCCACCTGTGTTCCTCACCCTTTCCTCAACGCCATGGTCCTGGAGAGCCAGGTTACTGCAGTAAGTAACATTGTTGTCTGGAGTATGGTGTGAGCACTGATCCGTCCTGGGTGTTTGGTGTTGTTGTGCTATATGTAATTGAGTATGAAACATGAGTCTTTCTGACTAAGACTGTGGCTTATACGTTTTGCTACCACCATCCCTTCTGGAGGCAGATAAAGTACTAATCTTTTAGAAATGATGGTGGAAATAGATTGAGGAGACTAAAAAGACTGGAGAGACATATGGTTATGGCAGCATTCACTCGCAAAAAACAAGGAGAAGAATCATTACTTGCAGAGATAATTTGTACTGTAGGTAACAAAAAATGACTTTTTATTTAGTTTTTCAATTATATTTGAGTTGTTTACTCTGAACAGGAGAGACACCTGAGTTTCCCTTTGTTAAGTGCACACCCAAATCTAAACTTGGTACATTTCAAAAATTATTGAATAGAAAAGATTAGATCTTCATGCTTATTAATTCTTAGGAGCTCATTTGGCTTTATGCTTCAGCTTTCTCATTTCAAGAGCAGAAACATATTATTTTTATGCCACATTTCATAATCTACTCATTTCTTAGCTAAATTCTCCAGGTATTTTTCAGAAGACTTTCTTTTCTTCTATGATGGGGGCACAACAATTGTTTAATAAATTGTTGCTATCAAGACATTGCAAAATACATATATAAATAGATTTCTAAGGGACAAGTGTGGATAGTTGGATATGACAAATTGTTAAATATCAAAAATGACTAGTGGAGAAAAACCATCTGAAAAAAATGGTAACAGCTGAGTAATGAGTGTTCTGATTAACATATTCTGCAAATCTATCAATACTATGGCTCAGCATGTCCTTGTTACTCTCTAAAATTAATAATGATGGATATCAAGACCCTATTAATATTTTAATAGTCTTATAGGTCCAGACAAGCATGCAGCAGAGAAGAATGCAAATCTGTGGTCAGGGTTGCTGGGCAATCTCGAGAGAGAGTCTGCCAGGTAGGAGAGCTAAGTCCTCGTAAAGCTGTCTTGACTTCTTCCTGGGTTCATTCTCATCTCAGGACTTGGTTTCAGAAAATGTACTCATTTTGAATAGAAGGATGTATTAGTACAAGGCAAAACCCATAGAATATTTAGCATTCCTTTTGCCCACAATGTAACTTAAGAAATACTAATGTTCATGTCAGTATGTATCCTTAAATGCTCTGTCATCTGAAAACTGATGGGAACTCTTAAAGAATATACATACATAGGTTTGAAGAAATAGGTTTTCTCTGATTCTAGCACTAGAAATCTCCTTGTTCTCATCATCTTCAAATTCATCTTTAGTAGAAATGATATAATGTGATAAACTATTGAGAGATACTTGAAATAATAAAATTGAATGAAAGAAGAAAAGAAGTGTCTTTTCTTTCCTTCTCCCTAAAATACATGTATTTTAAAATAAGTTATTAAATAACAAGTGTAAAGTACCCATGGTGGTGCCCAGCACAAAGGAAGTGCACATTTAACAGTGTTGGTTTTCCGCTCTTTTTTGCTTCTGAGTGGTCCATTTCCCCAGGAACCTTTGCTCCACCTTCCTGTGTGGCCTGCATTGTATTTTGCAACTCTCATAAAATTTTCCTTGGAGTAGACTTTGGATCATAGGCTATATTGAAAGCCCCCCCTTGTAGTCATATGTCTGTATAGTTTGATACCCATTGATGTCGTTCTTCAGAGAAGGACAGTGTGCCTATTGAGGGTTGTCAACACTGGATGGTTTTGAAGCATCCATTCATTGAAAGCCACACAGGTCCACAGAGGAGAGACCAACCAAATATTTCTCAGTTGGAATTTCTATTCCAAATACCGCAATGGATCTCAAGGTGGAGAGTAAAGGTGAGGGTGGCGGGAAGCTAGAAGCAAAGGGGCCAGATTCCAGAAAAAAAGGAGATAAAGAAGTTTTTGCCAGGAAGCCAAAATCTGTCTGCACACCCAAGGACTCACACCCCGAAATGTAGGTTTGGTGGCAGCTGCTGAAATCTGTCCAAGACCAGAATTAAATCTGTTCTTGGAGTCTTCTTATACTTCAGCTGGCTGTGAGTCACTTTGAAGCACCTGATTCTACTTAGGTCTCAGAGACAAGAAATATGTTCTTCTCTCTCCCTTTCTTTTATACTTCCTTACAACTTACAAAGAAGTTGGTTTTTACTTTGGTCCTGACTCTGCTGCCAGTTTGCCCAACAGATTTTTCTCACTCTGATGCCTATATATGCTTGCTGTATTTTCTGGTCATTTTCACAGTTTCGGTCCTTTTCTCCTTTCACTAAGCTCCTGTGCCAGGCCACCTTCTTTGCCCTTGCCTTTTTTTAAAAAATTATTTATTTGGCATCTCTGGGTCTTAGTTGTAGCATGTGTGATCTTTAGCTGAAGCATGTGGAATCTAGCTCTCCAACCAGGGATCGACCCCAAGCTCTCTGCACTTGGAGTTCAGAGTCTTAGCTACTGGACCACCAGGGAAGTCCTTTGTCCCTGCCTTTCCACTTCATTCATTCATGCTTCGGGCCTCCTCCAGCAACACCTGCAATGAAGTTTTCTCTTCCTTCTCTCCCTTCTCGAGTCTAATGACCTCCGCTTTCCTTGTTTCCACAGCACACTGAGCATTGCACCTTGTCCCTGCAGGATTATGCTTCCATGCATGCATGCTTGCCTTCTTCACTGGATTGTCAGCTCCTTGGCGACAAGCTCTGTGCCATTCATTCTTACATGCCTGCTGCCTAGTAGGTGCTGATGGAAATTTTGCTGAACAAACAAACATTCAGTACATTCCCTTTGGTTTCATGCAACAAAATAATCTGAAGTTAGTAGGAAGTTTTTGACATGCAGGCTAGTAACGAAGAGAATAAGTGCTTGTATTTTATTGTTTGTCGAAGATATGGAAAGCTATGTGTGTTTAATAAACATGGGAAAAAAAAATTGACTTGGTGAGCTTATGGAACAAACTACCCTGAGATGAGGTACAACAACTGCACTGGTCTCAGGCTCATAAGCCAGCATCCTAGCCATAGCTTTGCCAGAGAATCTTGCCATTGTCTCCTGAGGCTTCTCTTTCCTGGACGTAATTTTCTCACCTTGTAGAATGGAGAGATAGGATGAGGCAATTTTCTAAGAATTCCAGGTCATCTAAGCTCTGAAACTCTGTCATCTATCATCATAATCACAGTTAGGGATTGCTTCTTAGTGCCAAGAAGTCCCATCTCTCTAGCTCCATATAGAAGCACTTAAACATTTCTTGCATCTTATTCAGACTTGGGGTCCTCTAGGTACTTTTTTTTCATTCCCTCCTTTCCTCCTCCTTCCCTTCAACTACAGTTTTGCCTGGAAGCTGCAGGGTAATTTGAATGTGGTGTTACAGGATTCTCTTGTTGTTCCTGTAGGGTAGACTTTCTTACCCCTCATGGCCTCCTTTGCTTCATTACATTAGCCCCTCAGACAAGCTTTGGCCCCTCTCCAGCTCGCCCTTACCTCCAATTGGTCCAGATAAGATTTTAAAACCTCCTTGAATTTTGCCCTACCTTAATTAAAAAAAAAATTTTTTTTAATGATTGTTTTGGTCATACCTCATGGCATACTAGGATCCTGGTTCTCCAAGCAGGGATTGAAGCCTCACCCCTGGCAGTGGAAGTGCAGAGTGTTAATCACTGGACTGCCAGGCAAGTCCCTATCTTCATTTTTTGGGTAAAGGCCACGCCACCATGAAAATCTGTGGCCATGCATCATCAGCCCCCTCCCTTTCTCCTGTTTGTTTACAGAACTCTCCCCAAAATGTCAAAAATTCTGGCATATTTTTATTATGACAATAGTAGTAAGCATTATTTATAGAATGTTTACTAAACAATACTAGTAAGTATTGTTTCCAGTATGTTACTACATGCAGGTATTATGGTAGATACTTGCTTACATCTCTAATCCTTGTAGCATCCCTAAAGGGAAGGTGTGTGTGTGTGTGTGTGTGTGTGTGTGTGTGTGTGTAAATGTGTGCTCAGTCATGTCCACCTCTTTGCAACCTCATGGGCTATAACCCCTGCCAGGCTCCTCTGTCCATGGGATTCTCTGGGCAAGAATACTGGAGTGGGTTGCGACGCCCTTCTCCAGGGGATCTTCCTAACCCAGGGGTTGAACCTACATCTCCTGTTTCTCCTGCATTGGCAGGCGGATACATTACCACTGGTGCCACCTGGGATTTAGTAAAGGGCAGTTATTTTATATCAATTTTAGAGATGTGAAAACTGATTCTCAGCTAATTTAAATTGTCCAAATTGTCTAACTCCAAAGCCATTGCTGTCTCCACTGCATCAGGTTACATTTCAGCATATGCAGCTCCATATCAGTTTTTTGTTCTTTTGTCCATGTCAGTTTTTTGTTTCAGAAACCATATTATATCACCGAAAAGAAAAACATTTCATCACTTCATGACATATCAACTTGATGTTTTGTTTTTCTTATACGCTTGTCTATTCTTTGTTTATATTCACACATATTTGAAAGAACTGTGATTGTAATGTGGATGTAGTCCTTATTCTAAAAATAATAATTCCATAACCATTTTCTTTGTTGCTTGCTTCTGTATTGTCATCTTAATGGCTGCCTAATTTTAATCAGATTGGTTTATCATAGATTAAACATTTTTTTCTCCTATAGAACATTATTTCCATTTTGTACTATATTAAATTATGTTGTAATGATACTTAAGTACTTTTTTAGATCAGTAATAATGCATTGGCTTTTAAAACCTTTTTTTTGTTATGAAAGCTGTGAAATATTCATAAGAGACCAGAAGGGACCTGCATCCACCAATCACTAGCTTCAGCAGTAATCAACATTTTGCCCATCTTGTTTAATCTACTCCTCCACTTTTTTCTTAAGAACGTTAAAGAAAATTTCATTTGTAAGCTTTTCATTTCACTTGGAAATACTTCAGAACAGATTTATAACTGATAAAGACTTTTCCCTAATGTCATCTAATAGTCTAGTTTAAATTTCCCTGGTTATCACAAGTGACTTTTAATATTTGGTTTGTGTAAATTAGGAGCCAAATATGGTCTACAAGTTGCAACTGGTTATTGCATCTTTTTTTTTTTTTATTGTTTTTGCCATACATTGTCATGATATCACCATGGGTTTACATATGCTTCCCCTCCGGAACCCCCCTCCCTCCTCCCTCCCCCCTGGGAAATCTCGCTGCACCAGCCCCGAGCATCAATCCTGGGCTGGCGATTGATTAGACACATGACAATTAACATGCTTCAATGCCCTTCTCCCATATCATCCCACCCTTACCCTCATCCACAAAGTCCACTGGTTATTGCATCTTTAAAGTTTCTATTCATTCTGAATAGTATATACATATTTTTTTAATGGTATCAATTTATTGGAGAAACCATGTGAGAAGTCCTATAGTGTCCCACATTCTGAGGTTGAGATGTTCTTATGGTTCGTTTAATTTGTTTCTCTACCTACTACCGAAGTCTCTTGGTATCCAAAAGTTATTGGTTCCAGCCCTCCCCACAGATACCAGCACCCATAAATGTTCTAGTCCCTTACGTAAAAAGGCATAATATTTGCATATAACCTATGTATACCCTTTCATACACTTTAAGTTTTCTCTAGATTACTTGTCATACCTAATGCAATGTCAATACTACATAAATAGTTTCCAGCCATGGCAAATTTAAGTTTTGTTTCTTGAAGTTATCTGGAAAAAATGTTTTTTTTTTTTTTTTCAAATATTTACCATCAGCGGTTTCCTGCAGCTGCTGCAGATTTGGAGGGCCCACAGTATATTGGTTTGAACCGGTATTTAGATGTTGAGAGCCTAAGAAGACTGACTCAGTCTTTAAGAAAGATTGCAAATTAGGTCCTTTTCAATATGAGGTCAAACTTAGCATACTTCTTGAAACATTTTGTCAGATCATAAGCTTCTTTTCTATCTTGTTCTGTTAGAAAGCCTCTTGTATAGGCAGTTTGCTGAAGTAAAATGCCACCTTTTGTGTCCCATGCAGGGACCTAGATCCCTGCTAATCTTACCTTATTCTGCCCTGGGTACTGGATCCAGTGTTAACATTAACCAACTTCATTTTAGCCCCTTCAACCTTGGTAGAAAACTAGGAGTTACCAGAAACAGTTTTGAAAGCTGTTAGAAGCCCCAGAAAAACCTGGATTTGAAAGAGGAATAATTGAGAGATGGGAGCTTCCTTGATGGCTCAGTGGTGAAGAATCTGCCCGTAGTGTGAGAGACACAAGTTTGACCCCTGGGTTGCGAAGATCCCCTGGAGAAGGCAATAGCCACCTGCTCCAGTCTTCTGGACTGGGAAATCCCGTGGACAGACGAGCCTGGTGGGCTACAGTCCAGGGGGTCAGAAAGAGTCAGACATGACTGAGCACGCACCTACCCAATTAAGAAATGACGAAGGATGGTTCAGTGTTTGAGAGTGAATGTTCCATTCACAGGTTAAGTTCAAGGAGATTGGGCATGGCCATCGTAATGACGCCTTTGCAGGCTAGGCAAGGCCTGAGACACACACCTGTTTTTCTGCTTCTATACTCTGAGCTTAGGTAGTTTAAACACATTTTCTTTTCTTTAGAGTGTGACTGTTGAATGTCATCATAAAGTAGTAAGTTCTTATGAGTCTTAGTTCCATTATCCTGAATCCCTGGGTGCAATGAGGAAGGCATAGCTAGGGCAGGGGACTGTGGCATGCCCCTATCTCGCAATAATAGTTTAGATGTGGGCTCTGAGGCAGCTCTTCAGGGCCACGTGATACCTCCTGTCCCACCAAACAGAGCAAAGGGATGTTCAGGAACTGGGAGAAGAAAAGCAATTCTCCTTTCTCTCTGGTCGCAGCAACCCGCAGCCTGTATGTGGCTTTCCCTTCAGGTCACAAGGCAAAGTCAGATCTGCCACATCCTGGTTTGCCTGACTATTCCAACCCACTTAATCTTCACACTCTACACGCTCATACTCCACAGGTGAAAGCCAGCATTCCTGGGCAAGAAGACACGCATTCCCACTGCAGCCTTCTCTGCTGGATTACCTGCAACTGAAAAGGCGAGGTTCGGGTGCTATTACATTTTTCACATGTGTGCCAGAGGCAGTTATACTCTGTCTTAATGGGAACAGGGATGGAAAAGCTCATGACAATAGCTTCAGAGAGAGGAGGACTGTGAAGCATTTTATTTAACAGGGTGACTTTTCTTTGGGGACTAAATTCAAGTATCTGAATTTTTTTTTTTTCTCTTATAGGACAGGTTACGGAACGGCGACTTTGTATCTTAACTTTGAACTGTAACTTCCCTCATTCCTTCGGCTTCTGGGCACTCATTTGTTTTACTTATTACCACTGTGTGGTATTGGCAACCTCACTGGAAGGAGGCAGAAATTGTGACTCTGAAAATGGAAAAAAAAATGAAAAGACTCAACGTTAGGTTGGCTCATCCTATATAGCTCTGTTTAAAAAAGTATTCAGCAATTTGGTCTTTTCCCAGTTTAAATTTTGAGTGTTAAATATTTTTCCTCTTTATGTATCTTAAGAAATGGTCTTGGTGTGTTTTAGGTATCACCGAGAATGCTTGTTAGTCTTCTGTTTTTTCATAATTGCCTCCAGGTATGCTTCTTTGGGCAAAGTAAGCAATTTTTTTCTTTTTCTCATTTAAACCTTCTGATATTTAGAAGTTTCTAAATTGCCACTGTGGCAAACTGAACTATTTGCCTCATTTGTTCTTTGATCATATGACTCTTATTACTCTTTTGATAATCCCATAATGTGTGTACAGCAAGTATATAGGTAATATATATGCAGGACGTTGTGTGAATATGAGTACTTTATATGCAATTGAATATTGAACTCCCATAAATGAGAGGAAAGATCAGTGTCTGACTTCTTTTGGTTCTGAATAAGTCATGTAAGGAATAGTAATGAAATTGAAAGGAGAATGTTGCTTCAGGCTGTAGTTTATACAAATAACTAATTTAAAAGATCTCTTTCAGGTACTTCCCTGGCGGTCCAGTGGTTAAGACTTCACCTTCCAATGCAGGAGAGCTAAGATCCCACATGCCTCACAGCCAAAAAACCAAACCATAAAACAGAAACAATATCATAACAAATTCAATAAAGACTTTAAAAGTGGTCCACAGTAAAAAAAATCTTAAAAAAACGTTTCTTTCAATATTATGGTCTAGTATTTCTAAGAGTTCAGTCACTCAGTCGTGTCCGACTCTTTGTGACCCCATGAACTGCAGCACACCAGGCCGCCCTGTCCATCACCAACTCCGGGAGTCCTCCCAAACCCAAGGCCATTGAGTCTGTGATGCTATCCAACCATCTCATCCTCTGTCATTTCCTTCTCCTCTTTCCCTCAATCTTTCCCAACATCAGGATCTTTTCCAATGAGTCAGCCTTCGCATCAGGTGGTCAAAGTATTGGAGTTTCAGCTTCAACATCAGTCCTACCAATGAATATTCAGGACTGGTTTCCTTTAGGTTGGACTGGTTGGATCTCCTGGCAGTCCAAGGGACTCTCAAGAGTCTTTTCCAACACCACAGTTCAAAAGCATCAATTCTTTGGTGTTCAGCTGTCTTTATAGCTCAACTCTCTCATCCATACATGACCACTGGAAAAACCATTGCCTTAACTAGACGACCTTTGTTGAAAAATTAATGTCTCTTCTTTTTAATATGCTGTCTAGGTTGGTCATAACTTTCCTTCCAAGGAGTAAGCGTCTTTTAATTTCATGGCTGCAGTCACCATCTGCAGTGATTTTGGAGCCCAGAAAAACAAAGGCAGCCACTGCTTCCACTGTTTCCCCTGTTTCCCCATCTATTTGCTATGAAGGATGGGACCGGGTGCCATGATCTTAGTTTTCTGAATGTTGAGCTTTAAGCCAGCTTCTTCACTCTCCTCTTTCACTTTCATCAAGAGCAAGACCTAAACTAGTAGGTGTAGTATTTTACAAGGCTAGCCAGTAATTGGGCTTCCCTGGTGGCTCAGCCAAGAACGAATCTGCCTGCAACGTGGGAGACCTGGGTTTGATCCCTGGGTCAGGAAGATCCTCTGGAGAAGGGAATGCAACCTACTCCAGGATTCTTGCCTGGATAATTCCACGGACAGAGGAGCCTAGTATACTGCAGTCCATGGGGTCGCAAAGAATTGGATATGACTGAGTGATTGAACAACAACAGCAGCCAGTAATTAGTTAAGCATACTTAAAAGTCAGGAAATAATGTATAAGATTCTGTACTCAATGGAAGGCAACAGTATCATGGCTAAGGATCAACCTTAGAACTTTATAGCTAAAGGAGAACCTGAGAAACCGTTTCATTCTCTTTCCTTGTAACTGAAGCTCTTGAGTTTGTCTTTGATCACCTGGCTACTTACTTGTGAACCTAGTTAAGTTTTTCTGCCAATCACCATGCTTTGTTTAGTCAACCAACACTGGAATAGGAATGACCTTAAGAACTATTACTTTTCTTTTGCATTTTTAAGCCTTTCTATTATGAATTGTTTCTCATTTTTATACTAAATGTTACTTTGACTTTCAACATTGTAACTTATTATTATTTGGGAAATACTAGACTAATCACTGTTAAGTTCTTCCAGTATGATGCCAACTACAAATCCTTTTGCAACCACTCTAAAACTGTAAAAACAGTGACTAACTCCATCATGCTCTTTTCCCTGAGTGTTCATAAGCATCTAAAATATATATGTTCACCAATGCAGGGAGGACAAAAATGAGTCAAGTAGCAAATTAAGAATGTTGGTAATCATTTTCAGAGTCAGTGACCAATCTTTCTCCCCTGAGGCTCCCAGAGGGAAAATATAAATAAGGCTGCACCTAAAATGGAGAATCAGTTTCTGACTTGAGACCTGTGTGAATTTAATTCTTTGCTAGAAAAGGTAAATATCCCTTCCATTCCTCCTATCTGCACTTATCTGAATTTTGTCTTTTCCTTTAAGTGTTTTCCATTCATTTAATTATTTTGTTTGTTTTTAAACCACTATTGAGGTGTTGACATACAAGAAGCTATACACATTTAATGTATATAACTTGATGAGTCTAGAAATGACTATACACTTGTAAAACCATCATTATGATCTGTGCCTCACACCTACCATCACCTCCAAAAATTTTCTGCTGCTCTCTTTACTTTTTTAAAGATATATTTAATTCTTATCTCCTGACACTCTACATTTGAAAAGGATCTTTCTGTAATCCATAGGCACCATTTGCTTTCGCTTCTATTGTGTTAATTTGCCATATCCTAGGCATTCCCTGTATGTGTTATCTGACAATGATTGGTCCACATCCATTTCCTTCTATTGCATAAGTAGTTCTGACTTTTAAGCAAATTAAAGAGTAAATTTCTGTATATATGGATGAAGCTAAAATGAAAAGAATCTTAACTATCAGACATGAATCAAATATGCCATACAGACTAATCCATTATTTGAGTATATCTGAGACAGCATGAATTAATCTTAATCGTATTTATTCTTTAAAAAATATCAACAGTTAAAAATTGCATATCTTATTATTAAAAATGGTTTTGGAGCTGAGATGTAATCTCCTAAATGAAGGAATAAAAATAAGAGCAGGATGATCCAGCTAACCATTTTTCTTCCTAAAACTTGAAATAAATGGAGATCAAGAAATGTTAGACATCTTTAAATAAATCAGAGGTCTTATGACATTTCTAATATTTTATTAACAAAATTTTGATTTGATTTATCTGTTTAAAATAACTAGCAAGGTATTCTCTAAGTGCTGAAACATAAATTACAAACACGAAACCTTGATTTATGTTAATGGTGGATCATATGCGAGACATGCCAAGCTATCACAGACTTTGCAATATTCTTTTAGTCCGGGGACAGAATCACAGAAAAGTAGTGAAGAAAGTGCTGCCTTAGGCTCCATTTGTTGATATATAGAAGATGGCTGTCTTCTAAGAAATGATATAAACTTGACGATGTGAACTTTCACTTTTATTCCAGGCACCTCCAGGTTTTAGTGAAATCTGCTCGACAGTTCTGAGTGCCTCTGTGTCTCTGTGATGAACCAGAAACATTCAGATCTCTGAGAAGGATGGCATGGAAGCATTAAAAAAGATTCTGCATAGGTAAATATTGAATCTCTCTGATTGCTTACACAATGTTAAGATTTGCATATTTCTCCTCCATTTCTGTCATGTTTTAGACCTTTCATGACACTCACTGGCAAGTCCCAGTTCTGTGTCAATTCAAAATATGTCTTCTGTATCCTACATCTGGGCTGTTAAGCATCACTGGAGAGAAATCACATGGTTCGGCAAATTGGTGCAAGTACCCATTTTTATTTTCCAACCTTTGTTTTTCTCTTGCACCATCTCTTTGTTTGGACTTCCCTGTTGGCTTAGTGGTAAAGAATCTGCCTGCCGATGCAGGAGAAGTGGGTTTGATCCCTGGGTTGGGAAGATTCCCTGGGAAAAAAAAATGGCAACCTACTCCAGTATTCTTGTCTGTGAAATGCCAGTAACAGAGAAGCCTCGCAGGCTTGGCAACCATGGGGTTGCTACGAGTTGGACATGATTTAGTGACTATGTTCTTTGCATGGCTGTTTTCTTCCAATTCTTAAGGTCTCACCTTCAATGTAACTGCCTCAGAGAATCTTTCCCTGATCTTTCTACCAAAGTGGGTCTCCGCTCATCTTGGGCCTGTTCGTTTATTTCATGAAACTTTGTACCCTTTATAATTCTTTTTTTAAAGTTTGCCTGACTTTTTGTTTGTTTAGTTAATTTCTTGTGTGTAGGGACCTCATCTATTTTATTAATTACAGTGGTACAGTGCTTCCTGGCACACAGTAGGCACTCAGGAAGAATTTTTGTACGAATAAAGTATAAGGTTGCTTTTAAAAAAGCATTTCATAATTTAAAAAAGAAAGTTTGAAAAGCATCGTTTTAAATGATTGTGACCCTAAGCCCAAGAGATAGCCTTACAGAGGTCAAGTTGCATATACGTTTCAAGTCAACATCTTATGTCTGGTTAAATATTTAAACAGATTCTTGGGCTCTATTCAGAACACATAGCTGTTGCTAGGGCTTCCCAGGGGGCTCAGTGGTAACGAACCCACCTGACAATGCAGGAGACTTGAGAGACTCTGGTTCTACCCCTGGGTGGGGAAGATTCCCCTGGAGAAGGGAATTGCAACCGACTCCAGTATTCTTGCTGGAATAATCCTATGGACAGAGGATCCTGGTGGGCTACAGTCCATGCAGCCACAAAGAGTTGGACACAGCTGAGCACAGCGCAGCACAGCGCAGAGCCATTGCTGAGTCTTCACACCTGCGGCCTCACCTCCCCTCTGTGTGCCGATGTGCACAGGCGGTCGCTGTCGACACATGTGATGTGGACACACCCCGCTGTGTGTAGTTTCCAGAGCCCCGACTGTTCATGCACGTCTTTCTTCTCCACTTGAGAAACCATATTGGCAGTTACTGAGTGTGAATGTAAGGCTGTTAGAAGGATTATCTTGAATCTGCTCTAAAGTTGTTAAGGAGCAAAAGATAAACCAGTGATAATTTTGGAGTTTTAAAAAAAATAATGATGAATGACTTGCTACACCTCTCACAAGTAATCAAGATACATCGATGTGATTTTTTTAATTGGTACCACTTTTGATAACTTACTATTTATGAAGTAAGCAACAGACTTTATTCAGATTCCATGTTTTTTTCCATTTGTATCCCTTTTATGTTTCAGGATCCAATCTGCTGAGATACCATATTTCATTTAGCATTATGTATTTTAATAATGGGTAAGATATACAAGTAAGAGGGAAAATATTTTACCCATATTCAGATATCACTGCTGTTAATATTTTGATATAGCCTTTTCCTGACACACGTGCATAAACACATACCACATACATTTTAGGATCAGGTCACATACCTATTTTTGTTCCCTACTTTTACCATTTAACAAATCATAAATATTACTATATATTATTAAATTAGTATTTGAAATATGCTTGATGTGTACATAGTTTTTATCACATGAATGTGTGCACAGTTGCTTAGTCGTGTCCGACTCTTTGAGGCCCCATGGACTGTAGCCCACCAGGCTCCTCTGTCCATGGGATTCTCCAGGAAAGAATAGTAGAGTTGGTTGTCACTTCCTACTCCAGGGGATCTTTCCGACCCAGGGATCAAACCGTGTCTCTCGCATTGACATGCAGATTCTTTACCTCTAGTGCCACCTAAGAAACCCATTATATGAGTATGGTTGGTTAACATTACCAAATTATTAAAAAAATTTTTTTTAAATAGAAGAAAATTGGGATGCAACATTATATCATTACCAGATGATCAAACGCTCATTTCTACTTTTCCTCTTACAAATGACACTGTGATGATTTTCAGTGCACTCAAGCTCTAGGCAGTTTTTGTATTTCTGCAGGCTGATTATGAGGAAGACTATATAAAGTGAAAATCTGTGGAATTTCCCCTTTTATTATATTTTTAAATTCAAGAGCTGAGATCTCTCAGTTGAAGATGAAATCTCCCTCTGCTCTAGTAGACTTACTTCCCTGAGGAAAAGAAAGTGTCATGAGGTCTCTGGCTTTAACCCAAGCCTGTGCCACTGAAATTATTAGCGGCATTTCCAGAAACCATGTGAAAATGCAGCTTCAATCCTCAGCTTTTCATAAGTGGTCAGAGTTCCAGTGAGTTCACAGGAAGACTATTACAGCCCCATTATCTTTGATTTGTGCCCAAGGGTGGCATTGGTTGGGCATTTCCTGTTCTTGTGGTTACCTGTTTTTATTTTTAGGATTTTGCTACTGGTTTGTCACTGAGGAGTCAGATTCATTACAAAGTAACAGACATCAACATTGGGGAAAAGATCCTCTGGTTGTCCTTGCCCTCAAGAACAGATAATTTATCTCTTCCCAGGACACTAAGTCTTGTAGGGACAAACTCCTGAGATGGCTGTTGTTGGCCTTGAGAGCATCCCGGAAACACCGTGGGACCCCTGGCTCCTGAAGCTGCCAGCTACAGTGGCTTGGCTAGTCACCCGGAGCTCAGATCATGTTGGGTCTGACTACTACCAGGGAACAGAGCAAATGGGGAAAGTATGGTGCTGAAGCTAGTCTGGACTGGGCTCAAATCCTAGTAGGTAGGATTCAATCCCTATTAGGGACTCCTACTTTAAGCAAGTAAGTGGACCCCTCCGAACCTGAGCTTTCTCAACTGTGAGCATCAGATGGCTACACAGGCAGTTGAAGGATTTGATTCAGATGTGAAAACGTCTGGTACATTGCCTGGCACACAGAGTGCGTTCACTGTGCCAGAGCTTGTTGAATGAAGGGATGGATGAAGCACTCACAGAGCCAGCTGAATGCTCTGTTTTAAAAATAGGGATGTGGTCATTTGTGATAGAAAGCGTAATAAATATTAGTGGAAGTGTTAGTCACTCAGTCGTGTCTGACTCTTTGTGATCCCATGGACCGCAGCCTGCCCGGCTCCTCTGTCCTTAGAAGTCTCCAGGCAAGAATTCTGGAGTCGGTAGTCATTCCCTTCTCCAGGGGATCTTTGTGGCCAAGGAATTGAACCTGGGGCTTCTGCACTGCAGGCAGCTTCTTTACCATCTGAGCCACCAGGGAAGTCCAAGAAATATCAGTGCAATGAGTCAAATTCATTTCTTTCCCAGGGTGGAAGAAAACATACACCTGTTACCATAGAAGGAATTTATCGACAGGGCACTCAGGTTCTGAAATCTGAAGTTAAGACAAGTTATCTTGGGATGGGTTGGAGCCAGGCAATGTCAGAGACCTAAGAAGCAGGAAATTATGGATCTGTTTTTCTAGAATACTGACGTCTGTAATTCTCATCTTTGGTGACCTGCCATCGGATGGACCAACCCTGGCCAGGAAGGCAGGATCACGTGGTCCAGGCATGACTACAGGGGGCTCCTCCTCTATTTCAGAGACAATTCCTAGGATAAGGGACTAGGAAACTACACATGTTTAGAGTGTACAAATTGATACATTTTATCTATCAAGGAAACTATCATCATGAGGAAAATAATGAATATATCCATCATCGTTGAACATTTCCTTGTGCCCTTTATATTCCTTCCCTCCAACCCCTCCACCGCTTTCTACCTGTCCCAAGGCAATCACTGATTTGCCTCTGCCACTACAGATTAATTTCCTTTTGTAGAATTGTAATATGTAGATCCTATATGTGGGATTGTACAGGGCGTCCCAGGTGGTGCTAGTGGTCAAGACATGCCTGCTAATGCAGGATACATAAGAGACACAGGTCGGGAAGATCCCCTGGAGAAGGAAATGGCAACCCACTCCAGTATTCTTGCCTAGAGAATCCCATGGACAGAGGAGCCTGGTGGGCTATGGTCCTTAGGTTTGCAGAGTCGGACACTACTGAAGTGACTTAGCATGCACAGGATCATACAACACACACTCTTTCTTGTGTGATTTCTTTCACTCAGCATAATTATTTTGAGATTTGCCATATTGTAAGCAGGTATCAGTACTTCTTTCCTTTTTGATATTGTTCCATCGTATGGCTATGCCACAGTTTGTTTTTCCACTTACTTGCTTATGGACATTTGGGCTGTTTTTAGTTTTGGCCTGTTACCAATAAACATGCTATGAAAACTCATGCATAAGTCATTGGACACACGTTTTTCTTTCTCTTGGATAAAACCCTCATTGTGGAAATGCTGGGTCATATTGTAGGTACATATGTAACTTTTCTAGAAACTGCCCAGCAATTTTCCAGTACAGTGGTTCTACCATTTTACATTCTCACCAACAATACATGAGAGTTCCAGATGTTCTCACTTACTCTTGGTATGTATCTAGAATTTGTTTTTTAAAAATCTCTCAAAAATTAATGCTAAGATGACCAACAACCCAAGTTTTAAAAAAATGTGTAAAAAATTTTGACAGATGATTTGCCAAAGAAGATATAATTCTTAGAAAAACTAGTGATTAGAGAAATAAAACCTGAAACCATACAGACATGCTTATTTAAGTGGCAAATGTTAGAAAGGAGCTTAACTTTTACATTAGTGTGATATCCATTTTGTAGATGAGAAAACCGAAACTCAGGGAATTATGCAACTTGACCAGGTTAACCAGTTATTAAGTGGTAGAATTTGAATTTGAACCCAGATATGCTAATCCCTGCTTAAAGCTGATTCAATTCAAACAATAGTCCTTTGAAGAAGGCATCAAAAGCCAAGGTTGGAAATCAGGGAACTCACTTCTTACTAGGGAATAGTTTCCATTTCCTCTCCTGATAAGACAGCCTGTCGTGGTCAGTGAATGTTACGGAACTTCAAGTTTGGGCATCTATTCTGCCTGAAGGATAAAATTTACACTTTCCCAACATCCAGCTTTGTCCTCACGTCTCTTGAGAGAAGTATTCAAAGAGTGGCATGCCCATCAAAACTTCCTCAATCCAACAAAGACATAGGCTTGCTGAACCATGATGATTAACACTGCGAGTTTTCTGGGTCAGAGAAACATGAGTTTGAATCACAGATCTGCTATTTCTTAACAATGTGATCCTGGACAAGTTACTAAACATGTTGAGTTTGATTTCTTCATTTATGAACTAGGAATGATACTGAGCTGATAATGTTTTAAGGATTAGAGGAGCTGATATACATAGGTTCCCACAATATCCTGCAATTAATAATTCTCAAAACACTGTTACCATATCACAATAATAATGCCCACACACACTGAGAACAGGTATGTTAAGCTTCTCTCTCACTGCAAAGCCTAAATGAAACACTAATTCATCACTATCTCACATCTTGCATCCCTGCAGGGACTTGCTCCTTTATTTAGAAAATGCTAATCCACCAACAGATGATTGCATTAATTCTATAAGGAGCCTTAATTCTATGAGGATTCTTAAGAAGTCAGTGAAATACTTTTTTCTTAGTCATCAATGTTAGACAGAGTTTTTGGAGGGCTTATCTATGGCTGCTCTTGGATACTCGACAGAGTGTCTGTGTGGAGTTTTTAGACTTCAATGATAAGATATACAGGGATCACATGGCATAAAGAAATCAAAGAAAATGTAATCAAGAGCTGTACGCCACACTGTTACGCATGCTAAGATAACCAAAGCCCAGCTTCAGTTCCGTGTGGCTTAGAAACTTTATCAGGCATGCACACTCTTTCCTTCATCCTTTACTAGCCCTGACTCCACCAGTGCTTTTTCCAGCCTCTAGATATGCTACCAGTGAAATGCTTTCCTCTGTCCTACTGAATTTTTTTATTTTTGAAACACAATCGATGTTTTCAGTTAGTACTTGGGGACCACAGTGAAGCGCCCTCCAAGCACTTGGATGTAAGATGATGAGGAGAGACAAGCCAGTTTCTCTCTGGATGCCTTCAGCAACTTTCTCTCAGGTTGTCCAGCTGGCCTGGCAGAGAAAGCCAGAAGTTGTACTGGTTAGCGCCAATGCTGAGTTGCAAACTTCCCAGAAGATGGACAGAGAGAAAAGAATGTTTTCTCACAGTGGCAAAGTTGTGCCTCGTGTTCAGAGCAACAAGGCTTTAAATGTATGAGGTGCCTGGGTACCAGGGGTTTTCTCTCTCTGGGAGCACAGTTTAAATTGTCTCCAGTTGTGTCCACTTAGGCAGGAGAGACAGCTTAAGCCATGTGACGGTGGGACACTAGGGGGCTGCCTACATCTTGCTTCTTGAGCCCAAATGTTGACAATTTCTTCTGTATGTCATTGTGGTGTTTGACCCTAGATCTTTTGCAACAGAATAGTAATACTTTTTTTTCATAAGTTGATTTAAACACGAGCACGTAACACTCAGAAGATACTGAAATTCAACTCCAAGGCCTGTAAGATATGACCACAACTCATCTATTTAATCATTTTATTCCTTTTTAAAAATTATGGTAAAATACACATAACATAAAACTTTTCATTTTTACTATTTTGGAGTGTGCAGTTCCAGGGTATTAAGTACATTCATTCTGTACAACCATTATCATCATCCATCTCCAGAATTCTCTTCATCATGCAAAACTGAAATTCTTTACCCTTTAAACAATAATTCCACATTGCCCCCACCACACTCGCAGCCCCTGGAAACCATGACTCTACTTTGTGTATCTCTGAATTTGACTAACTCTAGGCACCTCTTGCAAGTGAAATCACATGGTATTTGCCCTTTTCCCTTTCTCATTCTTAAGGTGCTTTCATAGATGTTAGCCAGTCACTATCTAGAACCTTTGGCAAGGAAATTCCTAGGATTGGGTAAATTCCACTATATATCTTAATGCTATTAAGCAATCTCAAAGAAAGACAATGCCAAAGAATGTCAAAACTACCACACAATTGCACTCATCTCACACACTAGTAAAGTAATGCTCAAAATTCTCCAAGTCAGACTTCAACAGTACATGAACCGTGAACTTCCAGATGTTCAAGCTGGTTTTAGAAAAGGCAGAGGAACCAGAGATCAAATTACCTACATCTGCTGGATCATTGAAAATCAAGAGAGTTCCAGAAAAACATCTACTTCTGCTTATTGACTGTACCAAAGCCTTTGACTGTGTGGATCACAACAGACTGTGGAAAATTCTTCCTGAGAAATCTGTATGCAGGTCAAGAAGCAATAGTTGGAACTGCACATGGAACAACAAACTGGTTCCAAATAGGGAAAGTGGTACATCAAAGTCGTATATTGTCACCCTGCTTATTTAACTTAAATGCAGAGTACATCATGAGAAACGCTGGGCTGGAAGAAGCACAAGCTGGAATCAAGATTGCCGGGAGAAATATCAATAACCTCAGATATGCAGATGACACCATCTTATTGCAGAAAGTGAAGAAGAACTAAAGAGCCTCTTGATGAAAGTGAAAGAGGAAAGTGAAGAAGCTGGCTTAAAACTCAACATTCAGAAATCTAAGATCATGGCATCTGGTCCTATCATTTCATGGCAAATAGATGGGGAAGCAATGAAAAGAGTGAGAGACTTTATTTTGGGGGGCTCCAAAATCACTGCAGATGGCGACTGCAGCCATGAAATTAAAAGACGCTTCCTTCTTGGATGGAAAGCTGTGATCAACCTAGACAGCATATTAAAAAGCAGAGACACTACTTTGCCAACAAAGGCCCATCTAGTCAAAGCTATAGGTTTTCCAGTAGTCATGTATGGATGTGAGAGTTGGACTATAAATAAAGCTGAGCACAGAAGAATTGATGCTTTTGAACTGTGGTGTTGGAGAAGCCTCTTGAGAGTCCCTTGGACTGCAAGGAGATCCAACCAGTCTATTCAAAGGAAATCGGTTCTGAATATTCGTTGGTAGGACTGATGTTAAAGCTGAAACTCCAGTACTTTGGCATCTGATGCAAAGAACTGACTCCTTGGAAAAGAACAGAGGATGAGATGGTTGGATGGCATCACTGACTCAATGGACATGAATTTGAGCAGGCTCTGGGAGTTGGTGATAGACAGGGAAGCCTGGCATGCTGCAGCCCATGGGGTCACAAAGAGTTGGACAGAACTGAGCAGCTGAACTGAACTGAACTGATTAAGCATGTGTATTTCTGAATTTCTTCTGATCCCAGGTTTACAAAGCAACCATCTGATCACAGTATGTCTTTCTATAGTAGTATCATGAAACTGTCTCCTAAGCATTTAGCCCACCCTGTTAACACTGTGTAGATTGTACTGTAGATTGACCATCTCTTAGCTCTAGAGATTGGCTGTAAACCTATTTTCACAAAGCCACATTCTTTGCCATAGTAATTGATCTGGGGACAAAAACTGATCTCGGCCTAAACCAATTCTCTACCTATAGTGACTAGTTCATTGACAGGTACTTGTCTAATTTATTCCAAGTGAAGTAAAGTTTAGGATCTTTATTTGATGGTTGTGCAAAAAGCCACCATCATTCTTTTATTGAAACTGAATAGAAAAATGCTTATCATCTTATTGCTGCTGAGAGCCATGGGAAGGAGGAGTCCTAGGAAGGTACCACTATGATCGAAAATAGAGCCTATATATTAGAAAAAGTTTAATTCTTGGGGATAAGCTTGCTGTATCAAGCCTTACCTGAAGTATTTCCAACCTCAGACCTTTTGATTTATATGAGTGAATAAATTCTCTTCATTGTTTAACGCAATTTGAGATGGATTTCTATTGCTTGTTTTTAAGTACATTCTAATGGCTTCTCATAGAGATCTGTGAACAGAATCAGACAACAGTTAAATAGACTCTGTGTATTCCCTTTGAAACTAATTTCTCTTTATGAAAAAATACACTTGTATTCTGGTTTTACACAGTAGTTTCTTTAGCTTGTTTAATATAATATGGATTCATTCTCAGGATCCTGACAAAATTTAGTTTTTGTCACTATCTTACTAGGAACCATGGTCCACTTTCAAGATAGTGAATATCATTCTGTGGAGGCATCTTGGAAAAAGATCTTAGTGACCATGCTCGGTCTGCCTTGAAGGCACTCCTTGACCTTGAGTTTCTGTTTCATTCTTTCTTTAAATTTCTGTCAGTTCAGCTCAGTTCAGTTCAGCCACTCAGTCATGTCTGACTCTTTGTAACCCCATGGACTGCAGCATGCCAGGCTTCCCTGTCCATCACCAGCTCCTGGAGCTTACTCAAACTCATGTCCATCCTGTTGGTGATGCCATACAACCATCTCATCCTCTGTCATCCCCTTCTCCTCCTGCCTTCAATCTTTCTCAACATCAGGGTGTTTTCTAGTGAGTCAGTTCTTCATATCAGGTGGCCAAAGTATTGGAGTTTCAGCTTTAGCATCAGTTCTTCCAATGAACACCCAGGACTGATCTCCTTTAGGATGGACTGGTTGGATCTCCTTGCAGTCCAAGGGACTCTCAAGAGTCTTCTCCAATGCCACAGTTCAAAAGCATCAATTCTTCTGTGCTCAGCTTTCTTTATAGTCCAACTCTCACATCCATGCATGACTATTGGAAAAACTATAGCTTTGACTAGGTGGACCTTTGATGGCAAAGTAATGTCTCTGCTTCTTAATATGCTGTCTAGGTTGATCACAGCTTTCCATCCAAGGAGCAAGCATCTTTAAATTTCAAGGCTGCAGTTGCCATCTGCAGTGAATTTGGAGCCCCCCAAAATAAAGTCTCTCAGTCTTTCCATTGCTTCTCCGTCTATTTGCCATGAAGTGATGGGACCAGATGCCATGATCTTAGTTTTCCGAATGCTGAGTTTTAAGCCTACTTTTTCACTCTCCTCTTTCACTTTCATCAAGAGGCTCTTTAGTTCTTCTTCACTTTCTGCCATAAGGGTGGTGTCATCTGCATATCTGAGGTTATTGGTATTTCTCCCCGCAATCTTGATTCCAGCTTGTTCTTCATCCAGCCTAGCATTTCACATGGTGTACTCTGCATTTAAGTTAAATAAGCGGTGTGACAATATGCAATTTATAAATAAGCAAGTAGAGAAAAATGCTAAGATGAGCAGGAGTTAGGTTCTAAACCAAACAGGAGTGTTTCCTTAAATTGGGGCCAAAGTGTTAGCAGAAGCAGTGGTGTTTGGCAATTATTGCTGAAGTAACTGGGATTCTTGAGGGAAAGTTCAGAAACCTTGAAGCTTATCTTATATTGAATACATGTGTTGAAATTTCCACCTCCTGCCAATAGCAGTGACATGGGCCTAATTTCTAACTGAATGAGGTTGACCTGCCTTGTGCCTCTTTTTCCTTTGACATGGCGTTTCTTTTCAGCTCTCTCTTTGGTGTGGTTGATCACTAACATGGATGTTTGCTACCTGTCTTTATTAAACTTATGTGTTCAGTTTATGCTGCTCAAGCCAGCAATGTACTCAGTCACACCACTCAACTAATGATTAATCTTTGTAAAGCAAAACAAGGACAATTTTACCTAAAAGAAAAATTTCTCTCCTTTTTTACCTCTTCCAGAAGATCACTGAGATGGCTAGAAGTTATGTGTTGTTTGTTCTTTTGAAGAACTCCTTGTAGCTAGTGCAAAGGACAAGGAAAGGGTTAAAGAAGAAAAGATAGTAATAAAACTCCTCTTTGTTGGCAAAATTGACATTACTGTTTTGCTGCCTCCAAAGGTTTGTGTGATGTTTCCATTTACCTAGTAGCTTGTGGGATTCCTGGTGAGTTACTATCAAGGTTCTTCTCTGTGTAGAAAAGCTGATAAAAGGGCAGTTTCCAATACATGGGATGAAATTGTCTCTCTTTCTTATAGAATCGAGTTATAAAAGGAATATCGAGATTTATCAGGGGTGTCATAACACTGGTGGCAGTCTTATGCAAGCATACAGGATTTCTTTTAAGGGACTCCTGTGAATATATCACACAGGGAACTGTTTTCTTACAGAAGTGCTAGAAGTCATCTTCAAAGAGATGAGGATATACACTGGCCTCTGCCTAGAATGACCCTTCCCTTGCTTGACCACTTGCAAAATCCTGATCATTGCCAAGCAAAGTTCAAGTATCTTTGACCTCTCTTTCCTCTGTCGAATTGTGCTTCTAGTATATTATTAGCTCTTAGTTTATTTGGTTCTTGCCTCTGTCGTAACACCTTTTAGAGGAGAACAAACATCTCTTGACTTACTTTATGTCAGGAATTGGCTATATGCTTTAATGGTGACTCTTTATAACCACCTGAGTATTATTTCCATTTTGCAGATGAAGAAATAAGGTAATGTGTGAAAAATGGTTTGTATCTAGATAAAAAACCATGCAAAACAATTAATCAATATTATGTGTTTGCATATTGACCTAATGTTCCCTTGAGTTAAGGGTAGAGTGTACTTCTTTGTGGTCTGAGGAGCTAACAGACTACCTGGGGCCTGTGTGTGTGCTCAGTCACCCAGGTGTGTTCAACTCTTTGTGACCCCATGGACTGTAGCCCACCAGGCTCCTCTACCCATGGGACTTTCCAGGCAAGAATACTGGACTGAGTTGCCATTTCCTCCTCCAGGAGATCTTCCTGACCCAGAGATCAAACCTGTGTCTCTTGCAACTACTGCACTGGCAGATGGGTTCTTTACCACTGAGCTACCTGGGAAGGTGCTTAAGAAATCTTGGTTAAAGGTGTAATCGACCAGTTGATTTGAATCTTCCTAAGAGTCTAGAGTAGAGCAAAAGTGATTCAGATTAGGTAGAAAACAGAGCTTTATATCTCTTATAACGTATTTGTCTAATTATAAAAATAATAGAAATACATTGAAGAAAATTAGGATAACACAAAAGAACATATACTTTTTACAGTTATCATTTTCCTTCTTGTCTCTTCTCTGTACATTTTTCTCTGATATCATAATATATATACAATTTTGTGTATTGCTTTTATGCTATTCCAATATCATATTTTCCATGTCATCAAAAACATAATTTTAATAGGTGTATAGATAAATATGTTTGGTATATAAATTTACTTACACATTCCCTTCATATTGAAAATTTAGGATGTTTATAATTTCTTTTTACCATAGTAAAAAACACTGTAATGGACATCTTTGGGCATATATAAGTTTTTGTGCACATCTTTGAAAATAACTTTGGTATAAGTGTTGGTACAAATTGAATTAGTGGTCAAAGTGTATTAATATTTTTAGACTCTTAGTACATATTGCTTCCAAATAGGAAAAGGAGTACATCAAGGTTGTATGTTGTCACCCTGCTCATTTAACTTATCTGCAGAGTACATCATGAGAAATACTGGGCCGGAAGAAGCACAGGCTGGAATCAACATTGCTGGGAGAAATATCAATAACCTCAGATATGCAGACGACACCACCATTATGGCAGAAAGTGAAGAGGAATTAAAAAGCCTCTTGATGAAAGTGAAAAAGGAGGGTTAAAAAATTGGCTTAAAGCTCAACATTCAGAAAACTAAGATCATGGCATCTGGTCCCATTACTTCATGGGAAATAGATGGGGAAACAGTGGAAACTGTGTCAGACTTAATTTTTGGGGGGCTCCAAAATCACTGCAGATGGTGATTTCAGCCATGAAATTAAAAGACGCTTACTCCTTGCAAGAAAAGTTATGACCAACCGGGATAGCATATTGAAAAGCAGAGATATTACTTTGCCAACAAAGGTCCATCTAGTCAAGGCTATGGTTTTTCCAGTAGTCATGTATGGATGTGAGAGTTGGACTCTAAAGAAAGCTGAGCACCAAAGAATTGATGCTTTTGAACTATGGTGTTGGAGAAGACTCTTGAGAGACCCTTGAACTGCAAGGAGATCCAACCATTCCATCCTAAAGGAGATCAGTTCTGGGTGTTCATTGGAAGGAGTGATGCTGAAGCTGAAACTCCAATACTTTGGCCACCTCATGTGAAGAGTTGACTCACTGGAAAAGACCCTAATGCTGGGAAGGATTGGGGGCAGGAGAAGGGGACAACAGAGCATGAGATGGCTGGATGGCATCACTGACTCGATGGACATCGGTTTGGATAGACTCCGGGAGTCAGTGATGGACAGGGAGGCCTGGTGTGCTGCAGTTCATGGGGTCACAAAGAGTTGGACATGACTGAGCAACTGAACTGAACTGAGCTGAACTGAACATATTGCTAGCTTGTACCTGAGAATAGCAGTTAATTCACATACTAGCTATGTTGGAACACACGAACATTAATATTACCTGTTACTCTTTACTGATTTGATAGACTAAAAAATGCATTAAACCAGGCTCTAAAGGCTACTTAACTTCATTATTCTATTTATATGATGTAAATTAAATGAAAACAAAGAACTATAGGGAAAAAATTAGATCAGTGTCTGAAGATAAGGTAAGGGATTGACAGGAAAGGGGTCCAAGGGAACTTTTTGGGATGATGGAAATGTTCTATCATTTGATTTTGATCATGGTTTCATGACTGTGTATGTTTGTCAAAACTCACTGAACTATATTCTAGAAAAGGATGAATTTTACTATATGTAAATTATACTTCAGTAAATCTAACTTTAAAAAATTAGCATTGCCTGGTTGTTTTTTAAGTTGCAGTTCTTTTACTTTCCAGTGAAATTAAACAGCTTTATATTTATTAGCCATTTAATAGACAATTAGTTTCACTGGAATTCTCTAGAGAACTGTGTTTAATCCCATTGCAGAATTGTCTACTGAGAGTTTTTCCAGTTAATTTGGGTGACTTTTTGATAGTGTTTGTCCTACTTGCTAAAAATAGGACTTTTCTAAAGTCCTTTTAACTTTATTTGTGAATACTTCATGCATTTAGTCGATCCAGCCAAATTTACAGACATTACTTTCAAGATTTCTTTAATTTTTTTAGCAGACCTTCCTGATAGAAACCTCTGAAACACTGACATGTTTCAGTAAATTCTACTTCAGTTTCTCTTGGGAATTTACCAGTATGCTCTGGGACACTTTTCAGAATTAAAGAAGATAACCTCTCTGTGCATCAGTGTGGTTGCTAATCTTCCAAAATGTGTGCTGGGTTCATTGTCTCATCCTTTCTCCTGCACCATTGTGCTGAGTGACTGGAGCCTGTGTCTGTGGCCTAAGTCACCATACTTTCCCCACAATGGCAGCACGCATGCATGAGTGCTCAATCGTGTCTGAATTTTTGGGCCCCGTGGACTGCAGCCTGCAAGGCTTCTCTGTCCGTGGAATTCTCCACATAAGAATACTGGAGTGGGAGGCCATTTACTTCTCCAGGGTATCTTCCTGACTCAGTGATCGAACCTGTGACTCCTGCATTGGCAGGTGGATTCTTCACCTTCACCATCTGAGCCACCCGGGAAGCCCTCAGTGGCAACCATGCCCTGCAAAGTGATTTATAGCAATAGAAGTGAAGTAAAGTCTTAATCAATAGAGAACCTCATTTAACATTTCCCTCTACTCTCTAGTTTTTGGAAGTTCTGTTTTATCTTGATTTGCTCCATAATGGGATTGAGGAATAAGTATTAGTAACTTGCACATTTCAGCAAATACCTGCTGATAGCTTTCTTTATGTCTGGAGCATTGCTAAGTGCTAGACATACAAAGGTGAGTAAACTAGACTAAGTTCCTGACCTCAGAGAATTTAGACTAGTTTTATGTGGAAAGACAATGAATAAGTATCAGACAATGATATCAAATGATTGGGAATTATGGGAAGTAGTATGTAAGGAGCAAAGATGATTTTCTTCCCCTGTTGCAAATGGGAATGTAAAGAGTGACTTCTCACTCCAAACTGAAGAATTTTGTTTGGCTTTGAGCCTCCGATACATTTACCCTTCTTGGAAGACTTCAGCAGAAGAAAAATGTTTGCAAACCAGTGCCCTATGGAATTATAAATAAGTGTGAAAAGTTGAGTGAGTTGAGTAGAGCCAAGTTTCCTCATCTGTAAACCACAGATAATGTTATCTGTCCTAGGGGTTGCTGTGAGGGTTAACAATTGTAAGTGTAAAAGAGGCAGAAGAGTTACTGGCTGAAGATTCTGGAGACAGTCAGCTAGGTTTCTAGTTCGTCCGCTTACCAGCTGCTGCTGTGTCAGGTAAGTTATTTAGCCTCTCTGTGTCTCAGCTTCTTCATGTAGAGGGTGGCGATGGCAATAGTGCCTGCCTCCTAGGATTGATTGGAGTATTAAATAAGAAAAAAAAATATATGTATATATGTATATGGCTTTTAAAATGGTGCATGGTAAGTGATAAACCAAGTCTAGCTTCTATCCTTGTCATCATGTCATCATCATCACCATCATCATCTTCCTGGGGTTTGGGTCCTGACATAAGCAACAGTGAATCCTTACGCATTGTAACCAGGTAGTCAGATGACCTGGAGCAGTCAGGTCTTCGGTCTAGGAAGCATAGGTACATGCATAAAGAGGGCTATATCAGCAGCACAGTGGCTGCGGACTTTCTGTGTAAAAGGGGTCAGAGATCTCATCTCAGTTCCAACCCCATTTCCCTTTCCCTTTTATGAGGGAGATGACCTTGAAGGAGGGAGAATTGTACTCTGAGTAGATAGAAAAGCCTGGGCTACAGCCCAGCTCCACCGCCCAGACGCAGAGAACAGCCCTCTGATATCCCTGGAATGATTTAGCTTTATTGCCTATTGTCTCTTTCTCCAAATTGCCTTCAGGATGGATGTCCCAGCCAGAACCCATATAGAGGACAACAGCTTCCCCAGTACTTCCTGAGGTGCGGACAGTCTCCCCAGATGAAACATCTTTCAAATTGACCATTAGTGGAGGCTGTATTTTGCACCTTTCGAATGAGAAAATTACACTGCTTTAGAAGTTCTGCACTCTGGCTCAGGCAGTGAATTAGATGAGGGATACAGGCTGGGGTGCTTTCCTACTGAGCATAATACCCAATTTATTTTCATTTACATTAATTTCTCTACATCACTGACTGCATGAGACAAACTGTTAAATGCAAGCAATTCCCAATTGTTTGACACAAACAGAAATGTTTAGTGAATAATAATTTTTAAAAATGAGCCTATGGATGCAACCAACATGTAAAATTGTGAGAACATGTTAATCAGCTTTTCACATTGCAAAGAGCTTGACTTTCTTTGTCTGTCTGTCTCTTTTCCTCCCTCTCTCCCTTCCTTCCTCTGCTTCCCTCCCTTTCTTCATTTTCTTTCTCCTCTCCTAATTCTTCTTTGAAAAGAAAAAGCAAATACACATAAAAAAAAGTGGAAGAAAACATAGTCAAGTAGTTATTGGTAGCACAATGAACAGAATCCATGGATGTGAAAGCCTTTTTTTCTGGAGGATTCCAAAATGCAAAAAATTTTAAATAATCTCATTTCAGCTCTATGGATAGAGCAGTTTAGATGCTGGTTTGAAAGGGGATTTTAATTTATGCATCTCATTCTCAATATCAATTACATCTACCTAATGTCTTCCTGGTCTCATTAGCCTGTTATGTCAGTTTAGGATAAAGGGAGATGGTACTACTGGAAAGTCATATCAGCACCTTATTCTCAAACTTTCAGGAAACCTGGGACTTCCTTGAGTAAGAGTGGAACTTAGCCTCCATCAAAATGGATGGACCTTACCCTCCATATTTTATTCCCATCTCCTAACTTTGCTGTTAAGAGAGATCTAGGTTGGAATCCAGGCTCTGTCCTTCATGCATAGAATGACGGGGCAAGTGACTTTCATGTCTCTGGTCCTCAGTTTCCTTATCTGCAAAAATGGGCAACAAAGACCTGTTTTTCACGGTTATTTCCACTACTCTGATAGTATAAGCTCAAGTATATAAAAATAAATATACAAAAGAGACTAGGAGGAAAAAATAGAATGTTAAAAATGGCTGTTTATTTTTCTTTCTTTGTCCTGCTCCTTTCAACTTTCTATATAGGCAAGCATTTTATTTCTTTTTTGTAGAACCGTATTTTATTCAAGTTTGTTTGATTGACAATGTTGTGTTATTTTCTCCTGTATAAAAAGTGATTCATATGTGTGTGTATATATATATGTATATATATACTTTTTCATTATGACTTATCACAGAATATTGAACACAGTTCCCAGTGTCACAAATCAGTATTCTTTTTTTATTTTAACTTTTTATTTTGTATCAGAGCAGAGCTGATTAACAAACAATGTTGTGATAGTTTCAGGTGAACAGCAAAGGGACTTATCCCTACATATATATGTATATCCATTCTCTCCCAAACTCCCCTCCCAATCCATTTTATTCCAATGGGAAAATCATGATTTATAAAAGCAGATCTTCTTTTGTTCAAGATCACATGGATTATCATAAATATCTATTGAATCCCTATTTCCTTTTCCTCTGCTCCCTAAAATCTACCCTTCTCTTTTGTTCTTTTGAAAGGAAAGCAGATGTGGTGTGTATTAGTTTCCAATTGCTACTGCAACCAATCCCTGCATATTTAGTGGCTTAAACACCACAAATTCACTCTCTTGCAGTTTTGGAGGTCAGGAGTCTGCGGTGAATCTTGCGAGTCTGAAGGCAAGACGTGGGCAGGATTGGCTCTCTTAGGGCTGCGAACGTGGGATTTGCTTCTTTGCCTTTCCCAGCTTCTGGTGCCTGCCCAATTCCTTGCTTTGTGGTTCCTCCTTTCACTTTTTTTTTTAAAGTAATAAAGTATTTTTATTTTTTACTTATTCTATTTTTAATTTAATATTTATTTTACATTATAGTTGATTTACAGTATTGTGTTAGTTCCAGATATGCAGCAAAACGATTCAGTTATACATGTACATGTATCCATTCTTTTTCAGATTATTTTCCCATATAGGTCATTAGAGAATATTGAATAGAGTTCCCTGTGCTATACAGTAGGTCCTTGTTGATTATCTATTTTATATATGCATGCATACTCTGTTGCTCTGTTGTGTCTGACTCTTTGTGACCCTATAGACTGTAACTTGCCAGGCTCCTCTGTCCATGGGATTTTCCAGGTAAGAATACTGAAGTGGGTTGCCATTTCTTTGTCTCCAGGGATCTTCCTGAACCAGGGATTGAACTTGTGTCTCCTATTTCTCCTAAATTGCAGGCATATTCTTTACTGCTTGAGCCATTGAGGAATGTATATGTTAATTCCAAACTCCTAATTTATCGTTTCCCTCACCTTTCCCTTTGGTAATCATAATTTTGTTTTCAATGCCTGTGACTACTACACTTGTATCATTTTTGTTTTTAGATTCCACTTAGAAGTGATATGATATTTGTCTTTGCTATATGTACAATGAAATGTTGCATGTATGTGTGCTAAGTTGCTTCATTCGTGTCCAACTCTTTATGATCCTATAGATTGTAGCCTGCCAGGCTCTTCTGTCCATGGGGTTCTCCAGGCAAGAAGATCTTCCTGATCCAGATATCAAATCCGCATCTCTTATGTCTTCTGCATTGGCAGGTGGGTTCTTTACTCCTTCATAAAAAGGAATGAAGGAATGTCATTTGCAGCAACATGGATGGACCTGGAGATTTTCATACTAAGTCAAGTAAATCCTTTCTTTACTTTCAAAGCATATCACACCAGTCTCTTCCTTTGTTGTCCTGTAAGGACCCTTGTAATTACAGATACAACTGAATAATCCAGCACAATCTCCCATCTCAAGATTCTTATTCATCTCTGCAAAGTTCTTTTTGCTGTATATGGGGGTCTTTTCATGAGAGGCCATTATTAAGCCCAACACATGGGCTTTTATGTGTAAGAGGTGATGAACTGAACAAAAACCGGGAAAAACAACAATAAAATTTCTGATAGTGTAAAATAACAAGCTATTTTATATAAGCTATTCTTTATACAGAATATCTGTTCAAGCCTTCCAGATCATAGCTGTTCTGGATCAAATGTACTGGCAGGAAATACAAGGCATTTGAGTCTGGTATAAATGCAGAAGCTGATGTGTTCTATTAAAAAACTCAAATCATGACACACAACAATGAAAAATGATCAAGCCCTTTCTCCCTAGATCTCTAAAAGGCCAGAAAGTCAGTCTATTATTCTTACTATTCTTTGAAATGTCAATTCTTACTAGCAAAAGACACTAGAAAGACTCCTATCAAGGAGTATTCCTTGATTCAAAAGCAGCCTGTTTTCTACAGCTTGAGACCAAGAGATGGCAAGGGTAACTTTTTTTAAAAAAGCAAAAAAGGTTCCAATGATTATTTTTTGTTGCAAAAATGCCACAGGTTATTAAACTAACATCAGGAATGGATATAATCAGAGCTCATCTATTATTAATGAGGTTCTGCCCTAATGTGATCATTGTAGAAGTATGCCTTACACCTAGAAGCTATCATCTAATGTAATAAGAACCCGAAATAATGAGTTGCCAGCATGATATTTTTCTTCTGTGAAGGGTTATACCTATAGGGTTACTTTTTCTGTTTCTTATAACAATAACAATAATAATAAACTGCAGCAGGTTAGACAGAGACAGGTGTTAAGTTTTATTTGTAATATAGCAGTAACTGCTTATCATCTTTACAGTTAAGATTGGCTACAGAGCCAGCACAAAAATGTTTTGAAAACCATATTATTAAGACTTATAATGATGATCCCAGAGCCAGAACAACTCATGTAACTTTCTTTAATGTCTACTGTGTGTGTGTGTGTGTGTGTGTGTGTGTGTGTGTGTGAGAAAGAAAAAGAAATCCAAGATATGATTATACTTGTAGGTTAATTTACCAGGAAATTAAAAACTATTTTTGCTGGTACACAAGTCTTTTAACTGAAATCCCTTTCCTTCTCTAGGGCATGAGGCTCAGAAAAGACATAAATTAAGTCTCTATGAACAGAAGCTGAGGCAGACCGTATCCTGAATAGTTGAGTTTCCTTTATAGTGGTTATTACAAATAGTTGTGCTGAGGCTTGCTCACAAAAATCCTATTTAATCCTTAATGCAGTTGAATTCTATGGGGTGCAGTTACCTGGAGACCAGATTAGGCAAACTCAAGTGTCAGGAAGGAGAGTGAATGCAGAAATAAGACGATAAGACCCAAGTACTCTAGCACATCAAAATCAAAAACAGCAAAATCAGTGGAGGAAAAAGCTCGAAGTTGGCCAATTAAGACCTTCACGTCTCCATTGGCTATTCCATTAATCCCCTGCTCCTTCTCTCCGGGGCTGGACTCTACTTCTTCAGTCTGCTGGCTTCCAGCTCTGCAGGGTGGCTTTTGCTCTCCTGGCCTGGCTTCAGGGCAGGGTGTCTCAGAAGTCATTGTCAGACTTGATCTTGGTCTCGTTAGTGCTGTGGCCCCTGGAGACCTCCCCTCCTCTTCCTTCCTTGGCACCAGGCTTTCCTGGTTCTTTCCTTGCCCTTTCCCCCGCTGTGCTCGGTTGGTTCCTGCGCCTCCATCGACTCTTGAAACAAGGTCATCCTCCATATTCTTTCCCCGTCTATAGTGATGACTCCTGAGTCTTCATCACTAGCTCTGTCCCTGATAATGAGATTCACACTTGAATTTTCATCCTCCTTGCCTCCTGGGTCCACATGAAGGTTCCAGCAGCTTCTCAAACTGTGCAAGTCTGGGTTTTCTCAGTAGCGTCTGTTCTGTCTCCATCTTCTGCCCTCACCTCCTCTGTCCTCACTGACTCTTGGATAAAAGGCCTCACTTTTCTGACTCCTTCAGCCTGGAAACATCTTTGTCTTTTTTCTTTCTTTCTTTTTTTTAATTTTTTTGCCAGTTTCTCTTATTCTCAGGTTTTGCATTTTCCTGGTTGACCAGAGGACTTGTGTCTCCCCTCCTTTCTGGTCCTGCTACCGTTTCCCCGATGATTATATTAACAGTAACCTCTTGGCTGATCTGTCTGCCTCCAAACTAGCCTTTGTTGTGCTGCTGGAACTAACTTCTCAAAATGCCCGTGATACTGTTTGTCATATTGCTTCATATAATAGTTGCTCAATAAATGCTACCTTACTACTTCCTCAACTTCAGTGACTTTATCTCTTAGTAGATAACTCTACAATCTGGCTTTCCTCTGATATTTATTAAGCCTCTAAGAAATAAAGGATGGGGTTTCCATTTGACTTTTACCTGTTATTGTTATTTTAAAGTTTCTGGTTTATTTTAGAAAAGTAAAAGTAACCCCCGAGAGTGTATATATTAGAATGTAGCTATATAGGTTGACATATATATAGTACCATGTGTAGAACAGATAGCTAGTGGGAAGCCACCGTAAAGTACAGGAAGCTCAGCTCGGTGCTCTGTGATAACCTAGATGGCTGGGCTGGGGGTTGGGGTGAGAGGCAGGTTCAGCCATATCCCCTCCCTATGGCTGATTCACTTTGTTGTACAGCAGAAACTAACAACATTGTAAAGCAATTATAGTCCAGTAAAAACATAGGAGGAAAAAACAGATAGGAGGCTGGGTTTGACCTGGGGGCCATAATTTGCTGACCCAGGATTTAGTAAAAGAAAGATTTTATTGAAAGGCTTAATCTGTGGCTGAATGGGAATTTTCAGACTCTGTTTAAAATGACCCCACGGAGCCTGTAGAAAGCAGTGTGAGACTTTTGCAAAGTGGGCACAGGAGCAGAGGCCCCAGCAACATCCTGTAAGAGGGCATTGCTACAGACAGGGCCGGCTTACCTCTGTGAAGTGGGGAGTGGTCTCGGGCCAATGGGGGCAGATCTAGCAAGTGTGAGAGGCTCCTGTTTGCTTGGAACTTCCCAGAGGGTCTAGCCATGATTTAAACTGGGGAGGAGAACTGCTAAGCTGACAGCTCCGCTGTGCTCTTTTGGTGTTGTCAAGCATGAGTTAAGTAGGTTTCAAACCCTTCCTAATGTGCTTTTCTCATTTAATTTTGTGGCTGCCTAAACTTTCATAGCAAATAATGAGTTAAGGCTACAGCCCAAATGTTGTGGACTCTATGTATCTGGAGAGCCTGTGAGTGCAGCTCTGCATTCTAATGGCTGCTTAGCCAGACGCCGCCTGGGCCGAGCAAGCTTGCTTTGGCTTGAAGATGGATTCTTCGGAATGCAAGGGGAACCCACCAGAGGGCCCCTTGGCCTCACTGCTGCCCTCCCGTCTCAACAGAAGTGTTTTTTTCCCCCAAGACTTGACAGCTGTTCCTCTTGGGTCAGAATGAATTTGTCCCTCAGCTAGAATTCTGACTGTGTCTGTCTTGATTTGAGCGTTGAAGGATAAATTCTCACCTAGGAATCCTGTTTTCAGCATCCACACTTGATGCTCCTATTTGTCCCAGGAAATCAACATCGACTACCTATTCTCCAGCCCGTCTGCTGAGATGGCACGATGCCTGATTCCTGGCAGGGTGGGTGTAGTCCAAAGGGCTGGGATTTCAGAGCATTGTGTTTGGAGGGATGGATATGAGAGGTGGGGAGGGCGGTGGGCTTTGAAGCATAGGGGCTGCAGGAAATGGCTTTTTTCTTGCCTGTCCTCAATTTCAGGCTCCTGGCTCCTCATGGCAGTTGACTCTGCTTTTTGCCCCTCTAGGGATCCTGCCTTTCAGAAAACCTGAGGCTGAGAACTACACATGTGTATGGGGGATGGTGAATATTGGAATCTTGTTTCACAAATACCTAGAGGTGTCATCACCCAAGATAAAACAGAGTGAAGCTGGCAGCGCAGACTAAGTTAGTATTTCTGGAGGTAGATGATGGGATTATTGTTGTTGTTCAGTCGCTAAGTCATGTCCAACTCTGCAACCCCATGGACTGCAGCCTGCCAGGCTTCCCTGTCCTTCACTATCTCTCAGAGTTTGCTCCAACTCATGTCCATTGAGTCAGTGATGCCATCCAACCTTCTATAGGTGATTTTTATTTTTCATTTTTTAATTGTATGATCACATTTATTTGTGAAATCCAAAAACAGAATAAACTCATAGCAAACAAAATCATGCATCATGCTTGTGGTTACCAGAGGTAGAGAATTGGTGGGAGATAGAGATGATCAAAAAGTATAAACATCCAGCTACAAGATAACTACAAAGCCTGTAATGATCAACAAATACACCACAACAGGAAATAAGCTATCATATGAACTAAGCAACTGAATAGACATTTATTGAAAGACGATAAACAAATGACTGATAGGCACATGACAAGTTACTCAATATTACAAAAGATATAATGTACAGGATGTCCAAAATTAGCACAGCTGGAGGAGATATGTTTCTTTTTTATTATCTGCTTTTATATATTTCTACAATAGATCAAGTGGATGATAATAAAAAAGCAAAGCAAGGCAAAAAAGAGCCACAGAGTATAGGTATAAGAGAAGACTTTCCTAAAAGACCTAACCTCTGACTGACAGAGAATTTCTCAGTCCTCTGTAAAGTGTCAATCAACTGGTGCTCATAAAGATCAAGCTAGGATGTCAGGACAGGAGATGAGGCACCTGGAAGCAGAGAAGATAGGGTAGCGCTAGAGCAGGGGAGGATGCAGTGTTGGTTCTGAAAGCACTGGGCAGGAGGCAAATAAGAGCAAAGTCAGACCTTCGGAAGAGAATTAGCATCTGTGCTATATTCCTGAGATGACTTCAGCTTCCCTTGCTCGGTTGCAGAGTTGGGGACAACTGAGCATGCACATGGCCACTTGTCACAACTAGAGAAAAAAATCCATGTAGCAGCGAAGACCCAACACAGCCAAAAATAAATATATAAATAGAATGTGTCTAGCCTTCCCTGGAGGAGTCGATGGCTCCCTTTTCTGATTCCACAGGCTGCTATGGAGGAGGAGTCTTTTCACTGTATGTCTGATTCATCCAAATAGTTCAGTTCCTCTCTGTAGAAGCTACTTTGAGAAAAGTAACCATCTCCCCAGGGCTTAGAAGACAACCTAGTTTATGGGATCCTCAGAATAAATCTCTCCCTTCACCTACCCAGAAACCTTTCCCCCCCGCCACCACTCTAGTTTATTTATTTATTTATTTAGTAGTAAAATAGATAGAATGGTTGTGAGAGTTGAGCTGTAAAGAAAGCTGAATGATGAAGAGTTGATGCTTTTGAACTGTGGTGTTGGAGAAGACTCTTGAGAGTCACTCGGACTGCAAGGAGATTAAACCAGTCAATCCTAAAGGAAATCAGTCCTGACTATTCAATGGAAGGACTGATGCTGAAGCTCCAATACTTTGCTGACTTGATGTGAGAGAACTGACTCATTGGTACACTGTTGGTGGGATTGCAAACTAGTACAGCCACTATGGAAAACAGTGTGGAGGTTCCTTAAAAAATTGCAAATAGTCCTGCCATATGACCCAGCAATCCCACTGCTGGGCATATACACCAAGGAAACCAGAATTGAAAGAGCCACATGTACCCCAGTGTTCATCGCTGCTTTATTTACAATAGCCAGGACATGGAAGCAACCTAGATGCCCATCAACTGACGAGTGGATAAGAAAGCTGTGGTACATATACACAATGGAATATTACTCAGCATTAAAAAAAAATTCATTTGAATCAGTTCTACTCAGATGGACGAAACTGGAGCCCATTATCCAGAGTGAAGTAAGCCAGAAGCAAAAACAACAATACAGTATATTAATGCATATATATGGAATTTAGAAAGACGGTAACGAGAACCCAGCATGCGAGACAGCAAAAGGAACACAGATGTATAGAATAGACTCGTGGACTCTGTGGATGAGGGCAAGGGTGGGATGATATGGGAGAATGGCATTGAAACATGTTAATTTTCATATGTGTAATCAATCGCCAGCCCAGGATTGATGCTCGGGGCTGGTGCTACGAGATTTCCTGGGGAGAGGGAGGAGGGAGGGGGAGCATATGTAAACCCATGGTGATATCATGTCATTGTTTGGCAAAACTAATAAAAAAAAAATAAAATGATCACAGCTATGCTTTCAAAAAAAAAAAAGAAAAGAAAAGACCCTGATGCTGGGAAAGATTGAGGGCAGGAGAAGAAGGGGACAACAGAGGATGAGATGGTTGAATGGCAACACCAACTCGATGAATATGAGTTTGAGCAAGCTCTGGAAGTGGTGAAAGACAGGGGCACCTGACATGCTGCAGTCCACGGAGTTGAAAAGAGTAGGACCCAACCGAGCGACTGAATCGAGCTGAGATAGAACATAAAATTTACCATCTTGGGATTTCACTGGCAGTCCAGTGGTTGAGACATTGCCTTTCAATGTAGGGGATGTGGTTTCAATCCCTTGTTAGGGAGCTAAGATTCCACATGCCTCACAGCCAAAATTAAAAAAAAAAAAAACCCATAAAACAAAAGCAACATTGTAACAAATTTAATAAAGATTTTTCAGTGATCCACATTGAAAAAGACAAATTTTAAAAATCAGTAAAATTTATCATCTTAACCATTTTTCAGGTGTACAGCTTGTGGCATGTGCATTCACACTGTTGTACAGCTGTCACCACCATTCAACTCCAGGATGTTTTCACCTTCCCCACCTGAAACTCCATACCTATTAAATGGTAACTCTTCATTGTTCCTCCTCCCAGCCTCAGGCATCTACCATCACCCTTCTACCTTCTGTTCCTGGGAGTTTGACTAGTCTAGATACCTTGTCCGAGTGTAACTATGCAATATTTGTTCTTCTGTGACTAGCTTATTTCACTTTGCATAATGTCCTCAAGTTTCATCCACGTTATAAAGCATATCACAATGTCCTTTCTTTTTTTCTTAAAGCTTATTTATTTATTTTATTTTGGCTGTGATGGGTCTTTGTTGCTGTGTATGGGCTTCTCCTGGCAGTGACTTCTCTTGTTGAGGAGCCCAGACTCTAGGCTTGAGGGCTTCTGTAGCTGTGGTGCATGTCCACCCAAACCCATGTCCATCGAGTCGCTGATGCCATCCAGCCATCTCATCCTCTGTCGTCCCCCTCTCCTCCTGCCCCCAATCCTTCCCAGTACTAGGGTCTTTTCCAATGAGGCAACTCTTCACATGAGGTGGCCAAAGTATTGGAGTTTCAGCTTCAACATCAGTCCTTCCAATGAACACCCAGGACTGATCTCCTTTAGGATGGACTGGTTGGATCTCCTTGCAGTCCAAGGGACTCTCAAGAGTTTTCTCCAACACCACAGTTCAAAAGCATCAATTCTTTGGCTTCACCGTCCAACTCTCACATCCATACATGACTACTGGAAAACCATAGCCTTGACTAGACGGACCTTTGTTGACAAAGTAATGTCTCTGCTTTTAAATATGCTATCTAGGTTGGTCATAACTTTCCTTCCAAGGAGTAAGCATCTTTTAATTTTATGGCTGCAATCACCATCTGATTTTGGAGCCCCCCAAAATAAAGTCTGACACTGTTTCCCCATCTATTTCCCATGAAGTGATGGGACCAGATACCATGATCTTAGTTTTCTTAATGTTGAACTTTAAGCCAACTTTTTCACTCTCCTCTTTCACTTTCATCAAGAGGCTTTTTAGTTCCTCTTCACTTTCTGCCATAAGGGTGGTGTCATCTGCATATCTGAGGTTATTGATATTTCTCCTGACAATGTTGATTCCAGCTTGTGCTTCCTCCAGCCCAGCGTTTCTCATGATGTACTCTGCATATAAGTTAAATAAGCAGGGTGACAACATACAGCCTTGACATACTCCTTTTCCTATTTGGAACCAGTCGGTTGTTCCATGTCCAGTTTGAACTGTTGATTCCTGACCTGGATACAGGTTTCTCAAGAGGCAGGTCAGATGGTCTGGCACTCCCATCTCTTTCAGAATTTTGCACAGTTTATTGTGATCCACACAGTCAAAGCTTTGGCATAATCAATAAAGCAGAAGTAGATGTTTTTCTGGAACTCTCTTGCTTTTTTGATGATCCAGCGGATGTTGGCAATTTGATCTCTGGTTCCTCTGCCTTTTCTAAAACCAGCTTGAACATCTGAAAGTTCACAGTTCACGTATTGCTGAAGCCTGGCTTGGAGAATTTTGAGCATTACTTTACTAGCGTGTGAGATGAGTACAACTGTGTGGTAGTTTGAGCATTCTTTGGCATTGCCTTTCTTTGGGATTGGAATGAAAATTGACCTTTTCCAGTCCTGTGGCCATTGCTGAGTTTTCCCAATTAGCTGGCATATCGAGTGCAGCACTTTCACAGCATCATTTTTAAGGATTTTAAATAGCTCCACTGGAATTCCATCACCTCCACTCGCTTTGTTTGTAGTGATGCTTTCTAAGGCCCACTTGACTTCAAGTGTGGGTTGTTACAGAGACCCAATTTGAGTTCCCTGAGTTATACAACAAATTCCCATTGGCTATCTATTTTACATATGGTAATGTAAGTTTCCATGTTACTCTCTGGACAGGCAGATTCTTAACCCCTGAACCACCAGAGAAGCCCTGTCCTTCCTTTATTAAGGCTGAATAACAGTCTATAGTATGTATTGACCACGTTTTGTACAGTCATTCCTCTGTTGAGAGACACTTGATTTGCTTCCCTCTTTTGGCTATTGTGAATAATGCTTCTGTGAACATGGATGTTCACCTGTTTGAGTGACCGATTTCATTTCTTTTGAGGTATATACCCAGAAGTGGAATTACTCAGAAAACTACTCTTCAAAGTATGGCTGGACCCTGGCATGTGGTGGAAGTCAGATGAAAAAGAGGTTGAGGGTCCAGGTGTGCTTGGAAGGCTACCTACCACAGATTCACCTACTGAATCAGAGTGCTTCTGGGAGCTGGGCTAGGAATCTGTATTTTTAATAAGTACTCTGGGTGATCTGATGACCAATTGGGTTTGAGAAATCACAGAACTCTACTATGTCACCTCTCTTACCCATGGGGATTCTGCAAAATCTCTGAATGCTTTCCTTGCAGATGGAACATGGCATTTGAAGAGGGATCATTAATTCCTACAAAAGGAAAAAGAATGGTGAACCAAATTATATTTAATAGGGTTATTTTGTTTCCAGGGGAAACAAAAGTTCCCAATCCTCACCTGAAGCATATTATTAGATCACTACCTTTACCCTGCGAAGTTGTTGATTTGATAAATCTATCTGCAGATCTACTGTGATTTTAACTACCATTTATTGTACCAAAGAGTATATTCCTGACTGTATTTTGGAAGTACTGCCTTTAATTTCCTCCAGATCTTGAAAGACACGTATTCAACCTTCCATTTTACAAATGAGGACACAAAGACATTGAGGGCTTAATTTAAGAAAGTTGCTTTCAGCCACATGTAATATACACCTGTTTGTATGTCTGCAATGACATATCAGAAATTTAGGGTCTAAAGGAATTTCAATCCAGATTCATTTAGAGACTGAAAGGCAAAGTGTTCAGCAGAGTATCCATGCACTGGATCCTAATTCAGGTCCCCTAACTGATACTCTTAGTGTCTGTGGTGACTCACTCCCTTAAGATTCTTTTGTATTTCCTCCCAGCTAGGCTGTGAGCTTCTTATAGGTATAACCTTTTCTTATCTGCCAGTATCTAGTGTGAGGCTAGACCCATAGCAGCAGGTGACTGAGTGGATGAGAATGGCAGAGCAGGTAAAATGAAGAAATCTCTGACAGGGAGAATGACCCCCCTCGAATGGTATACTTTGTTTCTATGACTGGAGATGGTAAGAGTTGTTCCTATTAATTAATCTATGTAGTGGGGAAAGTACATGGGATATAGAGCCCCAAAGACTTGGATTTTAACATCATTTCATTGTTTACTGCTGAAGGGGATCACAGTGGCCATCCTTAAACATACCACTTTGGCATTTATTTTGAGGGTTATTTTGAGTTGAAAGCAATTGTGAGAATAACAGATGCAGGAAAATTTCTGTGCCCTCTCTTAATTGGTTAAAGGCCAGTTAATGTCTTTGTGAAAGCTTTGTGAATGTCCCTTTGTGAAAGTTTTCCCTTCTTAGTGTTACCAGGAAGAGAAGGGCCCTCTTATTATTAGAGATGGAAAGTCAACACTGAGACAGGTGTGCATAAACAGACTATATGAAAATAACTCTTATTTTTCATTAGTTCCCTCATATATTTCCTAGTAACTTCCCCAGCGTTAATATCCCTTGAAGCCTAAACTGCCTTTCTTTTGTTAAAATGTTATACAAGCCCTGCAGACTAACCTCTTCTTTGAGTTTCACTTCTTTTTTGGGAACCCCTGTGCATATAAGTATTAATAAAAATCATATGTCTTTTCTTCTGTTAATCAAGCTTTTGTTAGTTTAATTTGCAGGCCCCAATACAATTACATAAGAGGACAGAGGAAAAAATTGTTTTTCCTGTTACTGCTTTGAAATCAGGGAAATTTGTTAAACTCTTAACCTCAGGCTCCTCATGTGTAAAATTGAGAGATTAATATCTACTTCAATGGTTTATTAGGAATAGAAAGTAAAAGCACCTTTCACAGAGCCTAACACATACTGGCACAATAAATATTAGAATTTTTTCCAACTTTCCTCCTAAGAGGAGGTATACCGATCTCAGTAGGTTGGTTCATCGGTCATAGGGGGATACATTGCCAGTGCAACTGGGGCAACTGGAGGTTGAAGTTAGGGTCAGATTTTTGGACCAGAAAATGTGTCTCTTTATATCAACTCAAAAGTCCAGTTGTACACCCATATTCACTGCAACATTATTCATAGTAGCCAAAGGTGGAACCAACTCAGTGTCTGTCCACAGAAGAATGAATAAACGCGATATGGTATACACATACAATAGGGTATTATTCAGCCTTGAAAAGGAAGAAAATTCTGAAACGTCACATGGATGAACCTTGAGGACATTATGCTAAGTGAAATCGACTAGTCACAAAAGATAAATGCTGTATGATCTCGCTTAAATGAGGGATCTATAGACTACTTAGAGTAGTGAAACTCATAGAGTAAAACAGTTTGCCAGAGGCTGAGGGTGGGCAAGAATGCAGAATTGTCTAATGAGTCTAGTTTCAGTTTTGCAAGGTGAAAGAATTCTGGAGATTGGTTGCACAACAATGAGAATAGGCTCAACACTACTGAACTGTACATTTAAAAATAAAGATGGTAAATTTTATATTATTTTGCCACAATTAATATTTAAAAATTAGAAAAAGAATCCAGGAGCAATGAATGATATTTTATTCCGGCAACATATAAAGTCACATTTTTTTCTTTCTGAATCCAACCTGAGAACTTGAGGCCATTTCTTTGCAGGCAGAACTCCATCCATGCTGCAACAGGTGAGGAATAGCTTCATAATTTTCAGACTAGCAGACTTTTTCTGCTAATGTCTCACTAATTATCATGGAGACTTAGCATTGAACCATAATTATTATCAGTTAATTAGACCTTAAAATGTATTTTTGATAACACCTCTGGCATTTAATTATGTAACGGGTAACTTATGAATGTTATTAAGGGGATATACGACTGCAGTAAAGTATAATTAGATCTCATTTTTGTTTCTTGATATCGTATTGATTGTGATAACAGTTTTGTAGTTTTTACAGCTTATATAGAAATGGTCACATTAAATTGATAGTCTATAAAAAATGCACATTTTAACACGTATTTCAAAAGCTTATTAAAAAGAGAAAGGCTTTGGGAAAAGGAAAAGTGGATATCATTCTCGATACTATTTAACAAAAGTTTACAATAAATGACTTGCCTGCTTTCAAGGCCACTTTTTTGCCTAAAAACAAATAACATTCAAGAATTTATGACATAAAAAATCAACTCCTACTGTTGGAAAACAGAAAAACACTACTCAACTTTTTCCAATGTTGTAAAAGTAGCAAATACGTTCTTCCAAAAGCTGTGTGTGCATCTGCTCGTATTGTACATGAGGAAATTTTCAGTGAATCTTTTTGTAAAAGGAAGACTCCCTTAGCATAATGTGCTTAATTTTCTCTCTGTAGGAGAACTCTACGTCAGTTAGAGACCAGTTTGTTTAGTCGGATTGACTGGTAGAGTCTAAGCTCCTTGAGTGCAACATTTTATCTTGTAAAAATCTTAACATCATTTATAACTATTAATGTGGTGGTTCACATACAGCAGGTATTTGTTCAGCTTTCTTGAGATATAATCAACTAATAAAATTGTAAGATATTTAAAGTATATATTATGTGATGTGACATACATTGTGAAAGATTTCTTCCCATGTAGCTAATTAACACATCCATCTCCTCATGTACATTTAAGTCTTACTTTCAACCAATTTCAATGATACAATAGTGTTATTAACTATAATCACCATGTTATCCACTAGTTCTTCAAATCTGATTCCTCTTATAGCTGAATATTTTGTACAGTTTTACCAACCTCTCCCTATTTTCCCCACTCCCCAGCCCCTGGCGACCACTTTTCTACTTTGCCTCCTATGAGTTTGACTATTTATTTAAATTCCTTATATAGGTGATACCATGTAGTATTCATCTTTCTCTGTGTGGCTTATTTCATACATAATGTCCTCAAGTTCCATCCATATTGTCTCAAACATCAGGATTTCCTTCTTTCTCATGGCTGTATAATACTTGATTGCATACATACACATCTTCTTAATTGTTTCATCTATTGGTGGACACTTAGGTTGTTTCCATATCTTGGCTGTTGTGAATAATACTGCAGTGAATGTGTGGAGTGCAGATAATCTCTTCCAGATTCTGTCTTCGTCTCTTTTCCTTTCCTAACCAGCAGTAGGATTGCTGAATCATATGGCTTGTGAATATTCATTGCCTGTTGAGTGGGAGAGCTTGGAGAAAACTAAAGAAACTCTGCTTTTTGTGCTTTTTCTCCAAAATGGGGACAATAAAATATGCCTTAGGAAAGCAAGTAAAGATTCTGAGGTGGAAAGGATACTCAGAGGCTGAAGAATTGGTGGCTAGTTAGTCAGAAGAGATTGAGGGATATAAAAGGAATAATGACACATAATAGATAAGGAAACTGGTAGTAGGGTCCAGTGTAGGTGGGAAATCTAAGCTATATTAAACATATTCAGATTTAAATTTATACAACTAATCTTAGACAAATAGATGAATTGATTAATAAAGCTTTCACTCCATGTCCTGATTTGTAATAAAAATGTAATAAACTAGTTGGAATTTTGGGTACCATTTGAAGTATAACATAGATGAAGCAGCTCTTTGCTCAAAGCCACAAAGAATAAAAGAAATCATTGTTTAAAATCACAAGTGTGATGTGTCAGTCATTAACCACAAGTTTTTGTAGACACAATTCTCATTTTTCAATTCAGATTAAACAAGAAGATGTTAAAAGCATATTTTGATAACTTAGTTTTGCTGTTCACAGGATAGCAGCTGCCCTGGTGTCTTCCTTTTGCTAAATAGCAGATCATTGGTCATAAACAATCTAAGGAATAGAAAAAAAACACTAGCCATCTTTCCTTTCTAAATGTGAACTTTCTTATCAATTCCGAACAGCTTCAATATTTGTGGAAACTAATTTCTGGTTTCTTTTCTTGAAATGCGTGATCCTGGTATAGAAAGAGAGGATGCAGACGTCAACTTGTCTTCTCAAAGAGCTGTGTCCTAAGATGTAGGGCTTAGTGGGAAAGAAAGCTGAGCCAGTCCAGAGAGAGACAGAGCCTACACAGACAGAGAAAACAGATTTATGGTTGCCAAAGGGGACAAAGGGCTTCCCAGGTGGCGACAGTAGTCAAGAATCTGCCTGCCAATGCAGGAAATGCAAGAGACATGGGTTTGATCCCTGGGTTGGAAAGATCCCCTGGAGGAGGAAAAATGAAAACCCACTCCAGAATTTTTGCCTGAAAAATTCTCTGGACAAAAGGAGCCTGGTGGGTTACAGTCCATGGGGTCGCAGAGTCAGACGAAACTGAGCATGTGTGTGCGTGTGAGGGGAAGAGTAAATTGGCAGTTTGGGATTAACAGATACACACTACTATGTATAAAGTAGACAACCAACCAAGGACCTACTATATAGCACAGGGAACTATATTCAATATCTTGTAATAGCTTATAATAAAAAAGAATCTGAAAAAACATATATAACCGAATCACTTTGCTGTCTACTTGAATCATTATAAGTCAGCTATCCTTAGGAGGGTGGGGGGTGAGAAGACACTTACTGTGTGGTCTTGGGCAGCCTATTTAGCATCTCAGACTATCCTTACTTGTAAAATTGGGCAATGGGTTGTTGTTAGGATAAGAGAAAATATTTAGAAAGCATATGCCATTTGATTGGTGCTTAATAAGTGCTAGCTAATCTTCCTCTTATAATTGTAAGGAGCTGAGATGCAAATTGCAATGCCACTGAAAGGTAAACCAATCAATTAACCAAAGAGGAACACAAAAATAGAAGTAAAACCAGTGAAACAAAACTGTTTAACACAAAGAAGCTGTAGATGAGCTTTGGGGAAAGAGCAGTTGTATTTACCCGAAGCAGCTTCAATGTATTTTGTTTGGGGACGAATGGAATGAGATCATGGAAGGGACTTGGAAAAGAGTAGGGGACTAATAACAGTACTTAACTCATAGAGTTATTTTAGGGATTAAATGAGATGATATTTGTGATGTACCGTGCATGGTACTTAGCACAAAATAATTACTTAATGATCAAAGATAAAAATGCCTATTCAAGCCAAACATATACTTTTATAGATGAAAAAAGTCAGGCTCAGGAGAATTAGGTAACTCTGAGTTTGCATCAAAAATCACTGTAATGCACGCCATAATTAACTTACTATATTTATTCAGTAAATATTAATCACGTTTCTGAGAAACTCTTCTATTCACGATGCTTAGCATCTGGGAGTGCTCAGATGCTCAGTTGTGTCCGACTCTTTGCAACCCTGTGAATTGTAGCCCACTGGGCTTCTCTGCCTATGGAATTCTCCAGGTAAGAATACTGGAGTGGGTTGCCATCCGCTTTTTCCAGGGGATCTTCCTGACCCAGCAATGGAAACCGCATCTCTTACAATCCATCTCTTGGCAAGTAGACTCTTTATCACTAGGACCACCTGGGAAGCCCAGTGTATGGGAACCCTGAATAATAATGGAATGATACTGCTTTAGACAGTGTTTACGAGTTTATCAAGGCAGAAGTAATGGAATTAGACTGAATTACTATCATTATCCTCTTAGGAAACCTGGCTGCTGCCACCTGGTGCTGGTGGTTTGCAAGTCTTGGACGTCATGGAAGTTCTGCCCATTGTCTAGATTTAAGTCAAGTGTTGATAAGAAATTAAACAAGAGCCCTTCAACTGAACATCCATGCTCATGATCTGGATGTGAAGTTGCTATAATACAAGCCAGAGACCATCTAAGCATACCAATGGTAGCAGAATGACTTTACCTTTTAATAGAATGTAATCCATTTCTGAGAAACCATTGCAGGCAATTTGGCACAAGTGAACTTTGTCTTTAACCTTTTACTGTGATTTATTGTGATTAGGCTACTGGAGGAAGTAGTTTTCAACAGTATGGTTAAAGCACTTTGAGGAAATAATTTCTGTCTCAAGAACCTTGTGTACATTTTTGATTTCAAGAGTTTGTCCTTTCTCATTAAAAGGGGAGACAGGAAATGGAGAAATATTGACTTTTAAACATTGTGTTGGGCAGGAAAGAAAGATCACAAAACAGCAGAGTCACAGCCAGGGTGTTGGTCTTTTGCAGACCTGTATGACATGGTTTCCTGCCTCAACTTTCCCCAGATTTGAGAATTTCATCCATCTACCTGGGAGTTGTGTTTTTCCTAAATTTAAGAGACTCACCAACTTTTAAATGTTACCAAGCAAGGACTTGTTTAAAAACAAACAGCACATGATTAGCTAAGAAGTGATTTTAGAAAATAAAGGACATTTAACACCAGAAAAATAAAACGAACATAATTGTGTAACAACAGGCAATTTTATCCATTTTGTGGCATCCTTCTTTGGTTTTCTTATTTTTTCTGGAAGTGAAATTGGGTCATGGATCATTTAGAGTTCCCTATTTAGAGGAACTGCTCAGATCCAGTTCAGACTAATTTTAGGCCAGAAAGTTTCAACTCTCCTTCTGCATTTGCCTCTGTGCCTCACGTTAGGTTCAGAGCTTCCCAAAGAGTCTTAAAAATCAATGGAGTTTATAGACAATACCTGTTGTTCCACGTTTTGGGGGGTAAGGTGGAAAGTCATAAGAATTCAGCTAAGAGCAGTGAGATTTTCAAGTCCCAGGATTCTGAGTCATCATTCTGAACTCTGGCTTATCCTTTGCCATTTTCTTTTGAGAAATAGGATTTTGTGCCCCTGCCCCATGGTACTTTACATTTCAACAAAAAAGGAAAAGAAGATGTATTCTTTCTGGAGAGAGTAGGTCGCAGGCGACCTATCTCAGTTCACTGGCTTGCTGAACAGTGATTAACATTTAAAATGTATGCAAACTCGACTCCTAATTAAAGTCCACTAATGTAAGACTTTGAACGTGCTCACTGCCTTTGGAAATAATCACAAATGCTGGCTGCTTATCATGAAAAAGTCATTATGGTAAATGACCAACTCCTCCATCTTCTTGCTTCCATCAGTTGCGAAAGTGATTCTCCATTGTAGGGATCTGCAAATGGTGCACATTGTATAATTGAATGTCTCCTAGTAGTTGTAATTGTTAATGCAAATTCTCTTGGTTATTGGAAGAATAAAATTTGTAGCGTTCTTGTCACGTGTGAATTTGTGAACACGTGTACCAGATTTGTAGACAGAGAACACCAGTGCTGATCTAAACGGTCATCAAGAACTCTTGGCAGCATGTATGGCTGAGTCCCTTCACCGTTCACCTGAAGTTATCACAACATTGTTAATCGGCTATACCCCAATACAAGATGCTTTTGGTCTAAAAAAATACAATTAAAAGTAAAAGAACGCTTGATGGCAATTAGAACATGGCAGTGATAAAGGATGTGTGACCGTCTTCCCATTCTTTATTCTCATACCCTTGCCTTGGTCATTCTTTTGGGGAGGGTGGATATGAAACAGAGAAAGGGAATCAGGAAAACCTGATGAAATTCAAAAGAGGTTGGCGGACCAGAAATGTTCAGGCACCAGGTATTAGTTGCAGGTTGAAGAATTAAAGTCGATTTATTTGCCAAAGATGGGGAGAGAATCCAAGTGAAATCAGACTCAGGCTCAGAAGAGGAAAAATAGAAACCAACGTGAAAGCCAACATTAGTTGTGCATTTTCTATCTGCCAGAGGTTCCAGTAGGCAAATTACCCATTTTCTTACTTGACCTGTATGTTTGCTTGATGCACCAGCTTGTACTCAATATTATTTTACAGTTGAAGAAACTGGGGGATTCAGAAAGGTTGTTGTACATGAGTACGGTTCTAATGACTCAAAGCCTAGCTTCAACTCTAAATCTGACCTGAAAATTCATGGACTTTGCCACCTTCAAGTTGCCTCTTAAAATTACTCAAAAATGCACCCTTGAAAATAAACTTTGGAAACATGATTTCAGAGTTGCAGTTTCACTTTTATGTTCACCTGGACTTCAGTGACATGAAGGCAGTGCGATTACTCTAGCTGTTTTTCTCAGAATCCATTTCTGGCAGGACTAGTGTACTACTGTCCTACCATGGGACATGATGGAACCTGTGGCTACAGAAGAAGCTTTGGGGAGCTTTTCTGTGTGCTTCATCAAGCCTCTCCCCACACTCCACGGTAGATGTGGGGTGGTGCATGTGTTAGCGCTTACTCGCTCTAAGAAAATACTGAAATGTAGTCAGCAAAGGACATCCTCTTCACCTTTTGGAAATGATTCATTTCATAGAGACACTGAAGGAATGGAAGTTATTTCTTTGAAGATTTATGAACAGAAAAAGCGATGATGAGCTATGAAGGAATACATTTCCCCCTCTATTTTTATCCCTCTCTCTTGTCTGGCATGCTAAGTCATTTCAGTCATGTTTGGCTCTCTGTGACCCCATGGACTGTAGCCCATCAGGCTCCTCTGTCCATGGGATTCTCTAGGCAAGAATACTGGGGTGGGTTGCCATTTCCTCCTCTAGGAGATCTTTCGACCCAGGGATCAAACCCACATCACTTATGTCTCCTGCATTGGCATGCTGGTTCTTTACCACTGAGCCAAGAAGGAAGCCCTTCTGGGTCTGGCAGGATTTCCCAAATATTTCTAAGGCTCAGGACACGGGTACAAATAAAGACCTAGATATCCCATGTCTAAATATTTTAAATTTTAAATCAAACCAAGAAACCATCAAATATGTTCTGTAATCCAACTTTGTAAATATGCCTTTTTTATTATGACATGGAAGACCAGGTTCATGTATAGACTTCTTGGACTCCACTCTGGTGTGTGAGCATAGGAAGAACAGTTCTAGTTCCTAAACTGAAGCCCACCCATTTCTCTTCCCCTGCTCACATCTCCCTGCATCGTAAGAGGCCCCAGAAGCACTCATGGGTACATCCCAGGCTAAATGTCCAAGCACCAGCCACAGGCTACACAAACTGTTACTCTCTCTCTATTCACTCCTCATTGCTAGGGCGTACATCCTGAGAGTGCAGTCTGTGATTGCAGAACAGATCTGGGGAAGAAATCATACTGGCCCCAGCAGCAGTTTGGTGGAAATTTGGGCAGGGGATTTAGGGTCTCTGGAACCCAGAGGTAATCTAGAAGAAGGAGGTATGGGTTTTGAATGGGTGTATCTTCTTGGCCATCACCTGCCTGCCGATGCAGGAGATGTAAGAGATGTGAATTTGATCCCTGGGTCAGAAGATCACCTGGAGAAGGGCATGGCAACCCACTCCAGTATTCTTGCCTGGAGAGTCCCATGGACAGAGGAGGGAGGAACAAGGAACAAGGCTATAGTCCACAGGGTCACAAAGAGTGGGACATGACTGAAGTGACTTAGCATGCACACATCTTTCTCACCTTATGGGAAGGGTTATAATTGGAGAAGATTCTGGAGTGGGGCCTTTGGACCTGGGACCCTGATTTTAGTGGCCGGTTTGAGTGCCGCTCTTGTCACTATTGTCCACAGTGACGTGGGGGAGAAAGGTGGCCTGTGAGTGGGAGACAAGAATGCAATTTGTTACAGGGCAAATAATCTTCAATATTAAAACACATTTTAATTCATTTTTAATGGACCAATTCTTCAGTATGAAAACCATTTCAGTTTGCAGGTTTCTTAGAAAATAAAACTGGCTAGTATTCCTCTAACGAATACAACTGCAGAGGTTCTTTGCACTTGCATGAAGGGGAAGGGTCACCAACTAGCTTTTTCAGACCTTATGTCTTGTTTGCAGAAGAATCTGTCAGGGAAAAAAATTGTTGATGCGTGTATCCAACAACTTTAATCTTGAGGTTATTGGAAGAAAATGAGCACAGAATTCATAAAGGCCATTTTCAGAGTTACTTTTCTGATTCCAGTTGCATTCTAATTAATATCTTGGAGTGTTAGCACACTAAGTAAGGAGCAATTATTAGCTATCAGATTCTGGGTTTGGGAGAGAAATGATGGTATATTGTGCATAATTTTTGCATCATTAAAAATTAAATCCCATAAGCATAATGACTCAAACATCAGGCCCTGACAGTATCTGCAGATGATAAACTATGGTATGTAAAAAAACAATTTACTAGGTAATGGTGCAATATTTTCTGTATTTAGACAGCATTTCCCCCCAAAGGCAAAATGATACTTTATACCAAATTATTTCTAGGCAGAAGATAGCAAAAGAATAAGGATATATAAGATAGGCTATTGTATAGAAAACTTTCACCGTTTTTCTATTTTATAGAAGGTGATATAGCAAGAACTTGGATTTTGTTGTCAAATCGATCTAGGTTTGAATCTTCGGTTCACAACGTTACTAACCTTGTGAACCTGAGCCTGTTTCTTCACTCATACTTCAGTTGTGCCAACTGTCAAAACAGCCACTCATCTTACCTTATAGAGTTTTTGTGCAATTAAATGAGATAACATAGTTAAAAAGTAGTTCACTCTGGGTCCCAGGCATAAGTAGCCACTAAGTAGGCACTAATTCACTTCCTCCTATTTTTTGTGTGGTTGAGCTCTCTCTCTGAGGAGAGCACCTTCAAATAAGAATCTGTGGCTACTGTAGAAACTCAAGCTCATGGGATGAATCGCAATAGAGAGCAAAAATGGATGACCGCATCATTTGTTTTATATCTAGTCCTTTATACTTCTTAATCCTCTTCTCCCATTTTGTCTTTCTGTCTACCCCTTTCCCTGCTGGTCACCCCTAGCTGTTCTTTGTATCTGTGAACACAGCCCTGGGAATATAGCCAATATTTTTTAGTAACTTTATTTTTTAAAATTTATTTGTGGCTGCACTGGGTCTTCATTGCTTCATGTGGGCTTTATCTAGGTGCAGCAAATGGGGGCCCCTCTCCAGTTGTGGCGTGCTGACCTCTCACTGCAGTGGCTTCTGTTGTTGCAGAGTATGAGGCTCAGTAGTTGTGGTGCAAGGGTTTAACTGCCCCGTGGCATGTGGGATCTTCTCAGATCAGGGATCAAACTCATGTCCATGTGTTGGCAGGCAGATTCTTAACCACTGGACTCCCAGAGAAGTGCTTATAATAACTCTAAACAGGGTATAATCTATAAAAATATTGAATCACTATGTTGTGTGCCTGAAATTAATAGAAAATTGTCAATCAACTATACTTCAATCAAAAAAAGAAAACACTGCTGCCCAAGATTTCCCAGGGCCTCTGAAGACCTGTCTGTGAGACCACTGAGCTCTGAGCCAATGATGGATGCACACAAAGCCAACCTCTATGGAAGCCACTAAGATTTTCATGCATGGAGGAGTGGCTGGCATTAGCACCTCTTGGTTTGCCTTCCCTGGAGGACTTGCCATAATTCCCTCAGTGATGACTTTAAGCCTTCAAAAGAATAAAATGTAGCTTACATCTGAGACCACACAGGGTAGGCATTAGGATAGTGATCTAATAAGAACATGACCACGGATTTGATCTTCTTTTAGTCCCTGAGCCATACCCTGCCACCCTACCCTCTGACTGGTGGTTTCACAAATGTGCAGTCTGAGTTCAAGATGGGATTAAAAGAGAGACTTTGGGTGATTACCATTAACTGGTGGTGAGATGTCTTCCACTCTTGAATGGCGTTTGTGACTTCTGGGACCCTAACTAATCATGTGCCTTTTGCATACTTCAGGTTTTCTAACTATAAGTGAGATAAGCCACTTTTGTCTTACTCAAATTTTCCCTTGAGAATTCTTAAGCAAACAAAACTACCTGCCCAATGTAGTGTTAGTAATAATTTTGTCTCTTGTCCCATGTCTAAAAACATGGAGTTCTATGTTTTTGGTTCAGTCTCCTGTAAAATGGTGGTGAAGGAGGGACATCACACAGGTGGTTTCTGTGGTCTCATTCGAGTCTTGAAACAATTAAGGGCAACACCTAACTCATCAGGTGTCTCAGGAATTCTTCACTGGAGGTCTAAAAACAGAGTTCTATGGAAAAAACAAAGAATAAGCCCATGATATGAGGATTCTATTTTAAGAAGTGAAAATGTGAGTAAAACGATGCAGTAACATTTTAGCAGCAATAGAAAAGTGAAGTTGCTCAGTCGTGTCCGACTCTTTGCAACCCCATGGACTACAGCCTACCAGGCTCCTCTGTCCATGGGATTTTCCAAGCAAGAATACTGAAGTGGATTGCCAGTTCCTTCTCCAGATCTTGCTGACCCAGGGAATGAACCCAGATCTCCTGCATTATAGGCAGATGCTTTACTGTCTGAGCCACCAGGGAAGTTCTTAGTAGCAATACTGAAGTATAAATATTAAACTGTGAAACAGTTTACAGTATGAGCTAACCAAACAGAAATACATGAGTCACAATGATCAATTAAAAAAATTTAATATGAAAATAAGGTCCATTTGTAACAGTGCCTGCCTGTCCTACAACCTTGCTGATAATAACGTAGATATAAGCAAATAATAAATAAGTGTTTTAGAAAATGAGTGCAACTTACCAAATTTTTTTTTCCATGTGAGGATAATTGCTTTACAATGCTGTGTTTGATTCTGCCATACAGTGATGTGAATGAGCCATAAGTGTCCATATGCCCTTTCCCTCTTGAATCTCCTTCCCACTTTCTCACCCCATCCCACCCATCTAGGTTGTAAGTACTTTATATATACACTTCCACGTACTCAGCTACAGAAGCTATCGTTGGATACCAATAACCAATTTGGGTTGTCCCTGAAGAGACTTTGCCTAAGTGCCTTATTTAAACAATAGATCAAACAAAAAACTTGAAGGTAGAGTGTTTTTTAAGTGAACGTAGATTATACAGAACAACACGGCTTTAGATCTTTCAATCAATACCTTACATCTCTTTGTGTCTCAGAAATTTTGCTTTTGTATTATAATCTTAATGGAGAGAGTAAAATCCAAATTTATTCTTCTCTGCTCAGAGTGAGGAAATAGCTGCTTTCCAAAGGTAAAAGCCAAGGCATTTAGAAGGGGTGGAACATAAAAGATTGATGATTGGGATAAGTGGAGATTACATTAATTTTTTTTACTCAGTGGATATTTATTACAGGCCCATGATGAGCCATATTCTGAAACATTCACAAAGGAAAAGTGAATGGACAGAGAGGAATTTCATGTTTATAAAAGACACGTGTGGCATAATGTGGAAATATTTCACCAATATATAAAATTTCCAGGAAGCAAGGGGAGGGATGTGGGGAGTTAGTTGTGAAGGTGAGGCTGAGTGGGAGGGGGAAGTGGGAGAGGGAGGACCTCTCCAGAAACCACATGGAGAGACAGTAAGAGATGTGGGAATGTCTTCAAAAGAAATGTCATGAACACCAGCAAGATAACTCAAACAGAAGATAGGCTGCCAGGAAGCCATGGAAAAGAGTACAGTTAACATAAAAATATATTGACGGGATTGGCAGAATTGTGATGAGTGTACCTGGAACTAAGACCTCATGAAAAAGGTAACAGGTCGTGATTTTAGAACTGCAATTGGCACAATATAAGTTGTCAGGTAGGATAAAGAATGAATTTACTCTCTGTAGGGAAAGAACAAACCTCCTATCTGTTGTAAATGGGAGAACTCGAACCTATAGAAGGCGAGGGGGAAAGGAATCACCTTTTTAAAGTATTATTTTATATCACTTGATATGGATTATCTCATTAATCCTGACAGCTCTAGGATAGTATATCCTTTTTGTATAAAGGCAAAAGGAAATCAGACATCTTAAGCCATCCGCCAGGGGCACACAGCTAGTAAGTGGTAGAAGGCTGGGATTTCAACCTGGGTCTATCTGATTTAAAAATAAACAAGGTGTATCAGTCAGGGTAGGGCTTCCCTGATGGTTCAGTGTTAAAGAATCCGCCTGCCAATGCAGGAGATGCAGGTTTGCTCCCTAGGTTGGGAAGATCTCCTGGAGAAGGAAAAGGCAATCCACTCTAGTGTTCTTGCTTGGAAAACCCGTGGGCAGAGGTGCCTACAGTTCAAGGGCTCGCAAAAGAGACGGACGTGACTTGGTGACTAAACAACAAGTCAGGATCCCTCAGGAGGCTGAAAGCACACCCAGCTCATTCGCAGAATTGATCACTAACAATTGTATGAAAGGTATTAACTGGAGGTGCAAAACGTGAATAGTAAGGTATCACAAAGGTAGCAACCGAGAACGCAGTGACCAGCCACCGGGGGAACCAAGGCATGAGAGCGGCCCGATCCAGCGGAGAGGCTTGGACCGCGGGGGCTGGGGCGGCGCCCCACCCGACCCTTCGGAGGAGCGCGCCGTCTGCTGGCGCTGGCGTCGCGGCGTGGGGGGTGAGGCCGCTTGGCCAGCGCGGTGCTGATAAAGACGGCGAACTGCAGTCACCTGCCGGAGCTGGTGAAGCAGCGCGGCTGGGAAGGGACTCAGCGGGACTGGAAGCGGAGAGCAAGGCCGTTCCTCCTCCTCCAGACCGCCAGTCTCCCTGGCGCCCCCTGGCGGCGGAGTCTAACATCTGCGAAAGGACAGAAAGGCGGTTCAGAGTAGCCTCAGAGGCATGAAGCCCAGCGCCAAAGGGTGAGTCGGAAGCAGGGTACCTGCATAGCTTGATTATCGGGGAAAAAGAAGAGACACTCAGGAACGCAGTTACAATATTTCACCCCGTAACAGTTCTGAAGAGCTTTATGGCCTATTGTCGTATTGGTTTTGTTGAAAGCGGCGTGAGCAGCCACATTTCACTAATTTCTGCAAATTAAGGTAAAAATCTACACTACAGAATACGTTTGGAAGACATATAGCTTTAAAACTTTCCAAGTGTACACAGAACTGCTTTAATTAGACTTTAAATATATAAAAACATATATTAATTGCCCTGTGTGGTGAGGTGGGAAAAGACAAGTAATTGTTTAGCTACTGATGAGTCTCCATTATTAGGACAGAAGGACAGGTAGTTTTCAAAGCATTGCTTAGAACATTATATATTTTCTTTTTCCTAGACGTTTCTCTTTTCCAAAAGAGGACAAACGAAACCCTTTCCACAAGAACTACACTTGTGGAAAAGCTAATGCTAAACAGGAATTAGGAAAGAGAAAACATTCCCCAAAGCCCATGGGGATGACAATTCCTGGTTAACTGTAAAAAATGGAGAACATAATTGAGACAGATGACCAGATTTAGGAAAAATAAACCTCACCATTAAAATCTAATTAAATATTTGCATTTCAGCATTAAGTTTCTTCTCAAAAGTTTTGTGAGCAGCAGGGTGACAGTGAAGATTATTGACTATAATTTGCAGAAGTTTTTTAAACTAAATTAGTTTTGTGCAATGTATGGAAGGTTTACTCAGCTGAGCTTATCCAGTGGTTGCTTTATTATTCTTTTAAAGTGAATCATTTATAACTGTTCTCAGAGATCTTTTATCAGCCACTTATCTCCTTCAACTGGACTTGTGACGCCAAGGGATAAAATGAATTGCTGGCTAATATTGTGAGAATTAATCAGACCACAACAGCAGGAGAGTAATGACTTACTTACACTTGTATGTTTGCATTTGGCAGTAAAATCACAACAAAAATATAAGGACATTTAATCTTTGCCTTTGACTTGAACGCTGGAACATGTTGGCAATATAAGAAAAAACAACCGAAATACAAGAACTGTGTGCTTTAATTTTCGGTAATTAATCTGAAGCATTTGTTATGTGAAGAAAGCTCTTATTTGATGCAAAGATTTTAATTTTTTTTCATCATTTTGTAATACCTGTAAATCAAACTGGTTTAGTTTCCTTAGACTTTTTTTTTTTTTCTATTGAAGACCTCTAGACGGACGAAGTGAGACTTTGCCCCTCATCTCACCATCCTCCAAAGTCTGCCAGGTCTGTTTCATTCCTTTTGTTTCCTTTCTGTCATTTCAGCTTTGATTTCCAGTCCTTCTGCCCCACAATAGCTTTGAAGAAAGCAGAGGTAAAAGCAACACCAAGGGAGTGGAAATATTCCTGCTGCTGTTCTGCTGATGTGATTCCACACACTGCCTGCTTGCTTTCCATAGGGTGTGGCAACTTCAAATAGTACGATTAGGTTCTTGGTAGCTATATAAGTGCCGGAGAAGGTGTACAATGGGAAGTTTCTTGATTTGAGTCCATTGAATCAAATGCTTTAGAGAGCATTTCCTATGATTCGAAGCCATTTTTTCCCCCAGTTTATACATCTGCAGTGTTAATGGCATCCATTACTGTTTTGTCCTGGTCGTTCGTAGAAATGCAGTTGTCCTCCTTAGTAGTGGTGTGGGTGTTGGTGTTTGCTGGGTACATGACCCTGTATATACCAGATTAGATAGGTAGATGGATAAACAGATGTGAGTGTACCTGTTCTTACAAGCTCTTATATATTTTTACCCTCAGCAGAGGTTGCATGGCATGGTGTAAAGCAAATGGACTCAGAAAGACCTGAATTGAAATCTCATTTCCACTCCTTAAAGGCTATTTCCTGGTCATGTTATTTCACCTCTCAGAACTTTAGTTTCCTCATGAGTAAAATGAAAATAATAATATCTGCCGTGCCAAGTTGTTGTGAGGAGTGGAGATGGTGTATAAAAAGTGGTTGACACTTGTTCAACAATGATAGTGCTGAGTATTTCTATAGTCAGTAGAGAGTTAGCACTTTTGGATTCCCTGCATTTCTTTGTAATTTTCAAGTATATTTTTACATAGATATAATTTGTATATAACATTGTATTAGTTTTAGCTGTATAACAATGATTTCATATTTGTTTATGTTGCAAAATGATCACACAGTAAGTCTAGTTGATATCCGTCATCATGTATACTTACCAGTTTTTCTTGTGATGAAAGAGTCCCTAGATTTCTTGTGTTTTGGGGTTTAAGCAAAGAATAAAGCCTGTATGTTGACTGGAGCAGCCTCTGGGTTGTAGCTCTGGGAAGTCTAAACTCTGAGTGAACCTTTGGATGGATGTCATTCTAGCCAAGGAGAAGGAGCCCTCAACAGAATCCTGTGTATCTTGTTTTTTGGTCTTTCTAAAGTCTATCTTCATAATCTCTGATCTCTCCCTATAAACTCCTCAAGGACAGAGAATGTTTCAGTGTCCTTTATAGCACCAGAGCTGGCAAGTAGTAGGTATTTAGTAGATGCTAAATAAAATGTATAATTATTATCATTCTTTTTCCAAGATTTTGCTCACTTTTACTTTGCTCTCTTGCCAACAAACTCTCCCTATGGTCTTTGGTCAGATTTTGTTTCAGTCTAGGCTCTAGGATGGTGAATAGATTTCACCTGGTGGGTCAGCTCTATAGGGATTGCCATCCAGTCTCTGTTCTCAGGCTTCCCTGGTGGCTCAGTTGGCAAAGAATCGGCCTGCACTGCAGGAGACCTGGGTTTGATCCGATCCCTGGGTTGGGAAGGCCCCCTGGAGAAGGGAATGGCAACCCGTTCCCGTATTCTTGCCTGAAGAATCCCTGTGGACAGAGGAGCCTGGTGGGCTACAGTCCATGGGGTCCCAAATAATCGGACATGACTGAGCGACTAAGCACATTCTGAAGTACCGCCATTGATTAGGGACGACTGTCATAGATCTGGGAGTGGGAGCAAGTGTGTCATGCATTTGCTCCCTATGTTAGAGTTATTTCTTTTGCCCTTGGATTTTAAACCCTCTTTGGATTTTAAACCCTCTTTGGATGTTTCCCCTGCTTCCGAAGGTGTGACAGACTGGAGTAGGGGAAGGTTAGAAGGATGAGAATCTCCTCTTGAATCTCATTCCTTCCTGTAGCACAACTTCAATGTCACTGTACTAAAGCATGACCCTCTTGATATATGAGGAGAAAACTCTGGTCTTGAGGTGTTCCTGTCCTACTCCTCAAGGTCAGTCTCTTGGTGATGTGTGAGTGAGGATCAAACCTCTTAAAGTGAGAAAGAAATGTCTAAGGTAACAGCTGACAATGACACCTTCAGTTTTGGTAAATCCTGGGCTTAATTTTAAAATTCTGCTCTAAATCCTTAGTGATGTTGGTTTATCTCTCTGACCCTCCATATTCTTTAAAATGGGAATGGAAGCATCAAGACTTATCATAGGCACATTGAGGGTAAAGAAAGAAATTTTGCTATGGTGTAATTTGAGGGGGATATTTGTTATTATTATTATTACTATTGTTGAAAATAGCTAAATTTTAAAAAGTCACACTTACTATAAAAAATTCCAAATACAAAAAACATCAAGAAAAAATCAACTCAAATCCTGCTACCTAGAAATAACTAGGCATAACATTTTGGTGAACATCCTTGCAAGGATCTGTCTTTGGGATAAATGATAAGATATCAATAAGCTTGAAGACCTACTTTATTGTGTCCAACAATGTGTTCACAGATATCTTACCATGTCAATACATTTAAATCTACATAATATTTCTTGAAACTAAGTCCTTATGCTACAGCACTTCTTATTTTTCCGTAAGGATGTCAGCCCTTAGATTTACAGCTCACCCTAAACCCAGGATGAGGTTTCTGGTATTCATGACTATTTTTTGGAGGGGTCACTACTTCATCTACTGTGTGTGCTTGGTTGCTCAGTCATGTCTGACTCTCTGCAGTCCCGTGAACTGTAGCCACCAAGCTCCTCTGTCCATGGAATTTTCCAGGCAAGAATACTGGAGTGGTTGCTACTTCCTACTCCAGGGGAATCTTCCCAACCCAGGGATCAAACCTGTGTCTCTTGTATCTCCTGCTCTGGCAAGTAGATTTACTATAATTTAAATTTTTAATTTATTTGGCTGTGTTGGAACTGTTAGTTGCAGCACATGGGATCTTTTGTTGTGGTGTGCTGGCTTAGTTGGCCTGTGTCATGTGGGATCTCAGTTCCCCAACCAGGGATCAAACCTATGTCCCTGCATTGGGAAGTAGATTCTTGATCACTAGATCATGAGGGAAGTCTGTACTATGGTATAGTTTAATCTGTTAAATATCTCAGAACTAATGCCCTGTTGTCTAAATATTCTGTTTTTTAAACCTGTTCTTTGCTAATGATAGAAGAGGTTATATCTCATTTTTCACTAAGCATACATCTTTGTACTTCTTTGTGAGTTGTCTGTGTCAGAGGGATTCACATTTCCCATTTTGATACACATGGCCAAACTAATTTACACCCCCACAACCGTGTCTGACTGTGTACTCACCAACCCTGGACTTTGTCCGTTTCTTCAATCTTTACCAAATTGTAGGTAGGAAAAATTTTTTGTTTGTGTTTTTTTTAGTTTAAGTGAATACGGATGATTTTTTTTTTTTAAAGGAAGAATGTGTAACAGTAAAGGAAGTGAGAAGAAAGAACAGCTAGGAGTGCCTGCGTGCTGGTGCTCAAAGGTGACTCAGATTAAGTCATTTCCACTTATATTGAGAAGTTCAGAGGGAAAGCACTAGAGAAATGCTATTAATCTTCTGTATGTAGGGTATATACATTACACTGTGTGATGCTTATAGTAGAAAATGAATGCCCGGCAGATCAAGGAAATAACCTCTTTAAGTTTCTGTGGACAATTGTAACAAAATGTTCAATCTAGAGGAATTATCGCCCATTGGCAGTCACTTCTTCAACCAAGGGGCAATACTTTTTCTAATTACATATTTCACAGCCAGGTTGTATATTAGGCTTTTGTTCATTTTGGAAAAAGACAAAAAAAACCATTATAGATATTCTCTGTCCCATTTACCATCAGTCAGACCTGTCAGGGTAGCTAATAGAGTTATAGGGGACAGTGATTTCTCTGGCTCATGGTCAAGGTGCGTTGCATATTGTGTGCGTGCTTAGTTGCTCAGTCTTGTCTGACTCTTTGTGACCCCAGGTAGCCCTCCAGACTCCTCTGTCCATGGGATTTCACAGGCAAGAGTACTGGAGTGAGTTGCCATTTCTTCCTCCAGGGGATCTTCCTGACCCAGGGGTGGAACCCACATCTCCTGCATTGACAGGCAGATTCTTGACCAGTAAGCCACCTCAGGAAGCCTGAATTGAGGGCTAGAATCATCAAACAGGATAGAGTAAGACTGTAACAAAGTCAAATTTTGTCTCATGTTTTACCTTCCTTCCCATTAGTAACTTGGATTTTAAAATGTAACACTTTTTGTGCTTTAATGATCACAATAATACATGCTCATTTATAAATAATTATAAATGATAAGGTATTTCATATAGATAGAAAGTGAAAGTTTGCTTGTATTACCCTGACAGAGAAATTCTGAATACATTTTCCTAGGTATATAAAAACTGCTATTACTGTTTTTAACAGAATTGGCGTATATTGTCCTGCAATGTGCTTTTTTTCACTTATACATCTGGCAGATTTTTTATCATAGATGTATACATAGATCAGTTTCATTCTAATAGCTGGAATGTATACCACTAGAGGAAAATATCATAATTTATTTAGCCATTTCCCTACGGATTTGAGTCATTGCTCATTTTTCATGCTTGTGAAGTGTTCCACATTGTAGAATTGCACATTTTTGCAGATAGTTTTATAGGATAAACTCAGATGAACAATTGTTGAATCAAAGGGTAATACATATTTAATACATTTATACATATTATCAATTTGCTTCCCCTCCCACCTCAAGAAACATTGTTCAAGGTTCTATACTCACTAGCAATGTATCCAAGCCTTTAATAGCTTCATTTTTTTTTTTTGTAAGTCAGAGAATGTCTTTGATTACATGAAACCAAGAAGTCACCAAAGACTTCAACTTCCTTGACCAAGATTCAAAGTAGTCTAGTGGATATCCCAGAAGAAATTACCTAGGAGATCCATCTGACCAGCTGGATGGTTTGAGGATATCTCTGTTCCAGAAACTGATCAGTCTTGAATCTGAAGTGAGTATCAGCAGCTTAAAAACAATTCTTAATTGTATATTCTTGTGCTCTAATGAGCCACACTTAGCACAAATACTTTTCGCTTAGGCTTTGTAATAATGCAGACAGCAAATATTCATTGACTGTCTACTATGTGTTGGCCCTGTGCATATTTTATCTAATTTTGTCTTCACATTAAACATGAAGTCAGTATTATCACACCTGTTTTACAGGTGGTGAATCTAAGCCTCAGAGATAATGACTTTCTCACAAAATTTCTAACTGGAAAATCCAGGATTTACATTTGTTGTCCAACCCCAAAGCCCATGTTCTTTTCATGACCAAGGCTTTCTCTCTACAGCAGCACCTTCAGCGCAGGCTTTGATGAATTAATTTGTGATGGGCTACTATGGTTTAGTGGTGTGGGCTTTGACTGCACCATTAGATTTTTGAAGTTAAACATCCTTCCTTTTTCCTTCCCTCCCTCATCCCCTTCCTCTATTATTTATTCAGTCATCAAACATGTTAAATATATATGTCATATGCCAGGTAAAAGAAATGTAGCTTCTATTTTCAAGGGTCTCAGAGGCAACTGAGGGTGACAGATGTACATGTTACAACCCAGCTGTTTACAGCAGTGAGATAACTAACTGGTATAATAAAGAACATATTCAGGATGTCCTGGGAGCCCAGAGAGGGAGCTTGTTTCTGCCTCTAGTGGTCAGGGAAGGCTTGGCAAATTAGGCAGCATTTGAATAAAAACAACTCCTTCCTTTCTCACAAAATAGTCCTGTTGACACTGTCAAAATCTTGACAGATTGCACCAGGAATTTGCCTTTTGAGAGGAAAAAATTAGGGACTTAGTGTTTCAAATGGAAACATTTTGATCTTTATCTGATAGTATAGTTCAAAATTTTCAATAATTCAGAGGTACTGAAACCACTGGTAAGTTTGTTGTGTATCTTTCTAATACCTACACACTTAAACATATATACACGTGCATAATTCTAGTAATCTTCTGTGGTTTGGTTTTTTTACCTCAAAATAAAGAGAGGTTATATATCAACATATAACTCATATGAATCTTTAAAACATGTATATTTACCATAATAGATATGGATTTATCAAAATTGATTTTTTCAGTCTCAGTGGACACTAGTGGTTGCCAATTTTTATATTGGTAAACAACACCACAGTGAATCTCTGTATAAACTGCCTTGGAAACTTGTCACTTGTCAGTTATTCCCACAGGCTAAATTTATAGAAAAGCAATTGCTTTAGCAAGGAGCTATATACTGCTAGATTGTCCTGAAAAGGATTATATCAAGGTCACTGGCACCTGTTGTTTATGAGAGTAAACAACTTTGGAAATCAGAAAGAACCAAGCACAGATCCTGAATCAGCTGCTTTGTATCTCAAGTTCCTTGTACCCACATCTCAGCTTCCTCTTCTCTGAAATCCATTAGCAATGCTTATTGCAAAAGGTTATGTAAATTAAGTGAGATTATCTTCATATTATATATGGATCTAATAGAGTGCTTGACACAAAACTGTAAGTTAATATGCAATAGTTGGCGGACCTATTTGGAGAAGGAAATGGCAACCCACTCCAGTGTTCTTGCCTGGAGCATCCCAGGGACGGGGGAGCCTGGTGGGCTGCCGTCTGTGGGGTCGCACAGAGTCGGACACGACTGAAGAGACTTAGCAGCAGCAGCAGCAGCAGCAGCAGTGGACCTATTGGAAACTGCATCTTTAGGAAAGCAAAAAGAATACTTCATCCTCATGATAATGACACTGTTTCAGGCTTCTGATGTGATGAACTATTTAATGCTCTTTTCCACAGGGAGATCTTAGAAACTGCCTTCCCACAAAAGGCTTGAAGCCTGTCCACATGTGCCTTTGTATTATATCGTCTTGCATGGAAGTCTCCCAAGCATTCCTCTCCTTCCATCTTGTTTATCAGATTTAATGCGTCCAGGACACTACCCTCTGTGCCTTAATGGCCAGGTTTAAGAATGCTTTTTCTTTTTGTAACGTAAGACCTTTAAAGAGTGTTGGCGATCTATAATTTGGAGCTGTTTCATGAAGTCCTAGATCACTTGCAGTGAGATAAATTGGGCCCCGCACAGTAACGCATTAAAAACAGGGACATCTGCACAGCTTCCCCCTAGTGCTTTATAACTGGTCTCTTCCTTTTAAATTCACATCTGTTATATAGCTCCCAAGTAAATGGCACACATTTTGCTTAAAGACAGGACAGACTGTAAGGACCAAATTTTATTTTTCCTGACCATTAGTGCCTGCCATCAAACAGATTGTGAAAACATACACATTTTTGAGCTGTAAGCAGGCCTTTTGTATGCATCCCCACGAGGAAAACAATTTATTCCCCTTAAAATTGTGTATATATATGTGCATGTAAATTTATTTGTTAATATACATATTCACTTCTTTATTTAGGAAATATTTTGAGGTTTGCAGTGGGGAATTCTGAATTTATACATTGTGATATGATTTAAAAGGTTTTTTTTAGGCTATATTTTTCCCTAAGAATGGTGGAATCTTGATAATTGATGAAGCTGGGAGATGGATGCATGTGGGATCATTATACTATTCCCTCAGCCTGTGTAGACTTAGAGTTTTGCTTAATAAAAATTAGATTAAAAAGATTTTATTTTTCTAAGCCAAACTAGAGCCTGGGTTACTGTGCTTTGTCCACAGCAGAGCATATGAAATTCTGCATTAGGCTGAGAAAAGATCCTTAGAGCTTAGTGTAAAATCAAATGGCTGAGAACAACCAGTGTTCTGTTGGCCTTTGATTAGAGTCAAGTGTTTTTGTGGTATTACAATCCGACTGTGCTATGGAGAGTCAGGGCAATTTACTTTGAATTGTAAATGTCCAAGAATTTGTTAATCCCGTTTTGTGCTCTCATCTTTTGATTATTTGAGATTTCACTCTAAGTTCCATTTACCCTCTTTTTCTTTTTGCCCCTTTTAAGGGCTATTTAACTTTTCAAGTGATACAAGCTAGACTCAGAACATGAGAATTAGCATCAGAAGATACAGTTTGAATTTCAGTTTGAATTTCAGTTCTGTGTAACCTTGAGAAGGATACTTAATTTCTCTGAAAGTCTATTTTTTTAAAACATAGAAAATTGGTATAAAAATAATGCTTATAGGACTGCTGTGTAAATTTAAAAAGAAAGTGAATAAAAACATGCTTTCTGAACTGTAAAGCCCCCCCTACAGCTGGAGAGTATGTGATTGTACCCTTGTAGGGCTCTGTCATGGACTTTGGTGCTTCAGCAGTAAAGAATCTGCCTGCCAATGCAGGAGACCCAGGAGACCCAGGTTTGATCCCTGGGTTGGGAAGATCTCCTGGAGAAGGGAATGGCTACCCACTCCAGTATTTCTGTCTGGAGAATCCCATGGACAGAGGAGCCTGGTGGGCTAGTGTCCATGAGCTCACAAAGAGTTGGACATGACTGCACGACTAAGCACGGTGATTTTCTAGTGTTCACATGACCCTGGGAGCTTGTTTGGTTTCACATTTCCAGAACAATTTCTGGTATATGGCTTTAGAAGGTCTAGGGCAGGGATAAGGATGTACATTTTTAAACAAGCATCTTTGGTAATTCTGATGTAGATGGTCTAAAGATTACACGGCTTGTAAGGTATAACAAGTTAACCTTTTAAAGCCTATCTCCTTTCAGAAGAAAGTTCTCATCTGCCTATGGCCACTTGAGATGACATTTAGAGATGTCAGTATATTTGTACAATTGAATTCATCTGGGCTCTTGTTAATTGAATTGCCCCTTCAGTGTCTATTCCAGGTGCTTCGGGGTAGGACCGTCACCAACTTTCCCTCCCCCCACCCCAAAAAAGGAAGAAGACGCTGACTCTGAGAGAAAAAAGTGTTATTTAACATAAAGGAATGTAACCAGGAATGAGATGCCAGACATCAAGCGCTGGAAAGTTTTGAATGTAACCTCCCCAGGGTCCTTCAAACTGTGTCCCACATAGGGGGTGAAGGGTAGCGGAAGCCTGGAGGGGACTGAAACTTCCAACCCCTTATTCACCCCTCCCTGACTCACCTGATTGCTTCTCTTGGAATTGTGCTTTCTGAAAGTCACCTTTTTTTTTTTTTTTTTTAAAAAAAAACTAGTAAACTCAGTTGTGGTGGAAAGGGACTTGTTATGAATGATGAAAAGGATTTTCCTTTGCACCTCTAATGCTTTTATCACTTAGGACACTGTTAGTACACAAGGAGAGAAGAACATGCCAGACTGGTAGGTGGAGATTGGAATAAGCACGGAAACTTACAAATGAGGCTTGTTCCACTGTTGCAAGAGGGTTAGGTCTCTGCACCAGCTGTCCAGAATCTTAGAGGACTTAACCGTTCAATCATATATGCTGGGCCAACGATCTCAACAACATGGGGTTCTCTCAAAGGCTGCATGCTTGAAAACAGTTCCAGCTGTGGGAATGGTGCACCGTATGTACATGCCGTGGACAGGGGATGGGGTGAGGGGGGTGATGAGCCTCCAGTTGCGTGGGGCCAACTCAGAGGTCAAGGAGAGGTCATGTCCTCTCAATGACCTCCTCCAACAGTAATTCCGAGGTTTTAAAGAACTCTTCCTCCCAGGACTGGGAGAAAGAACCAGTGTATATATTTCTTACTATAAATCGTGACATCACAGGCTGCCTCACATGGAAGTCTCTGTTAGTGACTGCCTCATGTGGAAGTCTCTGTTAGTGACTTTGCCTTTAAGTGGGTCTATCCTTAAGGTAATGTTGTTCTGGAGACTTTATTTGCTTTTTCTGTATTACTTTGAGTTCGATTATTGTTTGGTCAGAAAACTATAGCTTTTACTTTAGATAATTGACTTTAGAGGGGTTTATTGCATTGTTAAATGTTATTTTTATTTAGACTTATGGCTAAAATATTGCCTGTGGGGAACATATCTTTGGCTTGGTAATGGAAGTTAATGGAAAAATACACTTTGATTAAAAGAAAATTGCTTTATAGTCAGTTTTTAAACAAGAATTGGAACAATTGCATTAGATGAAATAGCCCAGTATACCTACTCTCCAAATGTTATTTATTTTTTATAATACAGCTATTTTCAGTGTTCTCTTTATCTTCTTAGGTTTGCCTTCTCCAATCAGATTGTTAGGGTCTGATTTCCTAATTAGGCAATATCTAAGTCAGATAACTGAGGATACAAAACTCCAGTATTTTGACCACTTGATACAAAAAGTTGACTCATTAGAAAAGACCCCGATGCTGGGAAAAATTGAGGGCAGGAGAAGAAGGGAGTGGCAGCGGATGAGTTGGTTGGATGGCATGACCGACTCAGTGGATGTGAGCCTGAGCAAACTCTGGGAGATGGGAAGGACAGGGAAGCCTGGTGTGCTGCATTCCATGGGGTTGCAAAGAGTTGGATGTGACTGAGTGACTGAACAACAACAATATGAGGATATAAAACGTTTTGTAAACAGTAGTACTGTAAAATGTAAGATACTGTTATGATATGGCGTCTTCTTCCTCTTTTGTGCTATGCCTAGATTCTTGAGAGAATTAGTCTGAAAAATATTCTAGTTATATACTATTGTGTGTGCTTGCAGAACCCCACCCAGAATCTCTGCCTTCTACCCCATAGCTTGAGGTAAACAAACTAGAATGTATTGTTAAGTTTCCCTTTATCTGTCTTTTATAAATTCAAGATCAGGTGGTGGAGCTGGAAGAAGAGAGAGAGATTTGTAGTTGTTTAGTCGCTCAGTCATATCCGACTCTTTTGCGACTCCTTGGACTGTAGCCCACCGGGCTCCACTATCCATGGAATTTTCCAGGCAAGAATAATGGGGTGGGTTGCCATTTCCTCCTTCATGACCCAGGGATCTTCATGACTCATGAATCTAATCTGCATCTCCTGTATTGCAGTGGATCCTTTACCACTGAGCCACCAGGGAAGCCTGGAGAGATAGATACATCTGGGAAAAAAATATCTTGTCTGACTCTCCCTAAAGGCTAGTTCCAAGCAGACTGCTGAGCTGTTTTATCTGTCTGCCAGTTTTGGATGATGACCTCTTTTTAAGGTATTTAAAAGCGCAGCCTAAGTGTCATATCTCTCGTCATTGCTGTTTCAGTCAGGCTGCTATCAGGAGTTAGATATCATCCCAGATGGCTGGAATTCAGGAACCCTAGCAGAGTGGTTACTTTCAGATGAATGGGCTGGTTTAGAAGAATTGAGGCAGGCAGATGCTAGCAACCACGGGAAATAGTTGCTGCTCAGCTTCCCTAGTGGCTCGGCAGTGAAGAATCTGCCTGCCATTTCAGGAGACTTAGGAGATATGGGTTCGATCCCTGGGTTGGGGAAGAGCCCCTGGAGAAAGTGAAAATAAAGTGTGACGATGTTAATCGCTCAGTCGTGTCTGACTCTTTGCAACCCCATGGGCTGTAGCCTGCCAGACTCCCCTGTCCATAAGATTTCCCAGGCAAGAATACTGGAGTGGGTTGCCATTCCCTTCTTCAGGAAATCTTCCTGACCCAGGGTTGGAACCTGGATATCCTGCATTGCAGGTGGATTCTTTACCATCTGAGCCACCAGGGAAGCCCTCCTCTGGAGAAGTAAATGGAATCCACTCCAATATTCTTGACTGGAAAATCCCATGGGCAGAGGAGCCTGGCTGGCTACAGTCAGCGGGATTGCAAAGAGTTGGATGCTTCTGAGCATGCATAGAAAGCCGAAAGATATCCAGTATAATTGTTCTTTAGCATCAAACAAAGATTTTTCCCCATTTTCTTAAGTCTCCCATCTGCTTCCCATCAGATACTTTTTTTTTTTAAAATAATGGAACATCTTGACTTCTTGTTAATTCATTAAGTGAAAGTCCTTTTGGCTGTAATGTATGAGTATGGAGATTCACTTGAGAAATAGTTGATCAAATTTTTTCGTATAAACAAATTGGACTTGGGGAATTTCTAAATGACATGAAAAAATTTTATACATGAGTTTGTGTTCTTTGTTGTCAGAAAATATAATTCTTGCAAAATACATTACTGGTACCATAATATTTAGCATATGTTATTGTCAAATGTATACATGTAATTGAAGGTTTTTCATAGTGGGCATTTTAATATAATCTCTGATCCTAGAGATTTCTTGACAATGTAACTTTGATGTGGCTCCTTTATTGAAGTATGCTTTTATCAGTAAGCTTACTGCTTTTATTAAAATTATTGTTGTGGTTCAGTTTTCAAGTCATGTCCAACTCTTTGCAACCCCATGGACTGCAACAAGCCAGGCTTCCCTGTCCTTCATCATCTCCCATATTTTGCTGAAACTCATGTCCATAGACTTGGTGATGCCATCCAACCATCTTATCCTCTACTGTCCCCTTCTCCTCTTGCCCTCAATCTTTTCCAGCATCAGAGTCTTTTCCAGTGAGTCAGTTCCTTGCATTTGGTGGAGCAATGCAAAGTATTGGAGCTTCAGCTTCAACATCAGTACTTCCAATGAATATTCATGGTTGATTTCCTTTAGGATTGAATGTGTAAACTATTTTGTTTTATCCTGTACCCAAGTAACACACTCTTGCTGAATTCCATTGTCCGGGATGTTTTGTAAAGTGAGGATGTGGGATGGGATGAGGAATGGGTGAGTTTCCAATACACGGTGGCCATGTTAAAAATAATCCATACTATTGAAATGGCAGTGGTAAAGTGGCTAGATAAAAAATAAAAATGGAAATGGTTTGCTTGTTTGCACATCTATTCTCTACCTTAAATTGTGAGCAGTTCAGCAGAAACTGAGTTTGGGCTCATCATATGCATACAAATGGATTAACTGCTATCTGACTAATTTGCTGTATTGCCACACAGTTTGGCGGTTTGGATTGAGGAAAGGGAAACCACATGGGTCTGTAGCATTTGATAAACTAGAGGCCCATGAAGAACTATGGTAATGACTATGAGTGTGTGTGTGTGTGATGACAAGTGTGCCACAGCCAGTAACAATGAGGGGATGGTGGACACGGTGGTGATGGTTGGCAGATAGTGTTGGTAAAGGAACTGTGGAGATAGATATGGGAATGATGATGGCAGTGGTAGAGCTGGCAACACTGGTGGTGGAACTGATGATGCTTGTGGTGGGAGAAGACGTAATGAAAGTTGAAGAGGTGAAGATAGTGAGTTGGCCTCACTTCTAATAGAGCTGCTATTCAAAGTGAAGATGTTGATGGGGATGGGGAAAGTGTTAGTAATGATACTGGTAATTCCAGAAATGGTGGTAGAGCTTAGAAATCTTGAAGCTTTCTTGAAGTGATGTGATATCACATGACATTTAAATTGTTCTATGTGTCTTTGGTTGGATACAAATAATGAAGCGTGGTAAATTTACTTGCAGAGAGATTTGCCAGACTAAGCATTCTCATTGCAGATGATCTTTAAGTTTTTCCTTAATCACTGATATTTGTACCATGCTGTGTCAAAAAGCAACACTTGTCAATTTCAACACTGCAAAAGTTCTTCTAATAAATATTATTCAGCCCCAATTACTGGATATTTTTAGAGTAAACCTGGCTTCCCCTATTCAAAGCAGTGCTCTTCAGAGTTGATTTTTATCTGAAAAGTGATGCTATTTAGTCAGGAATTATCTTTTATCTCTGTCTGCAAAACAGCTGGAAGTGTAGCTACTGAGATTTGATATTTGTCTTCCTGCACTTGACTGCCAAGCAAAATCATTTCATTTTAATCAACAGAATTTACCTTCATAAATTAGCATACACATATACCATTGAAAGACTGAAACTACAAGCTTGACCTTCTAGTAGGTATAATGCATGATCTTTTTTTTTTTTGATAGGTAGAATGTTCTTTGCATCTCTGATGGTATGTTTGAAATCTAAACAAAAATGTGCAGAGTAAATTTTCCTTTTTCATTGTTTAAAGTAAACCTCCTTCCCTCTGCCTGGCCACAGGTGACTTATTCTTCCAACTGGGAGACCACGTTTGATTCTAGAGACCAGCATGAACTTGCTCAACAAATTTTCAGCTTAAACAACTGGAATTTTTTCTTATTTGATGTATTTAAGAGTATCCACGGTTTATGGTTACTGAATATTTGCTATGCAGCTGGCACTTTTCCTGGCTATCTCATGATATGTTCTAATACATTCACATTTTATAGATAAGAAAAGTGAGGCTTTGGGAGCCACACTAATACTTGGCAGAGTCAGGATTTGGACCCAGCTGCTTACTGGTATCCATGTGCTTAACCATTGTGATATGCTTCCTGTAGATTTCCACCAATGTAGAATTTAGTTCAACTTTCCTTTTCTACTTTAAAAACCAAGTAGATTTATTTTTTTAAAAACTTAAGGGATTTTTGGAGAAGGATAAAGATTGCCCTCCAGGAGGAAGGAAACCATATGGAAATTATCCATTTTATTCTTGACTTAGAAAATGTTTATTTAAATAATGAGATCAGACTTGGAGTTAGAAATCTGGAAGGTTAATTACTTACTCTACAATCTGCCAGCCCCGAAATCACGATTTAGTCTCTTCATCCCCAGAGACTTGGGACATTAGAGGCTCCTTTCCCTCATCTGCCAAAGAGAGAAAGAATCTGCCCTATTCATCTTAGATAGTAACAACTTTGTAAAGTTTGAACTCAAAATAACTTTACTGGACTCCTGTAGTGATGTCCTAATCATTTCCCTTCTTCTGATTTCTACCTTGCAAAGTTATTCTCCATGATACTTTTCCTAAAGTGTAGCCTTAACCAGGGAGAGGGAATGGCAACCCACTCCAGTACTCTTACCTGGAGACTCCCATGGACAGGGGAGCCTGGTAGGCTGCAGTCCATGGGGTTGCTAAGAGTTAGACACGACTGAGCGACTTCACTTTCACTTTTCACTTTCATGCACTGGAGGAGGGAATGGCAGCCCACTCTGGTGTTCTTGCCTGGAGAATCCCAGGGATGGGGGAGCCTGGTGGGCTGCTGTCTGTGGGGTCGCACAGAGTCGGACACGACTGATGCGGCTTAGCAGCAGCAGCAGCATTAACCATGGCTCTTGTCTGATCAAAAACCTTCTTTATGTAACCATTACCTATAGGATAAAATTAAAGTACTTAACCTGATATTCAAGTTCTTTTCCATCTAGTCCAAGCTTAGCCTTCCAATCATACCTTTCACATTCCCCTTTAAAGAACCTATATGCCACTTTAACAGAATTGTTTGTTTGTTGTTCTGTTATCCTTTGTGCCTTTGTTCATGCCTCGAATTACTTGTCCATTACTTACTTAAATATTTTTACACAGCATGAAGTGAGGACACAGCAAGATGAAGTGAGGACACAGCAAGATGAAGTGAGGACACAGCAAGATGATTGTCTGCCCACCAGTAAGGCAGCTCTCACCAGAACCTTACACTTGTGGTACCCTGATCTTGGACTTCCAGCTTCCAGAAAGGTGAGAAAATGTAATTTGTGTCATATAATTGAATCACCTAATCTGTGGTATTTTGTCCTGGCAGCCTGAGCAAACTAAGTAGTTCAGTGGACCCTTGAACAAGTAAAGTGTAAATAAGACAAGTACTTGTAAGTAAGACAAATACAGTGGACCCTTGAACAGCATGGGCTTGAACTGCACAAATCTACTTATATGTAGATTTTTTTCTACAGTGAATACTGCATTACTCTACCATCCGAGATTGGATGAATCTGTGATACAAGTCCATAGATAGAGAGGAAACTCAGTTATGGAGGGCCAGACTATAAATTATACATGGATTTTCAATAGTACTACACAATCTGGTTTGTTGGCTGAATACAGAAATGCAGAGGAGTTCCAGATATAGAGGGTAAACTGTAAATTATAGGCACGTTTTTGATTGTGGAGGATCTGTGCCCCTAACCCTCATTTGTTCAGGGATCAACTGTATCTACTACTAGGGATATTGAAGAGTGAAAATTCCTTCATTTTTGATTCTGTGATCTGGATTGCTAGCTGCTGAGTTTTACCTGAATCTTGGAGTTACCTTATCTTGGCTAATCTCATTTGCCCAGGGAAATTTCCAGTATGACTCAGATTTGGGTTCATTTTTGATCAATGTTTTGAGTATTATGGAAGTTTTCCTGAAAGTGAGATGTGGAAATATAGATTCCTTCTCCCTATTGAAGGTGTCTATTTGAGTGGATGAATCTAAACTGAAAAATACTGATTATTTCTGCTCACTAGTGGGAAGAATAACAGCTAAAATGATCATCAAATGATTGGCATGGTCTGTTATTTCAGCAAGATCATGAGTGAGAGATACTGTTGAAAGGGAATAAAAGAAGGAATAGTACATTAATTATTTTGGGGAAAAAGGGGGGAAATTAAGGAACTATGGTTGAAATACTATTATTTTTCTATTTTAAGAAAATTATGCATTTTCTCACCTTGCTCTAGCTTTATATTGTCATTTTATTCAACACAGCATTGATTCTCTTTGAGAATCATGGTGGGAAATTAATCTCAACATTTAATTGCAGTGTGTTAGTGTTAAGATGCAGTTACATGCCTTATGAAGGTAGTCAGGAGACAGGTCTGTTGGTTTGCTTCTCCACATTCTGATACCATGAGCTAAGGGAACAAGGTTTAGGGGGTCTTGCATGCATTGGAGAAGGAAATGGCAACCCACTCTAGTGTTCTCGCCTGGAGAATTCCAGGGACGGGGGAGCTGGTGGGCTGCCGTCAGTGGGGTCGCACAGAGTCGGACACGACTGAAGCGACTTAGCAGTAGCAGCAGTGTGCTAATGGGCTTCCTAGGTGGCTCAGTGGGTAAAGAAACTGCCTGCAATGCAGGAGATGCTGGAGATATGAGTTTGATTCCTGGGTCAGGAAAATCCCTGGAGGAGGGCATGGCAACCCACTCCAGGATTCTTGCCTGGAGAATCCCATGGACAGAGGAGCCTGGTGGGCTACAGTCCATAGGTCACAAAGAGTCGGACACGACTAAAGTGACTGAGCACAGCACAGTGTTAAGATGGGCAAAATACCTCCAATGTGGTTGTTATTAAGACTCTCATTACGGTTTTATACAATAAAGCCTCATTAGTGACATCTTGATCTTGGGAGATGACTGAACTGTTTCTCACACCTTGGTGAGTACATTCTGTCCAGATCACGGGACATCATGAGACTGATTTTTACCTCTAGTGTGTTTATCCCTCCGCTTCCTAGCCATTTACAAACAAGTATGTAGTGATATGAGGATGGAAACATAGGGGATGTTCCGGAAGGTTTGACAGAGGAGGTGGCGCTCATGCAGTGTTCTGAACGTTGGCCTGTATTTCACCACAGGTGCTCACAGTATCTTATGAGTCCAAGGGACAGGGTGTGTTCAGTGTCTGACCCAGCACTTAGATCTTGGTGTTACCTGAAGTGAAGTATGTATTTAATGATGTCTCACAACAGCATTCAGCACTTTATAGTTGTTTTTAATAATTAATGTTTATTGTACACTACTATGTTTTCTAATTCTTGTAGCAACTCTTCCAGGTAAGCATAATTATGCTCATTTTACAGATGAACAAACTGAGAGTAACTGGGAGAGTAATACTTCTCTAAAGAGAGAGGTCCCAGAACTACTAGTTGGCAAGGATATTTTGAACCCAGCCCATCATTTTTTGGTTCTGACACGTCTCCCTGACAAGGATCCTATTCTTGCTAAGTTATCTTTTTGAATCTGTGTTGGATCTTTGTGTTGCTTTACAGTAGGAACTCAAGCAACCAAAGTCTCTAATAGTCTCTCTCTTTGCAGATTATGGCAGTCTTCCTTGCACAAGAGCTATTCCTTTGATTAGCATGGTCTGATTTGCCTGGGTTTCATTAGGATGGTCCAGACTCTGGGGTACTAATCAAGTCTTGGCATATTGACAGTTGAGTTTGATGGTGTAAAAAAGCAGATGACCAGACTCAGGAACTCAGAGTTTACTTACTGCCAGCATGGTTGAGCTGTTTGTATAACCATCTCCCTGCCTTTCCATCAGGAGTAGTATGTCGTGTGGTTTTGCCCTTTTAAAGCACACTGGAACACGCTCAGTGATGGCAAGGCAAAAAAATGATCTGCTTGCTTCTTAATATCCACATCTACATTGGACCCTGGATCCCATTCTCCCTGTAGGCAGAAGCATTCTAAGGAGCCTTTGTCCAGGATGCCATGGATTCTGTTTCAGTACAGTCTGATAGCTGCTGTCTCTCTTGTCTTGTGTGAAGGATTTTTTAATGGCCATAATTCCCCCCATCCTGGTGTACATTCCACTTTGTTACATGGCTTTACTGATCCACTCATCCAGAAGTCTGTTTCTCTGTACCTTGAAACTGGGTTGGCATTGCTTACTTGCTTTAACTAGTAGAGTAGACATGTGACTTCCAGAGTCTAGGCCATAAGAGGCCTGATAGCTTCTGTTTTTCATCATCATGGGTCACATTCCTGAGACCACCATATAAGGAAGCCTGCTGGAGGGTGACCCACTGGAGACCAAGACCCCTGTGCCCACAGTAGTACCAACTTCAATATGTGTGTGAGATTCTCTTAGACCTCCTAGTTCAGTGGACAAGGCAGCTAGCTGAATGAGGGACTGAGAAAAATCAGCAGCAATATGCTAGGTATTACAGAGAATACAGTGAGAAAAGCTTAGAGGTGAGAAAAAAAAAAGACTTAACTAAAGCAGAGTCTTTAGGAGTATGATCTAACTCTACAAAGGTAAGTTAGAAAAAGACTGAGGAAGAACTTGCACTGTTCAGTATAGTCAGTCACCTATAGAAAGATTGTAATGAAAAGAACAGTAGAAATGGAATATAAGTTTTCACGGGTGTTGGTGAAAGCACCAGACATGGCTGAGGAGACCTGAGGGAGGAACCTGCTTATTTATTGTAACAGAAAGTCTTCTTGGCCTCTTTAGTGGTTTATGATACAGCTCCCACTGCACACTGGTGAACTCTGGGACACCTGAAATTGTGGAGGACAAAAATTCTCACCAAATCTCCCAAAGTGAAGTTTTCCAAAAAGATCAATAAGACCTATTGTTTCTTCCCATGAGTGTGCTAACCACCACAAAGACACCATCTGTGTATAATGAGGTAGTGCTCTAGTAAGGCTTTTAAATTGCATTATTATTTTGCATGTTGTCTGGACTTGATTGTGGTTATGATTTTTCACCTTTTAGCAGAGCCATGGAAAATAAATGCTTATAAATATAATAGTTCATATGAGAAGGCCCAAGTAACAAGGTGAAGTGAAAATCAGTTATAAATGAAGCTTGTATTAAGTCTTAAGAGTAGTACAATATTGAGCTGGTTTAAAACTTGACATTCAAAAAAATGAAGATCATGGCATACAGTCCCATTACTTCATGAAAAATAGATGGGGAAACAATGGAAACAGTGACGAACTTTTTTTCTTTGGTTCCAAAATCACTGCAGATGGTGACTGCAGCCATGAAGTTAAAAGATACATGCTCCTTGGAAGGAAAGCTATGACGAACCTAGACAGTATATTGAAAAGCAAAGACTTTACTTTGCCAACAAAGATCTGTATAGTCAAAACTATGGTTTTTTCAGTAGTCATGTATGGATGTAAGAGTTGGACCATAAAGAAGACTGAGCACCAGGAAACTGATGGTTTTGAACTGTAGTGTTGGAGAAGACTCCTGAGAGTCCCTTGGACAATAAGGAGATCAAGCCAGTCGATCGTAAAGGAAATCAACCCTAAATATTCACTGGAGGGACTGAACCTGAGGCTGACGCTCCAATACTTTGGTCACCGGATGCGAAGAGCTGACTGATTGGAAAAGACCCTCATGCTGGGAAAGACTGAAGGCAGGAGGAGAAAGGGATGACAGAGGATGAGATGGTTGGATGGCATCACTGATTCAATGGACATGAGCCTGAGCAAAACTCCAGGAGATTGTGAAGGACAAGGAAGCCTGGCATGCTGACGTCCATGGGGTCACAAAGAGTTGGACACAACTGAGCAATGAAACAACAACAGTGTTGAGCACCTTATAATACAAAAGCCTTAGATGATCAAAAACTAGATACTGAGGCCTTCTGATGAGGAACTTTGTAATCCTCTTCTCTCAGCTCTCTGCATTACTTGTCCTTTCCTTTGGAAAAGGATTTGCTACCCTTATTGTTCAGACTTCATGACACTAATTAGGCCGGTGGGTCTCTCTACATTAAAAGATTATCCCCATGGGTGTGACTCTCTTCTATTCTCATCTCCTATGTGGCAAGATGGCAAGGCTGCCTCTTGCTGGCAGAAGGCCAGGCTACCCAGTATTCACCTCTTTTCTCCCCGTTGTTGTGCCTGGGAACACTGAATTCTTTTTTTTCCCAAGTGGGAAGGTTGGAAGTGGGATTCAACTTTTGAAATTCCTTTTCGGCCCCTGTGCCAGAGCCAAAGGGCTCCTGTGGAATTTATCAAGGAATTTCATATTGGAGATTAGTGCTCAAGACCAATGGATGAAGAGATATGACTTTGTGTTTGATTGTCGTTAATGCTTGAGCACATGTAATCTCAGAATCGAGTAGAAAGGTGGGTGAGAATTGACTGTTCTTGGTACCTTGGCTGTTTTACCTCTAATAGGTATCAACTATAATGAAGTTTTACTTTCACAATTACTAAATGAATCTACATCCTCCAGAGTGTGAAATCTTAGAGAAGAAGCTTTAACTCAAAAGTTAAATAGTCCTAACATCATTAAAAGATGCACCATCTTTGAAGAGATCAGCTGTAATGTTCCTGTCCACTGGGAATAATAGCTCAGAGCCACAGTTAGCCAGGACAGGGAAGGGGACCAAGCCATACACCGTAAAAGTTGCACAAAGACTGATGATTAATATATTTCCCATCATACCTTTTGTGATGTTTCTTTTTGTAAGTAATAGAGAATTCCAACTCAACTGACTTAAGTAACAAACCATTTATTTTCTCACAAAAATAGTTTAGAATGAGGCAAACTCCAGGGTTGGCTAATGGACTGACTCAAAGATATAAGCAAAGATAAGATTCTTTCCATTTTTCTACTCTTCCACTCACAATGTGTTGACTTCCGTTTTCAAACTTTTCTGCTAATTTATGCCAGCTTTCTACAGCAGCTTCAAGCACAGAACAGTATCCAAAGACCAGAAAGAGAAAGGAATCTTTTCTCATGGGACATTTTAAATAATAGGAAAGCTTTCTCAAAAGCTCCTCTTCAGACTTTCCCTCCTTCCTCAGGTCCAGGATTATATTAAAGTTCTTCTAAACCATTTACTCTAAAAGGATTAGGACTAACACAATTGACTAAGATTAATCAAGGCATCTCCTGAGCCTTAGGAGTGGCCATCTCTCCTGAAGCACCTAACTGTCTGAAATCCAACCTGAACTGAGGCTATTCAGTGGATAACTGAGGGTGTCTGTCACAAATCATGGTCATCCATGATATGTGTATCAGTCCCTCAATTAAATTTGGCAGGGAAAACTCTTTATCACCATTGTGGAGCAAGCCTCCATTCTCTTTCTAACTTGGAGATATTCTGTATTAGCTTTCTATTGCTGAAATAATAAATTATCATAAACTTTGTGGCTTAAAATATCACAAACATATTATCTTATAGTTCCTCAGGTCAAAAATCTGAAATGAGTCTCACCAGACTATAATCAAGGTTTGGGCAGGGCCACATTCCTTCTGAAGGCTCTGGAGGAGAATGGATTTCCTTGTTTTTTCCTGCTTCTGTAGACTGTAATCCTTGGCTCCAGGCCATCTTCAAAGCCAACCTAATCAGGCAGAGTTCTTCTCATGCTGCCATCTCTCTGGTTTTCTCTCTTCTGCTTCCCTTTCCTACTAAGGAACTTTGTGATGCATTGGGCTCACACAGATGACCCAGGATAATCGTCTGTCTCAAGGTCAATTGATTAGTCACCTTAATTCCACCTGCAATCTTTAAAAAAATTATTTTTATTTTATATTGGATTACAGCCAATTAACAATCTTGTGATAGTTTCAGGTGGACATCAAAGGGACTCAGCCATTCATAAACATGGATCCATTCTCCCGCAAACTCCCCTCCCATTCAGGCTGCCACATAACATTAAGCAGAGTTCTCTGTCCTATACAAAAGGCCCTTGTTAGTTATCCATGTAAATATAGCAGTGTGTACCTGTCCATCTCCAATTCCCTAACTATCCCTTTGCCCCATTCTTCTCCCTGACAACCATAAGTTCATTCTCTAAGTCTGTTTCTGTTTTATAAATAAGTTCATTTGTATCATATCTTTTTATATTCTGGATATCAGGGATGTCATATGATGTCTCTACTTCTCTGATTTACTTCACCCAGTGTGACACTCTCTAGGTCCACCATGTTGCTGCAAATGGCATTGTTTCACTCCTTTTGATAGCTGAGTAATATTCCATTGTATAGATGTACCACAACTTCTTTATCCATTCCTCTGTTGATGGAAACTTAGGTTGCTTCCTTGTCTTTGCTGTTGCAAATAGTGCTGCAATAAAAACTGGGGTGGATGTATCCTTTCAGACCATGTTTTTCTCCAGATAAATATGCCTAAGAGTGGGATTGCAGGGTCATATTTCACCTGCAATCCTAATTTTCCTTTGCCATGAAACCTAACATATTCACAGATTCTAAAGACAAGGTACATAGACATCTTTGAAAGGAAATTTTTCTGCCTACCATAGATACCATTTTCACCCCTCAGTTACTAAGGGCTCTCATGGTGGTGTCTGTGGGAGTGAGTATGGAATCTGGATTTGAAGCTAAGCTTCTCTACTTTCATAGTATAAGTATGTATAGTTGAATGAGTTATATTACTTCTTTAGGATTTAGTCTCTTCATATAAAATATTAAATTAGTATTGAATATCTCAAAGTATAGTTGCAAGAATTTAGTAAGGCCATATATGGAAAATGTCTAATAAACTGCCAGACTCAGAGTATATGTTCAGCAAGATAGCATCATCACCATTTCTTTCATCTCTGAAAGACTATAAATATTATATAACCATTGCTCCTATTATTAGATGTATGGATTCTAATGTTAGTCTTCTTAGCCATGTAATCATTGGCTGATTATTAAATTTTTCTGAGATTGTTTTCTCACTTGTAAAATGGGATTAATAAAAGTCTTTTCATAGAGGAGGTAAAAATGAAATGAAATAGTATGTATTTATTACCTGGCATGACTCCTGATGTTTAACAAGTCATCAAGTTAAATTCCATTCACTTTCTTTCCTCAATGCCTATCCTCACAAGAGCTTCATAACTCATTCACACCAAGGCAGTGGTTCTCAACCTTTACTGTACATCAGAATCATCTAGAAAGTTCATGTGAAATATAACTTCTTTGGTCCTACTCTAAGCCTACTGAGTCAGGATCTTGGGATAGGAAGTATCCTGGGTAGTCTGCATAAAGACATAAATAACTGATCAAATTTTAACAAACTTTAGAGAAATACTTCAGTTGAACAAAGCATGATATTAAAGGTTTAATGAGGAAATTTCAGGCATCAGCCTGCAGATAGAGGAGATGTTTTGAGAGGATACTAGACCTTGCCAGTGTTTCTGAATTAGAACCTATATCGGGCCAAAAACAGTTTAGATAAGGAAGGAGAAAGAAAGCCAGTGATTACTTAGATTTCCTGAATATTGGTCCATATTACCTTTGTCTTCATTAAAGTGGAAAGTGGGGAGTTGGTGGTAAAGTATCTAGCATGAAACTGTAGGGATTTCACAAAGATGGCTTCTGTTGTTGCTTCTTTTTATGTGACTGATAGAAGTACCTTAATATTATCTTACCATATTCTTCACTCTGACCAAATTACTAATAGTTGACGGGGCTTTATGTGCCTTTCATTAGCCATGTTCTTACAGAAAGGAAGAGAATGGAAGAAGGTAGAAAGATACTGGATGTTATCATCCATGCTGCCCTGTTCATCTTTGCTGGTAGGTAGGCTCCATTTTCATCCACACTGAGCTTCGCCCAAATAATAACTGCACTCTCATATTTCCTGCATATGTGAATACACAGCAGTAAGACTTCAGAAAAATTTTTTTTTTCTGTTAACAGGAGTATTAAATGCAAAAAACCAAATTGCAGGGTATTAGATAATCTCCAATAGATGTCTTCTCAGGGAAGAATTTTTTTAAACTACAGTTGTTGCTAAAGGGAGAAATTCAATTTTCACATGCTACTGGTTATGATTTTTCTCCCCCCTAGATGGAATGAGAGGCAAAAGTATGGTCAGGGAAAGGGACACCGAAGCTGTACTGACTAAATTCCCAAGTTTGTGGAATCAGAAGGGATTCTTGCTATTCAGTTATGCCTGGCTGAAGACGGTGCATTTTCTTCTATGATGTATATGTCACTTTTCATTAATTCTGAGAGGCCTGTTCCTTTAGACACCAGGGTAAACAGAGTAGTGTATTGGATTAGATCTCTACCGTGAATAAATTTATTTTCTAGCAAGTGTAAAAAATGAGCAAGGCCCAAACCCCCCAGAGCAGAAAATGTCACAGTGATTGCTAATACATTACTGTGCAGAGAAAGGCCTAATAAAACCCCTATTAGGATGTCATACCTGCTTACGACTGAATTCTCCAGAAAGTTTATTTGATATGTCTAAGCCAATTATCAAAGTCTTAGTGATAAGAAGCAGCTCGCTGGGCCTGAATGTGTCAGAATAGAATGACTAAATTGTGGGAATTCATGGGCCTCTGCTTTGAATAATTAACTTGGCTCTTTGTAGAATGCATACACTTTGGAAACTAATTTTCTCTTTGCACAAAGCATTTTGCCCTTGTACTGCCTTTGAAAAGTAAACTATTTAGCTGTAAGGTTATTCCCTTTTTCATTATATCCGCTTTGAGCTTCCTTCCCTGTCTCTTTTGGCCCACCCTTCTCTGTGCTCTTTCTTTTGGTGGCATCATTCTGACGACACTGATGTAGCCTTCAACAGGAAACGTGATAGGCAGTGATGACATTTCCTTTAAATGGAATTTAAGCACTTGCTCCACAGTGATATTATAATGATTTATCTGTCTTTGCATTTTGCTCTGACTAAAATGCAAAGTTTATTTTTAAGGAATTTCAAGACTTTTTGTTTTCTTGAAGGGAGGAGCCAAAGTGTTGATTGCATATATCACTTTGCAGATAAAAAGTAAAACTAATCTTCATCTCTCTGGAATGACAGAGCCAGCAACCTGACCTGGTTGTGCCTGTGAAGAAAAGTGAAAGTGTTAGTGTCTCAGTTGTGTCCAACTCTTTGTGATTCCATGTTCGGTAGCCTGCCCTGCTCCTCTGCCCATGAAATTCTCCAGGCAAGAATACTGCAGCCTGTAGCCGTTTTCTACTTCAGGGGATCTTCCCTACTCAGGGATCAAACCCAGGTCTCCTGAATTGCAGGGAGATTTTTTATTGTCTGAGCCACCAGGGGAACCCCTGGTTGTGCAAACAACTAGGCAATTCAAAAGCCCTTTTCTCCCCCCTACATGGGCCTAACAGATCCCTTGTTTGGGTAACACATAAGGCAAGTGTTTTTCAGTCTTTGAATCATGATAATGACAACCATCTTGTGTCCCTTCTTTAGCTCTAAGGTAGACGTGACAGCTGGGTTTCATCATTGTTGTGTGCTGACACCATCCCGTAGGGACTTTATTCCCTAATAAAGTTTTGCCAGGCTCCTTTGGAGACCCATCAGCCTACTACTGAGAGAAAGAATCGCTGTTGAGAGTAGATAGAAGCCTTCAGGCTACAAGTATTTTGGCTTGTTTTAGAGTCCAAGACTCGACATTTCTTCTCTCAGCACTTTTGTTTGGTAAGTGCAGTTAACATCTGGTAGCTCCACACCTGGCAAAAGGGTCATGAAGATTAATGAGCATTTGAAAGTCATTATAAAGAACAGGGTATAGTATGTGGTCTCACATTATATTTCTGAACGCAACAGTAAAGGGCTCTTCCAACTCAGATTCTAAAGAACATGTTTAGGATGACCTACCTTGCCCAAAAGAGGTGAACTAGTCAGCATCATGCCCTACCTTTCAGTCCAGAGAGCTTCTTATAAAATCTTACAGGGAAAAATTAAACCATACTTTAAGTAACTTGCAAAACCCAAAGTTCTGTATTGGGCCACATTAACGCAAATAATCAATTAGTCAGTTCAGTCTCTCAGTTGTGTCCAATTCTTTGTGACCCCATGGGCTGCAGCATGCCAGGCTTCCCTGTCCATCACCAACTCCCGGAACTTGCTCAAACTCATGTCCATCAAGTCGGTGATGCCATCCAACCATCTTATCCTCTGTTGTCCCAAATTATCAATAAGGCCCATGAAAACAGTTTAGCATGATCGAGTCTGCAGTGGAGTGAATCACTGAAGTAACCTCTATGGAGACTGATTTTCAGGATTCACAACATTTGCCTAAATAGAATGATATGGAAGTGTATGTGGAGAAGGCATGTCAGTGTTCATCCTCTCCTCTTTTGGGTCTGTTTCAAAATGTCCCATCCAGATTTTGATCCTTTCTGGACTTTGAAGATTTCTGGTAGAAATAGCTCGCACTCCAGCTTTCTTCCTTCTGTCCACACTCATTGCTGTGGCAGTGGCTATTTTGCAGTACCCACAATAAAAATGGAAAAAGGCAAAGGGCAGAACCCACTGAATTCTTACTCACTGCTAACTGTGTGCCAACATGATCCTCTGGGGTGATTCTCAAGGAGAGTAAAAATAAAAGCAAATGCTTGAGAATAAAAAGTTACTCACTCTCATTTAAAAATATACTTTGGGAGGAGGTTGGTGATGATCATAAAAGGCAAATAAATGATGATAAGATGTCACAACTCCAAAATTGATTAAGAATCACAGCTCTGAGAACTTACATTCTAAAGAAAGCATCTCACATCTGTACAAGTGTCTCTTATACATATGCTAATCAGTTCCACTGATAATTTTAGCTTTGGATTTGTTTTCTTCCTGTTCTTCCTGTTATTTTATGTTCTTCTTTGCTAGGCTTCATATGCACATCCGGGGGAACACAATTGCTTATCATTCGAGTTTGGGGGAGTATGTTGGGAATATGTAATAGTCTTTGGCACTAGATGGTTTCCTTCATGAAGTAGGATTTGGTGAGTGCTTTTGAATAATGAGAATGGTTTGAGGCGGTTGGAAGAAATCAGGGAGTACAGTGCAGATTTATATTTCCAGTCATATTAAAACATTTATATATTTCTGGACATAATTACCTGCTGACTCCATCTCTTCTCTAAACAGATTGAATTGAAATGAAATACTTGAAGTGTGGCATTGCAGTGGACTCATGAGCCATTTATTCAGGCTCGCTCTTTGTACCTGAAAATAGGGAAGGAGAAATACTTCAACTACAGCCTGTAGGCCTGTAACAAGGCTTGTTAGGCTGTATCTCAGGCAGCTCTGTGAAGCTGATAACCCTTGTTTTGAAAATGAAGACACCTCGACCAGCTCCTTTTGAGAGTATCACTATCAGTTGGCATTCAGGCCTGCAAATCCCCATGCAGAGCCCCACCCATGGTGCAACACAGGCTAAGCACTAAGCAGTTCTGTTTGCTGAGGAAGCTAAGCCCACCTCCTGGGTTTCTCATCCTTTACTTTATTGCCTCCTTTAGGCTCTCTGCATCGTATTTAATTCCTGCTTCTGTTTCCATCTTTCTCAGCTCATTCCATCTTTTTAATTTGGTCCCTATTCACTTTAGTATTGATATTTCATGTCCTTCCCTGCCAGCTTCCAGCCTCCACTCTCCTTCTGCCCCTGATCGCCTGACCTTAACTTCTGTTGATCTCCTTCAGCTGGAAACCAGAGATGAAGGGAGCTTACTGATGCAGTCTATGTGGATTAGCCTCCCAGATCACTTAGCAGGTTGGAAAAGGGTGAAGGATAACCTGGGGAGGCAAGCAGAAGATACCTAGCATGCAGGACGAAATGCATAGCATGCAGAAACTATTATTTTTTTGGACTTTTGTTCACTCTAAATTTCTTGTGCAAAATTCTAAGCATATTTATTTTCCCTTTTAAAAATTATTGTTTCACAAAACAACAGGGTCCTCAGGTATGTAATGTATATTGATTATTGTCTTAAGTTATTCAGATATCTAGACCTTAACTCTAAGAAGGAAAATTTTATGCTTCCTCATCTATACTCAATGATTTCTCTTCCTGACCAGCAGTGTTATAGCATCTTTCTAAAGTAGTTGTCTCAGGGAAAAAAGTCACTTTAAGGCAGTTGCTGTTGTTGTATAAGACCCTCCTAGGGTTTGGTAAAGTGGAATTTACTTGGAAGAAGAGAGCATTCTCAGTGATCCCAAGAGATGAGGGTTATTACTTCTTCCTAAGAAATGCTGACTGAATTTATTTTGATTCTTTTAGTTTCAAGACTTTTCAAATATATCTTTAGATAAATAGACTTGGCATATTTGTCTCTGAACTTCCATAAAAGTCCAACTCTGTCTTTATTTTTAAATTTAATTAAAACTATCTGAATGCACACTATTTTGTATGAATTTTAATCTGAATTTACAAAAGTATCATTGAGGCAGAATTTGTCATGTAGTGGTTTGCTTACGTAAGCCCACTAAAAGTTTCTGGTTTGTTTTCTTGCAAGCAAATCACGAAGACCGTGGGGAATAGGAAAAGCTAATGGCATGTTTGTTTTTTCAGGCATCATTTCCTAAACTAACCCAACCTCAGTTCATTGACTTGTTTTTTCAAGGGTGGTGGGCACTTGAGCTGAGTAGTGGGCTCTTGGTCCTTTGAAAAAAATTGATCTTAGAAATTTTGATCTTGTACTTTGAATGTAGTTGTGATACATGCAAAGGAAGGACAACTTCAGATTTAAGTTTAGGTGACATGGTCACACATGACTAAGTTATAAAAAACATCTCCCCAGGAAAAAAAATAAAAGGAAGGAAGAATTGAGAAAGTTTTTATAACACATATACTATTTTGCAGTTTGATTTTTGTGTTTAGTTTACTAGCTCTAGTTTGTCCTATTAAAATTATTTGCTTTATTGTCATTTATTATTACTTTGGAGATACAATCCTTTTTGAAATCCTAACCAGACCTTGTGTTTTAAAAAAAATTCCATATATGTTGGTCAGATATTGCTTTATGGAAGATGGCCTGAGGAACAAATACTTTTTGTGACAACCTTAAAATCATCAGGTAGAGCCATATTAAACAGAAGAATTGGGAAGCTGTCTTGGTGTTTGTGGTGAATGCTAACTACACCACATGAAATGTATATAATCTTAATTTGGTTCAGGGTCTAGTGGAATACAGGTTATAAAGGATAGCATTGGGCTGGATGGTTTCAAGATGACAAGACTGAGTTTTGAGTTTGTGATGGTAGAGACATTTTAAGTGACGTGGCAGGAGAATTCTTCAAGCTCTTCAGTAGAGCAGATATAGGGCTTCAACAGCCTGGGGAAACAGCCAAGCATCACCTTATGCCCTTGGCTAATTCCTAGGAAGCTCTGTGTCAAAGGTTCTACCTTTAGTATAAATTTGATGGCATGAGCTGCAGTTAATAACCTTGCAGATTCATCTTACTTTCTTCCTCCCACCTCCTTTTCCACATTTATTTATTATGTTTTATAATAATAGAGGATTTGTGTGAATAGGGGGTCTTTCCTAACTCTATGTTCCTGCAGAGCTTCTGGGTTCCATTTTGTGCCACTCTGCAGAAAATCAGACTTAGAGCCTAATCCTTCATGGGACAGACCAAGGATGTGGCATCAGAACAAAGCTGGTGAGTTCACAGTGTGGATTTTGTGTGCTGTTTACATTAAATCCAAATCTTCTGTACTTATTAACACTGAAGCTCTCTTCCCCTTGGGAATCAAATATAGTCTTAGCAACTCTCTCCTTGGGATCATAGGAAACATGGAGAATCCTCAGCCCATTTGCTTCCTACAGTGTTTGTGAGTACATGTTTTTAAAAAACAAATATGCTATCATCATGTTGTAATTAAAAATGGATGATGAAGGATTTAAAAAAATCATTTCTCATTGAAGATAAATACGTATTCATGTATCCTTGATCCTTGGTATTGAACGATATCAGCTTTGTGACTGTTTAATGGTTGCTATAGTGACTTGTATGAAGTCAGGTTTACAACATAAAGACATTAAAGGTTAAAAAAAAAGAAGAATATAACAAACAAATAAGCGCTTTTTAATGTGTAGTTCTGATACAATGAAAAACACCACAAAATGAAACAAGAAAAAAGAAAAACTGCATCTCTTGAAGGACCATCTTTCAAATTAGAAGCAAGAAGGCATTCAAATATGGAAGAGGTGTCTGGGCGGCAATGGTGGGGCTAAATCACCACTTCTCTTTTAATAACCTCTTCAGTATCCAGAAGCTTTTGTAAAGCCAGAATGCTGTTTGTTTATTTAAAGCACCTCATTATATAAGGATTCTACACATATCCGTTAGCAAATCCAAGACAATCTTGCTTAGAGCCTCACCGAATTTATTTTCCTTTTTAAATCAGCTAACAGACCTAATAGATCAGGTTTCCTGTTTCCTCCTCCTGGACATCCCTTGTCAGCCCAGATTATCGAACCACTTCCCTCTACTCCAGTCGGTCCCCTAAGCACTGAGTTTCATCACGTGGCCTTGCTCAGATCTCCTGCCAGCAGTTAGGGGGGACAGGCTCTCAGTTTTACTTGTGCCCCGAGGTCGGTGTTCCTGCCTGGTGTGAATCACATGGGTTCACTTGCTGGAGGAGGTGGGAATGACGAGAAATCTCCTAGTGCTCAGTATTCTCTTCTGACTCATTAGTGCTAAGGATGGCTGAATGACGGGTGTCATCCAGTGTCTTCAGGTTATGGCCTATAGTTCTATTACGTTTGTAGTTTCAGACAAGCAGCAGGGGCTCAGCAAATCTTGGCTGCATGTATAAATGAGTGGCATTGAAACCTTCTCAAAGTGTGACTAATTCTTTATGGCCTTTATTAATATTATAATTTTACATCTATTTGTATGATTCAGTTCAGTCGCTCAGTCATGTCTGACTCTTTGGGACCCCATGGACTGCAGCTAGCTATAATTTGTATGATTTGTATGATACAAATCATAATTTGTATGATTATTTGACTGATATGTCTAGTTTTCAACCTTGGTTACACTTTGGAGTCACTTGGGGACTTTTAAAAACTATTCCTTGCCTCAGGAGGTTTTGATTTTATTCTTCTGGGGTTGGCTGGGCACTGGTAATTGTCAGAACTCCGTGGATGATTTCAATATGCAATCAAGGTTAGGAGCTGCTGTTATAGACGGTGAAGGACTACATCTGCTCACCGTGATATTCTCGCACCTAGTTCAGTGTCTAGCATCTTGTAGGTGCTCAACAAATGATTGTTTAGTGAGTTAATAAAAGTTTGAAAGCATGGCTTTTGACAAACTCTTGAGGATAGCACAATAAAAAGAGATTAGTTGAATAGGCTTTTTCTGAATGGTTCTAGCGTGTTCCCTGTGGTCAAGCTTGTCTGGCCACAGTGTGGCCTTAAAGGAGCCGATTCCTGAAACATCCAGTGATCATCTTAGGGAGCAGAAGTCTCCCAGTCTCTGGGGATTTTAGAGGCTGTTGCTCGCACTGTCCTTGTTCATCCTTGTTAAGGATGGTGTGATGTTTGAGCAGATAAAATTCTTGGAAGAAAATTTTTTTGAACCTCAACAGCTCTTTCTTTAAACTTCTAATCAGAAGGAAAATGTTAAAGCATGGGGATTTTGTATGCAGAGCTGCTTGACTGTTAATTAGGTGAGCATTAAGAGAAAAAAAAAAGAAGAAAAAAAAGATAGTGGTAGCTTCAGTAAATGAGGAGGAAAATGCTTGCACAGTAGTAGATCAGCAGGTAATTTAAAGATGAGAAAAATGAGCAGGGGAAAATTCAGGGCTAGGGTTACATGATTGACTAAGAAATGTAATTTTTCTTTTTTTAAAGAAAAAGCTGAGTTTTAACATTTTTTAAATAATATTATTTGGAAATGATTGGATTTAGGTGAACAACTGAGTGACTAACACTTAGTACATTTGGAAAGAGCTCAAGTGGTGAGATTCAAAGCTGAAGTGTGGATTCTGATCCTTCTCAGTTGCCTGGTTTGCTGCATGACCTTGGAGTTCCGTCTTCCTCCTTGGCAGCTCCTGCCCACTTGCCCTCATGACTCCTGAAATGTCAAGTCGGTCCCGTGCTTCAGCCTGCCTGCTGTCTCTGGTGAGGAGAGGGCAACAGTGTGGAGCACCCTGGGAGGAGAGGCCCCGGCCTGGGGTTACTTGCTGTCAGGGGTTACCTGCCACAGCAGCATGAAAAGAATTTCAACATAAAGCAATGCCTATGTCTCCAGTTTACTGACTATGCTAAAGCCTTTGACTGTGTGTATCACAACAAACTGTGGAAAATTCTTAAGGTGATAGGAATACCAGACCACTTACCTGCCTCCTGAGAAATCTGTATGCAGGTCAGAAGCAACAGTTAGAAGTGGACATGGAATAACAGACTGGTTCCAAATTGGGAAAGGAATGTATCACGACTGTATATTATCACCCGCTTATTTAACTTCTGTGCAGAGTACATCATGTGAAAATCAAGCTTGATGAATCACAAGCTGGAATCAAGATTGCTGGGAGAAATGTCAACAACCTCACATATACAAATGATACTACTCTAATGACAGAAAGTGAAGAGGAGCTGAAGAGCCTCTTGAGGAGGGTGAAAGAAGAGAGTGAAGAAGCTGGCTTAAAACTCAGCATTAAAAAAAAAACCAAAACTAAGATCATGGTTCTGTCACTTCATGGCAAATAGAAGGGGAAAATGTGGAGACAGTGACAGGTTTTCTTTTCTTGGGCTCCAAAATCACTGTGGATGGTGACTGCAGCCACAAAATTAAAAGATGCTTGCTCCTTGGAAGAAAAGCTATGACAAACCTAGACAGTGTATTAAAAAGCAGAGACGTTACTTTGCCAACAAAGGTCCATGTAGTCAGAGCTATGGTTTTTTCAATAGTCATGTATAGATGTGACAGTTGGACCATAAACAAGTCTGAGCACTAAAGAACTGATGCTTTTGAACTGTGGTGTTGGAGAAGACTCTTGAGAGTCCCTTGGACTGCAGGAGGATCAAACCAGTCAATCCTAAAGGAAATCAACCCTAAATATTCATTGGAAGGACTGAAACTTAAGCTCCAGTGCTTTGGCCCCCTCGTGCAAGGAGCCGATTCCTTGGAAAAGACCCTAATGCTGGGAAAGATTGAAGGCAGGAGGAGAAGGGGGTGACAGAAGATGGGATGGTTGGATGGGTCACTAACTCAATGGCTATGAGTTTGAGCAAATTCCAGGAGATAGTGAAGAAAAGGGAAGCCTGGCATGCTGCAGTCCATGGGGTCTCAAAGAGTCAGACACAACTTAGCAACTGAACAATAACAACAAACTTATGAGATAGAGGTTGTCACCCAAAGAACCCAGTCCCCAGCCATCTCTTCCACACTTCTCATCTCCTTTAAACAGGTGAGAGGCAAACTTAACCATGAACATTTTTACAGTGTTTGACAATGGAGTAGTCTCACAAATGAAGTGTAAACTCTTCAGTCATCTCCCCCAAGTCATCCATACACAGGATGACCAGCATTGAAATGTTTATCCTTCAAACAAAAAAACTGTGTGTCTTCTTAGATCTCTCCATGGAGAGAAGCTTCACTCTTTTCTGGTTACTTTGTCATCAAGGACCCTTCAAAAAATTTTTTATATCATTCTGATCTTGTGATATCTTTGTTCCCCATCACCTATGGAAAAACTCCTAAAGTGTTAGCAAGGATGATATTGAACACTGTAAACAACCATGTTGGCATCAAAATGGACACTGGTCTAAGAACCCGAAAGGAGAGGTCTCAGTCCCAGCCACTACCTGCTGTGGCCAGTGCAGCAGGTAAGGATTGAAAGTGGTCAATGCACAGTTTGGAAAAAAGGAACTAGGGACAGAATTAAAGTTTTTAAAGATGGGACTGGGGGACTCAAGACCTCTAGGATCAAGAGCCCCACTGACCAATTCCATATGAGCTCTTGGTATGCAGAAAGTGTCAGGTTTTTCAGATAACATAAGTATCCCATGTTCCCAGTAACATCCCCAGTTAATGTTTTTCTTTTGAACTTCTATGTTATTTTCTGTACAAAGTGTTCCAGATGGCTGAGAGCAAAGATCCTGGCAGGAACATCAGAGAAACAATCAGTGCATGCACAAGAAGCAGCCTAACTTGCCCTGACTTGGCGTTACTAAGTCCGCACCTCTTGCTTTCCCATTGATCATGCAGGACTCACTGACCTCAGCTAATCAGCCCACATACCCTGGTTATTTTTAACTGTATTTCTTGTTGTATTTCTCAAGGCTTCAAAAAGATACATGAATGTTTTCCCACAACTACCCTTGAGTTGTGAGGAGCTCTGAAAGTCCTGGTGCAGGGAAGTTACATCTGGAGTGGAGGATGGCAACTAGGGAGCCTGTTCGGATTGATACAAAATATTTTGGTTTCTAGCAGGATGTTGTTAACTAGCTAGATGTAAACCCAACGTACTAGCTGACATAATTCATCTCTATTATCTTGCCCCAGTTAATGCCTTTGGCTTATTTTCTGCTCTTCTTCTCTTATATACCAATCTCCAGCTTTGGTGTACTAGTTGAAATTCCATAAATGTTCTTGATGAGTTCCCATTTTTGTGCCTTTGCACATACTCTTCCCTGTGCCCGGAGTGTTCTTCCCTTCCTTGAATTCTGGAAAATCTCCTCCTCTCCCTTAAAGACTCTACTCAGTTGCTACCCCTGCCCCCAGCCTCACCGCACCAGTGTTTTTACCACTCCCTCCTTTGTGTCCCTGTGTTCTGCACATGCCTATGACTGTCTGTACCACTGAAATGACAATTATTTGTTTACATCTCTAGCTCTCCACTGGATTGTGAATTCCTTCCATGGCACAAATTAGACACATTTTCCATGTTTGTATCCCTACAACATGGTAGGTTCTTGATAAATGTTTGTTCAGTGAATCAATGAATGATTTCCTTTATGTCAACAGAGAGCAGGGGGTCAGCATTCTTATGTAGGGATGTTTTATACAGTTGTGAACTCCCCACACTCCTTTTTATGGTGCTCTTAATGCCATCTCATGTAGGTTAAATAATTCAACATCTTTTAATCTTCCTCCAAAAAACCTTTTTCTTCTTTCTAGTCACTTCTGCCTTTTTTTGCCTTTATCCTTTTCTCTCCATTACTTAAAAAGTATCATGGCCAGTACTAGACACAGGATGGATCTGAGGTGTGAGTTGATGAATGGGACATTGGAAGGTTTATTTTGGAGTCCTTGGGGATCACACTCCTTTCAGGGCATTCCTGATGACAGTACTTCATTGCTGACTCACATTCAATTTGTCTACCCTGATTCTTGCCAGAATTACTTGTGACTTGGTTGTTGGCTATCTCTTTCCATCTTGTATTTATCCAGGTCTGGTCTTGTCCTCAACTACTCCAGCTTTTCTTTTCTTTTTTTTTGCCTCTTAGGAGATGTGTATTCTGGTTTTCAAGCCCACTTTGACTTTTATCTTATTGTTCAGAATGTGTGCTATTCTGTCTCATTTGGTCATTTCTTTGGATTTGAGTCTCTTAATAGAAGTAGTCTTTGTTGGCTGGATTGATTAAAATAGGGACTGTAGCCTTGGCATTCTTTACAGACGCATTGAGTAGGATATTAGTTCCAATAGTAGATGTGCATAGTTATGTGCATAGTGTGTGGTGAAACCAGTAAAATGTGCCTTCCTACTATTTTAGGGGTAAAGCAATGGGACAAAAAAAAAAAGAGTGGTGATGGAGAGGGAGGAGGACAGCACAGTTAGAGGAACACAGTGGTAGACACAATGCCATATAAGACGGGTTGCCCGGGTTTGAATTAGCTCTGCCATTTCTGAGTTGTGTGATCCTAACCTCTGGTCATTTAACTTTTCTGAGCCTAAATATGTTCATCTGTTTAATGGTCATAATAATAGTATTTGCCTCATGGGGAGCTGCTAAAAATCAATTGTGTGAATGCTTGCTCATGATGCGCTTAGCACTATTTTTGGCATGTAACAAATGGTCAAAGGTAACAAGTATCACTTAATCCCCTTACAGGATGTATCTACTATTGATCTCCCAATAGGCATCTTTGTCTGAATGTGGTTTCCCCTTCTTCCCCCTTCCCTATGTTTATCTTTAGCTAGAAATCTTAAGAGTTAATGTCTGCATGTTTTAAATGAAGGTGGTGGCCTGGATTGGTCATTTTCCAAATGGTGCTCTGTAGTAGACCTGGGAATTCTCCAAAGGCTCTTGCAGAGGGTCTGGAAAGTGGGAAAAGTAGGCACAATTTACAGCTCTTGCTTTCCCATGGGAGAGAGCAAGCTTCCCTTTCCTGTTTTACACATTGGACTTTGGCCATACTGTTTGCTTCAAGAAAGAGTTCTTGAAGCTAAAAGAAGTTAGAAAATTCTCTTTCAGCTTGAAAATCAGTGATTTTGAATGTGGAATATAAAATTTGATTTCTACCATTATTTTGTGAATGCTGAATTAACAGTTTGGGGGAATTGCATTGCATCTTGCCTCATCCAATGATGTAATAATCAAATAAAATAGATTCTAATCCTATTTAGTCAGCTTCCCTCTGTTGTTCTCAGTCTGCTTTGAGAGGATGGTCAAATTGAATCTGCCATCCTTTGCGTTTGCCAAAGTTTATTATTTCAATTTACAGCAGCAGAGATGTTATACCCTGGTCTTTTATGTACTCTGTTGTGTTAGCTTTGATATTGTGCCAATCTGAGCAAGAGAGTAATTACAGAATGATGGGCCTTCCTCTTCTTTCAGAAAAGCAATGGGCAGGTCTTTGTGATATCTAGAGGGGTTGTGTGTTGGAAGAAGAATTGAGACTAGGGAATTTAACCTGCTTTTCTTACAAATACTTTAAAAAATCTCAACAAAATACTATTTAAATTTTTTTTCACAAGGCCGTAAAGAGGCTAATACCAAGTAAAGCATGGGATGTGTTTGAGAAAACAGCTCTAAATGCATTTAATTCATTAGCCATTAAGCATGCAGAATTAGGTCTGTAATGATATCAGAACATTTATGAAAAGATTCAGAATGAGATCTCAAAAATCCCATGTGGTGGCTCCTGTGAAGGTCTACAGTCTGTTCTGTAACTACTCTGGTGAGATTGTCTGTTGGCTGTAAGCTGAGAAGATTAGGTTCTGCCTTTCCCATCTGCAGTTTAGCACTGAGCCCTAATGCTTTAATTGGCCAGTGTGATAATCTATTAAGTAAACAGGGGAAAATTATTTCTTTATTTACACTCAAAAATGATGATGGCCATTATGCTTACTGTAAAAATTCTAATGGTGCAAAAATTCATGGCCAATTCCTGAATCCTATGCCTCAGGGTAACCACTGATAATAGTTGAAACTAGATCCTTTTGGAGTTTTTCTTTGTATAGACAGATACACACACACACACACACACACACACACACACACTCTTGTGCTTAGTTGCTCAGTCATGTCTGACTCTTTGCGACCCCATGGCCTGTAGCCCACCAGGCTCCTCTGTCCAAGGGGATTCTCTAGTCAAGAATACTAAGTGGTTAGCCATGCCCTCCTCCAGGGGATCTTCCCAACCCAGGGATCGAACCCAGATCTCCCGCATTGCAGGTGGGTTCTTTACAGAGTGAGTCACCAGGGAAGCTATACATATAAATATATAAAAAATGCACACATGCAATTACACTACATATACTACACAGATTAAAAATATAGATGGGATTTTCTTTTTCTTTAATTTTATGTTCTTGTTACCTTTTCATGTTAGTGTGTATGGATTTATTTCACGTTGTAAGAATGAGAATCACATTTCAGGGGGACTTTAAATTCCTTTGACTTTCAATAAAAGCCCAGCAAGGAAGAAAACTTCCGCCACCACCTGCAGTCAGAGGCCTCTGCCTCTGACCCACCTGACCTGGGAAATGGTTCTGTTTTTAAAGGCAGCCTCAGGCATGGTTAAGAAGCATGTCTCCTGTTCACAGAGGCTCAGACCCCTGTTGTGAAAGAAAATGACACCTTAATCAAGTTGGTTTTCTGTCCAGCAAATTGCACCAACTTCCCTTTGGGAAATGAGGGGAAGCTGCCTGACTGGGACTCACATTCCTCAGGGCCTGGTTGGGGGGAGGGGGCCCCAGTTCCACAGAGACAGCCTCGAGTGCCTTCTCTCCCATTAGCTCACAGAGCTGGGTTAAGTGGGCCGTCAATTCATCAGGCCTGACTGATTTGCTGATACAGTGGACGAGCGGGGAAAGTTCTTAAACTAATTCACTTAAGATAAGGGGATGGCTTCTTCTCAAAGGCAAAGCAAGGAAAGATCTTCCACTTCTCAGTAAGCCTGCCCAAATTGTCTGCCAGCCACTCGAGGATGAAATTGAGTCTAACACTACAGCATGTATTACTAAGAGTAGACTTCGCCAGTAAATATTTAAAGGGTTTAAGCTCAGCTTCTCCATCATTTACTTGCATTTTGTTTGGATGACAAAAAGTGGCAGAGTGTACTGCAGAGTGAGATTAGGTGCTTGAAATGTGGCTGCAGAGATTCAATGTGTATTTTTTGAGGCGCCCTTCATTATGGGGAAATGGTAGAGGACAGATTTCCTGAAGTGTTTTCCCCTTGGCTGCGTGATTAAGTGTTCAGGGAACTATATAATTGGTAATAAGATTTTTAAAAAAAATTCCTGTGTAAATAATTTCTTATTTAAACTTCATAATGTATAATATTTAAACACTTGTCAAGCAATAACTCACTGGTGGCAGAAAATTCTAAAAGTCTAACAGCGGGATTAAGGGGTGATGGCTGTAGCTGATTGTTCTCTATAGTTTTCTTGAAGAGGAATCTTACCACAGGGGTATAGTTTGGGAAATATAACCACACAGTGTTGGTAATTTAAGCAGTTATGTGGGAAACTTGGAATTCGTCTCAGATTGGTTTGCTTTTATTTTTTTAAACAGGGTAGAAAGTATGTTTTTAATTCTCTGTGCCTGCGTGCATATATGTATTATAGTCAGGTTTTGTTATGCTTTTGTCCTTTTGATTTTAGTAGAAGTCAAATAAAGGAAATATATGGCTCTATCTTCATCTGTGAGATCTGTCATGGGTTTAAGTATATTGCTCATGTATCGAGACAGTGTCAAAGTCATTTGTGTAAATAATAACAGAAAGGAGCACTACCGATTCATCATGCATGGGGATATAGTATGTTGAAGGAATTTGCTAGGAAATCAGTATTTGTCATCACGTTTGTCATGGTTTATAAATCCCAGCCTAATTTACAAGGGTTTAAGGCCTTTCACCCAAATATAAAAAGTGACCCATTAAAGTTAATGAGCCTTCTTTATCTGGACTCATCTTTTAAATTTACCATGTGATTAAATGTAATAAAAGGGAGATGGGGGGCATTTAAAGTGCAGCAAAGTGAGAGACAGGACTCAAGGAATTCTGAGACCTAGACGAACTGGATTTGCAAGTGACAGAAGTAAAACACCAAAGAAAGCTGACACTTAAAACAGTATGCTACACATAAATTTGATGGAATATTGGTGGGCAGACATTTCAAAAGGATGAAGATTAGTAATAGGGGCAGAGGGATTTGGGTAGGATGGGAAAGACTCTGGAGTAATGCTATATCACTGCCAAACAGATACATGGCTTATAATTGTATTTGGGGAAGAAAAGAAAATATCATTATCTTTAGAATGTCTTTCTTAGGGAACTGGAACCATCCCTTTGAAATGTAATTATCAAGAAAGTTAGAGCCCTTATCTCCCAGCGTCTGAGTGGTGTGGTGGGGGTAGGAATCTAACACTTACGAGGACAATTAAGCACAAATGGCCTAGTGCCATTGACCACTCTTCCAAGCTTAAGTTCTCCAGCATTCTTGCATTAACTCACCCCAGCTTTAAAAATCCCTCCTGCCTTGTTTTTAAAGGAGTTGAGTTTAATGTCTTTCTTGTATTGTAACAGTTTTGAATAAAGTCTTTACTTACCTGTTTAACTGACTCAGTGCAGTTTTTCTTTTATAGCAGTCGACAGTTGTTGAATTGAACTTCAAGAGCCTCAAGTTTTTAATTTTCATATACAGCATCAGTTTAGAAAAAAATAAGTCTTTATGGAGAATACCAATGCTGGGAGGAATGTTATAAAGCAAGGAGAAATGATTGGATTAGAAGGATCAAGATGTCTGCACTGGAAAGACAATCAAGTGGGATGATATTCTCTCTTCATGAAAGTTTATATGACACAGGGAGCCCGGCCTGGTGCTCTGTGATGACCTAGAGGGGTGGGATGGAGGAAGAGGAGAGAGGCTCAAGAGGGAGATGATATATATATAGTTATGACTGTTTTATGCTGTGGTATGACAGAAACCAACACAATACTGTAAAGCAATTTTCCCCCCAATTAAAAAAATGTAGCTGAATTATCTTCTTTGGAATAATTTAAAGTGAATGATATTGTATAAAAGTGCCTGTGTGCTCAGTCGCTTCAGTTGTGTCTGACTCTTTGCAACCCCATGGACTGTAGCCCATCAGGCTCCTCTGTCCTTGGGGTTCTCCAGGCAAGAATACTGAAGTGGGTTGCCATGCCTTCCTCCAGGGGATCTTCCCAACCCAGGTATCGAACCTGCATCTCCTGAGTCTCCTGCATTAGAGGCGAATTCTTTACTGCTGAGCTATTAAGGAAGCCCCATAAAAGTGCTTACTTAGCAAATTGCAAATGCTCAGGAATCTTTATTAAGTTCAGTTCAGTTCAGTCGCTTGGTCATGTCCGACTCTTTGCGACCCCATGAATCGCAGCACGCCAGGCCTCCCTGTCCATTACCAACTCCCAGAGTCCACCCAAACTCATGTTCATCGAGTCAATGATGCCATCCAGCCATCCTATCCTCTGTTGTCCCCTTCTCCTCCTGCCCTCAATCCTTCCCAGCATTAGGGTCTTTTCCAATGAGATAACTCTTCACAGGAGGTGGCCAAAGTATTGGAGTTTCAGCTTCAACATCAGTCCTTCCAATGAACACCCAGGACTGATCTCCTTTCGGATGGACTGGTTGGATCTCCTTGCAGTCCAAGGGACTCTCAAGAGTCTTTTCCAATACCACAGTTCAAAAGCATTAATTCTTTGGCGCTCAGCTTTCTTTATAGTCCAACTCTCACATCCATACATGACTAAGCCTTTGCTGAGTGGAGCTTATTTCATGTATAATCATCCTGATGGAATCATTTCTGTGAACTGGAATTTGGGGCTGATGAGACTTATGTGAAAGATAATTAACAGAGTTGTTTAGATGGAGAAATATAACTTGAAGAAAGAGAAGACTCTTGTCCATCCATTGTTCCTTTTGGTAAATTGCAGCAACATAGAATTTTATAGCTGACATAGCTCTTTAACATGTCATCTGATTTGATTCCCAAAACCAGCTTGAGGAGGAAAAAACAGCTTGATTAAATTATTTACCAAAGGTCACCTGACTGTAAATGGTGGAGTAGAAGCTAGTGTGAGATTTTTGTCTTACCTAGTTTTTAAAAAAATATACTATTGCATATTATAGATAAGAAAAGTTGGCCCTGGGAGCAGAGTATGGACTGACAAAAAGGGAATAAACAGCAAATAAAAAAATGTTTATGGCAGTTTTTAAAGGTGCAAATGCAAGAAAAGTACATTACAGTGAAAATTTACGGGATTGTAACCCCAGGCATGGAGATGGGGTTTGGATCAGGAAAGGCTGGCCCAGAGAAGTGATATTTACATTCCCAGACTGGTAATCCTGGCTCATAGTTTAATGAGAGCTCAATACCAGTTGACTAGCCTCTGGTCAGAAGGCTTATCCTAGTTGGAGAAATGAGAAGTATTATGAGATTGTAGTATGTTTTTCATCAAACTAAATGCATTTAAAATAAAAATCTCATTTTCTGAGATTGTCTTTTCTTATTTAGTTTTAAAACACCTTTTATTTTATATAATAGGTATTATAGTTAATGAAAATTGTTTTCAGTGGATTACTTGGGGTTATAGAAAATCTCAAATCCTACAGCATTTCCCCACTTTTATTTAAAATATTTCTAGTTAATTGAAATCCCCAAGTCTGGGAACCAGTGATCTCTATTCTGCTATCTATCCCCAGCCTTTACGCCTTCTTTTTATTTTATGAGTGAAGTAAAGACCTCTGCTTTGACTAACCTAATATGTCTGGGAATAAAATAGTACCTTTGCACTTATGTGGGAGATAGGATTAAAAATAATGAGACAAACTCAGAGGCATAATGTTATTTCAGGAAATAGGAATAAACAGAGAATTTAAACGTCATTTTTTTTAATACTTGCTAGGAGGTTTCCTAGCAAGCTATCCAGTCAACCTTTATATAGATGAGGGTGAGAGACAGGGCAGGAGAGCAAGTTGAAATTGAAAGCTGCTCTGACAGAGACAGCAAAGGCTGGCTGGGGTGAGATCCCACGTTACTCTTTCTGTAGAGAATTCCTTTCTCTGTCTCTCCTCATGGCTGTCCTTGTATCCATCAACTGATTCCTTTTATGCCTTACCTTTGCGAAAACCTCTTAGGCTGGCAGAATACCCTCCCTCATTGGAATGTGTCCACAGTGCAGAGGCCAGAAGCAGTCGATGGCCCTTCCTGGCCCCACTCCTCCTCCTGCCCTTATAAATACTTTTATTTGCCTTCTGTCACTGTGGCTGTGGCTTATCCTTTTGCATTCACCCTTTCTAGTTGAAAGTCATTAATCTGCAAGTGCAACTAATTAGTCCTTTACTGTTTCAGGAGCAGAAAAGACTGCTTACTCACTGTCCTTATTTACTGCATGCCAGAAAGTGTACACTTAAGGATCAATGGATCTTGCCAATAGAAAGAATGCTCTGTGTAATTACACAACTGGCCTGGGTAAGCTGTAAAATGAGAATTGTGCAGAGGGCCTAGAACCTGCCCCAGAATGGTACAGTTTCTTAACCCACAGGCTTGCATTTTTTATTTTCTCAAGTAAGTTGTGCCCGTTCTGTGTGGTGAGCCATCTCATCCATCTTCTTGAAGACAGAGGCACAGAAAATTAGGTGAAATTGGGTGCATTTCAGCCCTGACATTTTTCTTTTTGGAGAGAGGTTGAACTCGGGACCTCAGGGTTGGTATAAGATTGGAAAGGCCAAATCACTTTATCTTGGGGAAGAAAACCCAACAAATCTTGATCCCAAATAAAATAATAAGTAAAATGCTTATGCCTAGCCTTTTTTTTTTTCTTAAAAAGATAGTTGACTACATGCCTCTGGAAAAAACTCTTGATTTCCTGAATTAGACAAGCAGTTTAAGCCACAGAACTTATTCCGTAGTCACTGTCATGGTATACAGGCTGTGCTGTGGTACACACGTGTTTGGGTCTGTGTCTATATTTGTGTGATTGCTAGTTGTGTGTTGTGTGTGTGTGTGTGTGTATGTGCAGAAATGCTTTTACCAAAGGAAAATTGAAAGTTGAAAAGCACCAGCAAGGAAGTACCAGTGAAAAATGTTACATCTACATGACAAAAAGTCCCAGGAGAAGAAAATGTCTCCAGTGACCTATACCTGGTAACTTTTGGAGAGAGTGAGATGGGCAATTGGGTGGGGTAGTTGAATCTCACTGGGGAGAGAGCAGGTGTTAAAAAGGATTGTTGCCCTTACTGACCACAGCTTTCCGCTGCCCACACTCCATAGCATCAGTGTAAACCCTGGGCAGGTCTCTGGGATGGGTCTGCTGCTCTGTCTACCAGCTATCGTGAGCTGGATCCTTTCAGGGTCTGTGCTGAGAGCTTGGATTCTATTGGTGCAGCACCAGAGTACTTCCTGTCTTTGTATTTACTTGGTAGTTAAACAGTTCTCTGGGCTTCCCTGATGGCTCAGCATGTAAAGAATCCCTCTGCAATGTTGGAGGTGCAAGAGATGTGGGTTCAATTGCTGGATTGGGAAAATCCCGTGGAGTAGGAAATGGCAACCCACTCCAGTGGGTTTTCTTGTCTGAAAAATCCCATGGATTCAGAAGCCTGGTGGTCTGCAGCCCAAAGGTTGCAAAGAGTCAGATATGACTGAGTGAACACTTCTTTGTGTACATGGGAAAAGGCATTGAAATGGACAAGTGAGACTATTCTCTTCTCTAGAATATTCGCAATATTTTAAGAATAGCTAACAAAGCTGGTTTTTTTTGAATAGTATCTCTTTTTATTTGAAAAACATTTACCACTCTGTTCTTTTTCTCATGCTCATCTGTCCTTTTAAATTCAAGATTACCAGGACAATGGTAATAGGCTTAAATTTATTCAGATTCACCAAATGACTAAGATTCACTCTCAAGTTAGGCAAACTTGAGTCAAAACCTGACTCTTCTCCCTAGTTCTGTGAGAAATTACTTAACCTAAACTTCAGTTTCCTCATTCAGTTCACTTCAGTTCATTCGCTCAGTTGTGTCTGACTCTTTGCGACCCCATGAACCGCAGCACGCCAGGCCTCCCTGTCCATCACCAACTCACAGAGTCCACCCAAACCATGTCCATTGAGTCGGGGATGCCGTCCAACCATCTCATCCTCTGTTGTCCTCTTCTCCTCCTACCCTCAATCTTTCTCAGCATCAGGGTCTTTTCAAATGAGTCAGCTCTTCACATCAGGTGGCCAAAGTATTGGAGTTTCAGCTTTAGCACCAGTCCTTCCAATGAACACCGAGGACCAGTTTCCCTTAGCATGGACTGGTTGGATCTCCTTGCAGTCCGAGGGACTCTCAAGAGTCTTCTCCAACACCACAGTTCAAAAGCATCAATTCTTCGGTGCTCAGCCCTCTTTATAGCCCATCTCTCACATCCATACATGACCACTGGAAAAACCATAGCCTTGACTAGATGGACAAAGTAATGTCATTACTTTGTTGGCAAAGTAATGTCTCTGTTTTTTAATATGCTCTTTAGGTTGGTCATAACTTTCCTTCCAAGGAATAAGCGTAAGTTAAGATGGTAATATAACATCTACCTCTTTGGGTGGCTGAGATACGCACATGACTTGGGACACAGTCAACCCTAAAGACATATAAGTGATTGTCATTGTTAATAATGGGAAGTGTTATTCAGAATTGATTAAGGCAGGGCACCCTTTCTTCCCTTGCTTGTCAGTTACAATTGCCAGCCTCAGGAAAACAGACTTTGTTGTACATTTTTGAATGCCCACCTGCCTTCCCTTTTAAAAATTTCTATTTAGCTATAATACTAAGACTCATCCTACTTGCGAAAATATTTTTAGACTTTGAAATGCAAAGAGGTCCATGTTTTGAAACAATCATTTATTTCATGTTGACTTCTGGTAAGTGTGGTCTGTGGCGCTCAGCAGAGGGAATGTTTAGTTACCTGGTGGACAGTGTTTTCCTAGAAGATTCCTCAACTGTGGCCTGATGTTTACCTTTTTCACTTTGTTTTTACACACCTAGATTTCAACCATGAGCTCTCTGCTTTTTCTTTTTCTGTCCTTTCCCTTTTCTTAATTTCTTATCAGTGGCAATTCTATGTTCATTTCTGGTCAGTTCAACTCAAAAAATGATAATTGAGCCTCTTCTGTCTCCTAGCCACTGAACTAGATATTGGACATGCAGAAATAAATCTAAAGTAGTTTTTATACATGGAAGCCTTTGGAGCATGGGAGTCTATTAGGCAGAGTATCATCATCACTATCAACATCACTATTGTTTATTGAGTAGTTACTCTTTGTTAAGCATTGTGCTAATCATATTGTAACAGTATTTCATTTCACCTTTCTATTTAGAAATTCTATTTCATTTTAGAATCCACCCATCTTTTTACCCCTAGACTGCAAGCTTTGCTCTCTTTAGTCCTACCCAGCAGTTCTCACTTCTCCCAGTAGTGACTATTCTCAGTATCTGCAAAGTCTTCTCTTAGTCAATGACTAAGTGCTTGTCCCCGTAGAGTCCTTCAAAGTCGGGGTATGGCTGTGCTTTCCACCTCTTCTAGGCTTTGAGACTTAAAAATGAGATGGTTTACACAGCAAAGGAAACTGTAAAAAACAACAACTACAACAACAAAAGAAAACAAAAAAACAACCTACAGAACAGGAGAAAATATTTGCAAATGGTGCAACTGAGAAGAGCTTAATCTCCAAAATATACAAGCAGCTCATGCCACTCAACAACAAAAAACAAACAACCCAATTAAAAATGGGCAGAAGACCTTAATATATATTTATATTAAGAAAGAAGGCATACATATGATCAGTAGGCACATTAAAAGATGCTCAGCAACACTAATTATTAGAGAAATGTAAGTCAAAACTATAATTAGGTATCACCTAACACCAGTCAGAATGGCCATCATCAAAAATTCTACAAATAACAAATGCTGGGGGCGGTGTGTGGAAAAAATGGGACCCTTTTACACTGTTGGTGGGAATGTAAGTTGGTGCAGCCACTGTGGAAAACAGAATGGAGGTTCCTCAGGAAAGTAAAAATAGAATTACCGTATGATCCAGCAATCCTACTCCTGGGTATATACCTGGACAAAACTATAATTCAGAAAGATACATACAACACCTATGTTCACAGCGGTACTATTCACAATAGCCAAAACATGTCCATCAACAGATGAATGGATAAAGAAGATATGGTACATATATACAATGAAATACAACTCAGCCATAAAAATGAATGAAATGATGCCATTTGCAGCAACATGGATGAACCTGGAATTATCATATTAAGCAAAATAAATCAGAAAGAGGAAGACAAAGACCATATGATACCACTTGTATGTGGAATCTAAAATTTGGCACAAATAAACCTATCTACAAAACAGAAATGGCACTCAGAGGTGGAGCTCGGACTTGTGGTTGCCAAGGAGTATGAGGGGGAGGGAGAGGGATGGACTAGGAATTTGGGGTTGGTCAATGCAAACTATTACGTTTAGAATGGATAAACAACAAATTCCTACTATATAGCACAGGGAGTTATATCCAGTCTCTTAGGATAAGCTATAATGGAAAAGAATATAAGAAAAAGAATGTATATGTGTGCATAACTGAGTCACTTTGCTATACAACAGAGATTGGTATAAAATTGTACATCAACTGTCCTTCAATAAAAATTTTTTTTCAATGATGTGATCTGCGCTTCAACAAATAAATGACTGGCCACCTAGACTTGTTCCAAGACAGATTTAGAATATACAAATATAGTTCCATATAATTAGGAGCCACAAAAGCCTTCTGATGATACCAAAGAATTGGGGATTGTCCCCAAACCTGGGATTCTAGATGGAATGGTAGTAAAACCCTGTCATTTATGAACTCACTAGCTTTAAAAACTACAACGCTATAATTTAAGGTGACAGTGGAAGCAATGAAGAAGTATTTTGCAACATAAAAAGAGCTATTTAAAGGAATCTCATCATCTTTACTAGAATGTTTATAGTAGGCTATGTCTACACAGTTATAGGATCACTCCATACAAAAGGGTTAGTCACCTGTTGCTATCCTGGAGCTAGACGAGTCCCAATATGTTTATGTTTGCAGCCAATAACCTGTTTGGCATAGAGTGAATCAAGGGCTCCCAAAGTTTCTGTGGAGGAGAAGTAACGTTTTATTTACGAGAAGACTTTGTAGCAAGTACCAGGTGCTGGCGTTCAGTCTTAGATTCTATTGTGAAGACAAGAGTGTTTTAGTGAGAGGAGGTAGGGGCTGTTACCTAGAGTCACCCTCGCATATATGAAGCAGCTTCTGGTGTCCTCAGCTATTCTTGTTTATAGTCTCTGTTGCTAAACCAGAACCCCCTGTACGCATATCAAAAGCACAAGGAGCGTCTAAGATAAAAACTGCAACAACAATAACTGGGATGAATTTTGAATGTAGTATACACGATGCATGTTACTGGGGACTTTGCATGTATAACTAGTACTCCTTACTAGCATGTCATGGGGTTGACCCAGTTATTCACATTTAATGGATACGTAGATTGAGAGCTGGAAAGGTTAAGTAACTTGGTCAAGATCTTATTCCTTGCAGGTAGCTGACCTTGGGTTTTGTCACGGAGCATTTTTATTTTTAGGATTGAATCATTTTGGAAATGATTCCTATCGATTTCTTAACTATTAAAAATTTTTGTATGCAGGAATATTTCTTTTCTGGTGCTGCTTTTATTTTGTGCAGGGTGTGGTTTGAAATGTTTCTAGATTAAAATACTGTTTGCGCAAATGGTCCAGATTAAAAATACTTGAATGTTGCTGAGTTGCCACAGACACAATTGAAAAGATGTCATACCACTTGCCCTGTCTTTAAGCGTGATGATTAATGTACCCTTGCAGGATGATCTATGTGCCCATAGATTACTGCCTGAACCACTGTGTCTACTTTATGACTTATTGTTTGCCTGAGATAACTGAACATCTTATTTAAAAATAAATAAAGGATTAAAGCACTTCTCTTTATTTTTGGCCAGAATTTTAAAAAGTAAAAGAAAAGAAAGAGAAAGAAAGACAGGAAATAAAGATTAGGTAGAAAAAGGACTGCACTGATGCTCAGTTAAAATTAAGCAACTGAACTCAGATCAGTCATTTGTCAGTAAGGCATCTGCAGAGTTTAACAGTGCTGAATGGTAGCTAAACCCAAGAAATTGCATTCAGATGGGTAGTTGATATTATTCAATATCAATATTGTACCGTACACAATAGGAGCATGGATATGGGGGTCTTAGCCACTTGTGCAACTTTACAACACTCTTGAAAAACAGCTGGGTAAAGCAACATCCAAAAAAACAATATCCAAATTCATGGAACTTTAAAAATACACGTATTACTGATCTGGCTCCATTTTGCAATATTATCGGTTCATGTCTTTTTGCAGTTGTTTTTTTCCCCCACTGTGGCAGAAGAGGGAAAAAGCAAGCTGGTCTTTTAAATTTATTGCATTACATTAGTTTCACTATAAGATTCTTTGAAGATGATTGTCTTGTGGATTCTAGTTCCAGATCAGTGGACATTTGGCTGGAAGGATTTATATTGTGCGCTCAGAGAATGGGGCCTTAAATCAGTGTTACTGTAGGCTGCAGAGGGTTTGGTTTTTACAACTACAATAACTAACTCACTGGGGAAGTGTATGTGTGACCCTGTCTCGATATTCGAAGGCAAGTGTGTATGTTTGGTCATCAGTGCCTTAAATTCTAAAAAGCAATACAACCGAAGCATTAGCTTTCGTAACTCCAGGTGTTGGTTCACTTGGTAAAAGAGATTCTCCGTAGAGGGGAAATAGTTACATTCGTTTGTAATTTGTGAGAGAACTGAACTTTTGATTCCATTGAGAAGAACACTTAGATTGAATTATATCAGGTTCAGGGGACATTTTAAGCAGAAGTCTGCTAAAGTCCTCTAACATTTTTCTTTTTATGAAGAAGACTTTTTCTAATGGTGATGGCAGAAATATCCTTTAGGAAAGATGGGAGACTATAGATTTATGTTCAACCCTTCATTATGTTTTTTTTTAAATCCAACCACTTATTGTTCAAACAATTAAGTACTTACATAAACTAGGCTCTGCCTTTTGGGAAGCTTCTAGTCCTAAAATTCAGAGCAATTTAATATAGGAAGAGACCAAAGGGGTCATCTGGTCCCATCTCCTCAATGCAAGAATCCCTTCAACAGTCACCTTATATTATGACTATTTTAGTCTATTAGATCTATTACAACTCTCTGGGAAAAGGCATGGCAAATATACTCTAACCTGGCAGCCTTTTATATGTTCATATTAAGCTTGCGGTCAATCAAAACCTGTAGACATTTTTAAACACTCATACAGAGGGCTGCAAATCTTTTCTGCATCCCATTTGTGCAATTGATTGTTTTGAATCTAAAAGTAGGACTTGGCATTCATTTCTTTACAATTTTATTGATTTGGCTTTGCTTTAATGTTCTAGCTTAAAGATCGTTTCGGACCTGAGGTCTGGCATCTCTCATATTAGCTATTCTGTCCCAGTCCATGCTATCTGTAAACTTGATTAATATGCTGTCTGTATCTTTATCCAGGTCATTGATAAAAGTGGTGAGGAGACAGCTGGACGGGCAGAGCCCTAGGGGATTCTGCAGATCCTCTCCTTTGGGGTATGATTGTTCAACTAGACATGAGTCAGTCTAACCACCCAAGCTCATTGCCTTGTCATCTAAAGGGTATTATAGATAGGATGACCATCTGGGCTGGATTTTCTTCCAGGAGTGACTGGATTTACCTGGTTTATGCTTGTTGTTTAGCCCTAATTAAGCAGTACCTCCTTTTGGTCTCAGAAGTATTCTAGTTTGGCTGAAAAGTATTATGGTTACCCTAGTTGTCAGAGACCACAGCAAACCACTTGGGGCATTCTAGTTACCATTATTCATAGGCTCTTCAGATCCTCCAGTTTCTAGCCCTATCATACAGTGAAATGAAATTTATTTGCCAAATTTGCTCTTAATCTGTTCCTTGCTCTTAGTATTCCTTTTTTTTTTTCTTCAGTGGTTTCAGATAGTCCAACTTATTTTCCTGTTGGGTACTAAATTTAAATTTGTGCTGTGCTGTCTTAAGTTGTTCCCGTTGTGTCCTCTCTTTGCGATCCTATAGGCCGTAGGCTACCAGGCTCCTCTTTCCATGGGATTCTCAAGGCAGAAACACTGGAGTGAGTGGCCATGCCTTCCACCAGGGGATCTTCCCAACCTAGGGGTTGAATTTGAGTTTCTTATGTCTCCTGCATTGGGAGGCAGGTTCTTTACCACTTGTACTACCTGGGAAGGCCCCAAATTTAAATTTAATAGTCTGTAATTACAATTTTTGCTTATTGTGAGCTATATGTGTTAGACATTCATCCAAATATTTTATCTTCTTGAATCCTCATCATAAGTCTGTGAGGTAGGGATTGGAACTGCAATTTACAGATTAAAAAAGTGAGCTATCACAGGTTAAATAACTTCCCCAAGATCTCAGAGCTAATAAAAGATAGAGACAGAATTCAAAATCCAGGCAGTTGGACTTCAGAGGGCTTACTCTGTCCCACTGATTTCCAGAATTTAGTTTTTTTCCCCATTTGAAATCTGTGACACCAAAAAGAAATGAAAGAAACTGGGTTCAGAAATACTCCTCCTAGAAGATCATTTAAAGCTAGGTAATAAAATGAATGTGATATAAATTTCCTAGCCCATGAGCAGGAATTGCATGATTTAAAGGACAAAGCTAACAAACACCCCAGAAATCTTCTGACAGGCAGGCCATAAAAGTACTCAAAGACCACTATGGCTCAGAGACATTCTTCCAGCCCTTGAACTTCTGTGGCTCCTAAATGGGCTTATTACATTGGCTCTCACTTTTCTGTGACCCAGGAAGGGAGGGAGAGAAACAGCACCAATGAGCCTAGAAAAGTGATCAGTTTCCTATTATGCCAGTGGATGAGGGTGCAGCAGACAATAGCAGAAATGTTTCAAAGTCTAACAAACAACACGGTTTGTGAGCCATTTCATTGTTTTTACATTCTTATTTTAGTAATGCCTGGCACATAGTAGTGCTCAGTGTTTGTCAAGTGAGTGAACAAATTTCCACGATTCTCTGTGATTTGAGAGTGTGGAAGGAGGAAAGGGTGGGGTCTCTCTTAACAAAGGCCCTTTGTCCTTTTTTGCATTTTGGTTCAAAATGCTCAGCTCTGCATTTTCTCATGCTGGAAGCTTTTCTAGGAAATCACTTACCGGGGACGGGTCGCCCTTTCCTCCTTCTCTCCAAAGCACTTTCTTCATTTCAAGACACATAACTTATTTATTATGTTATGTTAATGAGGGTACAGCCTGCAGTTAGAATGTGTCACGCTCTGTGAAAGGCAGAAGGAAAAGGACCCTATAAATACAAAGAATCTGGACCAGAGAACATTTTGTTGTAAGACTCGCTCCTTTCTTAAAGACAGTAAACATGATGAATTTCTCTTTGCAACTGAATTTATGAAGATAGATGATTCTCTCTGTGGTTGTTTTAACTGGGTTTGCCTTGTGGTCTGAAGCAGAGTTGCAAACCCACACAAATACATTTATTGCCATCCCTAATGATAGGCTATGCTGTCTTCTGTGTAGCTCAGTGGGACTTAGGAAAATGACATTGTTTTACCATAGGGACGGGAAAAGGATTCATCGGATTTACACGTTTCAGTGGGAGAAACCCTGGTATTTTCCGTAAGGGAAGCTGTGGACTGCCTTAAATCCAATTTCTCCTACAACTTTGGTCGTGCTTTTTTCAGAGTCAGACTGAAAAAAAAAAAAACCCTGATACATCCTCGGCTGAGATTTTTTTCAAATACTGACCCAGGAATGGGTGGCAGAGTCCTGTGCTCGATTCTCAAACATTCAGCTCACACTTTGGAGAAGTCAGAGGAAGGGGGAAGGGGAGGGGAAATGGAAAGCTTCTGAGCTTGATGTTTAAGTGTCTTTCTCTCTCAAAAGCGCCTTCAAGCCCCAGTGCACAGGCACAGCCACAAGAGGCAACTGGCTCCGCGTTGCTAATGATGGCAGCGCGCATCATTGGCTATGCATACCACAGAAGAAAGCCATTCTGCTCAGCTCTAATTCCATCAGGATCATTTACCTTTTGAAGGATAGAAAAGAATGAATTGAAGATCAAAATCATCAGCCTTATTTGGCTTCATCCAAGATTTATGGCAGCTGCTTTCAAGGGCAACTTGGTAAAAAAAAAAAAGGTTGAATTCACATCTGTACCATTTCTTGTCTTTCAATATTTTATAAATGTTACGAGCAAAGTCAACCTCTGGGGACATTATTAAAATTAAACAACTTCTATCCCTCCCCTGTATTGGAATGAGAGCATATATCAATAATTGCTATATTTAACTACTCTCATCTGTGTCATACCTTTCAGGATTAACTGTCTCAGAAGCTTATGTTTAGTTTACTATTCATTTGCCAAAGGTTATTATAACATGGGATCCATGTCTTTGTGATGTCAAAAGCATTAAACTTTGATTTAAATTGTTAATAATACAGTGCCAATTATTTCCAGCTTTAAACTTAAATTCATTTTTTTAAAGCAAACATTTAAGGGATATCAATCGACATTTGAAATGAAGATATATTGTTCTTAATTTAAGTGCCTTGATGTACAGCCAAAAAAATTCAACTTAATATTAAAAAAAAAATACCAGTAGGACATTTGCTCTGATCTCTGAGGAAGTAAATAAGGTTGCTTTGGTTTTCTTAGATGCTTTGATTAGTCTTGACAGTAAGAAATATATCTTGCATCCATATGATAAAAGACTACAATATAAGTGAGACTGATACAGTGGCTCACAGATTATCCCAAGGATCAAGCACAGTGGACAAAAATTGATAAAGCAAAATTAGTTTTTATTTGCAGGATGCTCAAGAGTCTAAACTCTTTTCATAGTAAAACACTTATTCTTAAAGAAGTCCCGAGTAGAGCAGCTCATACAGATCTTCTTCATGGCGTCTTTTATTATTTAAAGCAAATGTATTTAGTGTCAGCCTTTCTCCACTGGGTCTGCCAATCTCTTGGCTCTTAGTTGCTATGCCCCTTGTCATAAGAAAGTTCCAATGCCAGATGTCAAAAGGAGGATCTTCCCCGGTGGCTCAGTGGTAAAGAATCTGCCTGCCAGTGCAGGAGGCACACGTTTGATCCCTGGTCTGGGAAGAGCTCACATGCCTCATAGCAACTAAGTCTGTAGACTACAACTATTAAATCTGTGCTCTAGAGCCTGTGAGCCACAGCTACTGAAGCCCAAGCGCCCTAGAGCCCGCCGTGCTCCTCAAGAGGAGCAGCTGCCGCAATGAGAAGCCTGCTTGCCACAACTAGGGAAAGCCTGGGCAGCAATGAAGAATAAATACATTATTTTTAAAACGTCAAAGGGACATAGGACTGAATTCAATGAAATCTGTCATGTGAAGTGCTTAAAACTGAGTGAATAGTCATTGCTGAAATTCATGGTGGAGCCAGAGAGATCTAGTCCTACCATTAACTGGGTCACCGTGGGTGAGTTACTTAACATCTCTGATAGTAAGCTCAGTATCTTTTCTTGCAAAATGGAGATATTTAATAGTTTTTTTTCACATAGTGCTGTGAGAATGAAAAGATTTAACATACCTGTTGAGTGTCTGAAACAGTGCTTGATGCATAGAAGGGGCTGGATTTTTGTTGATTCTTTTCCCTGAACTTCTTCTTATCAGAATTATGGTATTCACAAATCAGTTATAAGCATCTATTTACCTTTAGGAATGCATGATTTATTTATTTATTTGGGATACTTAGATGAATAGGATGATTACTCCTGGGTGTAGTCCTATATTATGGGTATTCATAAATATATGAAGAGAGAGAGAAAGAGTGAGCAAGATTGAACAAGGGTCCAGCTCATTCTCTTAGGTATGTGCCTATGGGTATGGGTATGTGATTTAATTGGGGTATATCTGTATTGGGGATGAAGCCTCTAGTTTCAGATTGCCTTTCTGTTTGTTCTCCTTCGCTTACTTTCCAGCATTTTTGGTCTTTGTTCCCCTTTTGGCATACTCAGTTGCAGTCATATTAAGTCTGCTAAGCATTCTTAAAACATGCCCTGTCCCATCCTTTCTGTTCTTTGGTCATTGCACTTACTAGTTTTATTTATTTTTTTGCACCTATAGCAAGTTTCATCCTAATCTTGGAACAGTTGACTTCTCATCTTAAATATTAACTCCTAAAAGAGACTGGCAAAAGTAACCCTCTCACTACCATTTTCTATTTTATCCCTTATCTAAAGCTACAATGATTGATTTTGTCTATTTATCATTTATCTTCTTCCTTGCCCTCACTGTTAATCAAAGTTTAGTACTCAGCCCAGAGCAGGTCTTGGGGGGCCCCACCCAAAATAGACATACCATCTTGACAGAGATACCAAGGGAACATTTCATGCAAAGACGAGCTCGATAAAGGACAGAAATGGTATGGACCTAACAGAAGCAGAAGATATTAAGAAGAGGTGGCAAGAATACACAGAAGAACTGTACAAAAAATATCTTCATGACCTAGATACTCAGGATGGTATGATCACTCACCTAGAGCCAGACATCCTGGAATGTGAAGTCAAGTGGGCCTTAGGAAGCATCACTATGACCAAAGCTAGTGGAGGTGATGGAATTCCAGTGGAGCTATTTCAAATCCTGAAAGATGATGCTGTGAAAGTGCTGCACTCAATATGTCAGCAAATTTGGAAAACTTAGCAATGGCCACAGGACTGGAAAAGGTCAGTTTTCATTCCAATCCCAAAGAAAGGCAATGCCAAAGAATGCTCAGACTACTGCGCAATTGCACTCATCTCACATGCTTGTAAGGTAATGCTCAAAATTCTCCAAGCCAGGCTTCAGCAATATGTGAACTGTGAACTTCCAGATGTTCAAGCTGGTTTTAGAAAAGTCAGAGGAACCAAAGATCAAATTGCCAACATCCTCTGGATCATTGAAAAAGCAAGAGAGTTTCAGGAAAACATCTATTTCTGCTTTATTGACTATACCAAAGCCTTTGACTGTGTGGATCATAACAGACTGTGGAAAATTCTTCAAGAGATGGGAATACCAGACTACCTGACCTGCCTCTTGAGAAATCTGTATGCAGGTCAGGAATCAACAGTTAGAACTGGACATGGAATAACAGACTGGTTCCAAATAGGAAAAGGAGTACATCAAGGCTGTATATTGTCACCCTGCTTATTTAACTTATATGCAGAGTACATCATGAGTAATGCTGGGCTAGAGGAAGCACAAGCTGGAATCAAGATTGCTGGGAAATATCAATAACCTCAGATATGCAGATCACACCACCCTTATGGCAGATAGTGAAGAGGAACTATAAAACCTCTTGATGAAAGTGAAAGAGGAGAGTGAAAAAACTGGCTAAAAGCTCAACATTCAGAAAACTAAGATCATGGCATCCAGTCCCATCACTTCAAGGGAAATAGATGGGGAAACAGGGGAAACAGTGTCAGACTTTTATTTTTGGGGGCTCCAAAATCACTGCAGATGGTGATTGGAGCCATGAAGTTAAAAGGCGCTTGCTCCTTGGAAAGAAAGTTATGACCAACCCAGACAGCATATTAAAAAGCAGAGGCATTACTTTGCCAACAAAGGTCCATCTATTCAAGGCTATGGTTTTTCCAGTAGTCATGTATGGATGTGAGAGTTCAACGGTGAAGAAAGCTGAGTGCCGAAGAATTGATGCTTTTGAACTGTGGTGTTGGTGAAGACCCTTGAGAGTCCCTTGGGCTGCAAGGAGATCCAATCAGTCCATCCTAAATGAGATCAGTCCTGGGTTTTCATTGAAAGGACTGATGGTGAAGCTGAAACTCCAATACTTTGGCCACCTCATGTGAAGAGTTGACTCATTTGAAAAGACCCTAATTCTGGGAAGGATTGGAGACAGGAGGAGAAGGGGATGACAGAGGATGAGATGGCTGGATGGCATCACCGACTCGATGAACATGGGTTTGGGTAAACTCCAGGAGTTGGTGATGAACAGGGAAGCCTGGCATGCTCCGATTCTTCGGGTCACAAAGAGTCAGACATGACTGAGCGAGTGAACTGAACTGAACTGAGCAGAGCAGGTGAATACAATAATGCAATAATAATAATACTAAATAGTGGATACTAAAAGTGGGGCTTCCCTGGTGGCTCACACAGTAAAGAATCTGTTTGCAATGCAGGAGACCCAGGTTCAATCCCTGGATTGGAAAGATCCCCCAGAGAAAGGAATGGTGACCCACTCAAGTATTCTTGCCTGGTGAATCCCATAGACAGAGAAGCCTGGTGAACTATAGTCCATGAGATCGCAAAGAGGCAGACATGCGTGAGTACACACTCACACACACACGGCTAGTGAGCTGACTGAGTGAGTGGACGTATGAGTTTGAACTGAGAGAGCAGACCTCTCTTTCAGCTTGGCTTTTACTCAGACTTTCATGCCTTGTACCAATTAAGAGCTTTTCTCTGTTTAAATTTGCAAATGATTGTAGTTTCATCTTTTTCACCCTGTCTTCTCTGCTCTCCCCTCTACCCCCTCGCCCACTGCATTGTAGGTTGAAATTAGGCTCCATGCTTTCCCAGCTGGCAAAGAGAGGACTGAATTCTGTCCTTACTTAGGTCACTTATATAAGAAAGTATTGTGATGCTCTGAGGTTTGTTTTGGCAGAATCACTTGTAAGACCTCAGTAAAAAGTGCAAAGACATCAGAGAAAGGAGGTGCAAACACAAATAATTGGTCCTACCCTATGCCTGAGGAAAGGCATGCGCCACCAGCACCTCAGTTCTGCAAAGCAGTCATAAGATGACAGATATATTTTCCATTTCTGGGAAGTTTATTTACAGCTGAAACAGTGTTCCCACACACGCTAGCAGACACAGGTGTTGCTGGGATCTCTGACTATGCCACTTTCTTTCTACACTGAGTGTCTCAGACCTCATTTCCCTTCCCTGAAGGCTCAGCGCCCTCCCCTGGACATAGGCCATTGCCCTGTGTGGTGACTGGGTGACCCGAGGGGGCAGTGGGGGTGTGCGGGCCTCTGGGCCGCTTTGCTGGAGAGCCCGCCTGCGCGGCGCACCGCCTCCTCCTGCCGCTGTCGGCTGTCACTTCGCCCGCTGTCAGGTCCCCCCGCCGCTGTCACCCCCTGCCTTCTTTTATGTCCGATTGTCAGAATGATGGCTTGAGGGTGGATCCACCTCTCCTCAAGAGTCAAGTGTATGGACTTTATGACAGTCATTTTCCACGCAGACGGTATTTTTTTTTTCTTTTTTTAACCTCAAGATTCTGGATGGTAGGGATGGTTAGAAGTGTGGTTTCTAGGAAATAAATTGGGGTTTCAGACTTGCCAAGGTTAGGGAGACTGTCCCTGTACAAAAGGACTTGAGCTTAGTTGTGCAAGTTGAATCGGAAGTAGCGAGGCTCAAATTTATGAAGTCCTCTAATTCTTTTCCAAATAGCTTTTCTTCCCATTGTTTCACTTCCACTCTCCCACCAACCCAGTGAGTCCTTTTACCCAGTGATAGATGGTGAGTCAGGTGTTAAGAGAAAAAATCTGTGACTTCCCCCGAGTCACAGAATCAGCGAGGGCTGGGACTGGATCAAGACACTCATCTTTTCACTCTTTGGAAATGGGACCACAGATCTAGTTTCAAGTTGTATTCCTCTAGTTCTGTTTTGGCTTTTAGCGCTGTCAGGTGTAGAATGGGGACTGTTAATCCCTGTTTCACAGGGCTGCAGAGTGGATGAGAGGAGGTGGCATAATGCCCTAGCCAATGCTTATTTTTTTCCCCTTCATTTCACTCTGTTATGACCTCTTTCTGTCTCCACTATTCCACATGTTGGGTTCTGCACAAGGGCAGCATCCAAATTCTTGTAAATCACCCGTATTTTCTACATGTATATTAGTTCTGCTAACTTTGTGCGTGCTAAGTCATTTCAGTCGTGTCTGAGTCTTTGTGACCTCATGGACTATAGCTCACCAAGCTCCTCTGTCCATGGGATTCTCCAGGCATGAACAATGGAGTGGGTTGCCATGCCCTCCTCCAGGGGATCTTCCCAACCCTGGGAATGAACCCACATTTCTTACCTCTGCCTGTTCTGGCACCACCTGGGAAGCCCTCTGACAACTCTAAAATGCATCCCTTCTAATACATCAGGACAGGGCATTGAGCATGTATTCTTAGGTATCTAAAAACTGAATCTGCCAGATACAGAAAATTAGCAATCCAATGCAGCTTTTGTATGCTGGCTCGCTCAGAGGACCAGGCCAGTATTGACGATTTTTGCTCTAGCTGGCTTGCAGAAGCTCACAGTTAAAATTCAACTGTAGCAGCTAACTCACCCCAGCTATTTGTGTATATCTACTCTTTTTGTTAAAAGGTATTCTTGATCATTAAGCTGTATGGTTTTAGACTTTTTATGGCAGGCTACTTGGGGGAAGCAGGCAGCAGCTTATCAAAGAGAGAGCATGGGTGTCAGAGTTAGAGAGTCCTGGTTTTGAATCCAGCCTACAGCACTTACCAAATGGTGGCCTTGATTATTCACTTATTTCAATTTTTTCATTTCTTAGTTTCCTTGCTAAAAAAAAATATGGTCAATAAAAGCTTCTTTATGGATGCTGACTAAATAAGAGAAATAGATAAGAAGAGATAAATCTGTGAAAAAATCCTCTTCTATACAATGGAGAAAAATAATAGCTATAGTGTGGCTGGAAGGGTTAAAAAAGATCTTTTTTTTTGGTGGAATTTTTAATACAGGGTCATTAGATGAAAGATGTTGGCCATTGCTATGATGGGCCAGATATTAGGCTAAAGGCTAGAGGGCTTGCTATAAAGTGAGCAAGATATGTGTATGTGTGTGTTCCTGTGGGTGTGTGCCCATGGGATGTGCAGAGAGTGCAGGACATGGGCCACAGTTCAAGAACAACCGTGAGTTCAGAGCCACTGTTGACTCTCTTGAGTAAGGAGTGTCAACCTTGAGTAGTGTCCTCCCTCTAAAAAGTCACTGTTTTGTTGCTCAGTCGTGTCCAACTCTTTGCAACCCTGTCCATGGGAAAGTCATTGGGCAATGTCGAATCCTCTTGGCAGGAGCTCCTTGCCTCTCCTGATTAGACTTCAAGACTAAGTCTGCAACCATTTTTCTTTCATCTCACCTCAGATACTCTACATGGTTAGTTTTCTTGTAAAACCAAATAACTGCAAATCAGCCCACAGAGCTGGAATGTGCGGGTAGGCTTTTGATGGATGAAGCTGAGCTGCAGAGCTCTGATCACTCTGGATGTTGCTGATGCCACCTCTGAAGTGGGTGGGACCTGTTAGAGAAGATGAGGACCTGGCATTTTCGATGTGCTGCAAAGAAAAATGACAGCTGAGACAAGGAAAGGGCCAGAGGATGGGAGCTGCACATAAGGAGTGGGAGGGCGCTGGTTTGGAGGAGGGTAGACCGTCTTATTGGACAAAGAAGAAAGGGGTTGAAGTAAGGACTGATATTTGGAACTGCCAAGGACGATGACTGGATGCTGTGCAGAAGGTGGGCGATTTTACTGTTTGGGAGCTGAAATTAGCTTACTTGATACAAATGAAATATATTATAGACCTGTGGGGAAAAGGCATCATGGTAACAGTTTTCCATACATAGAAAATATTCAGGTATGTGTTTATAAGGACCGACATTGATAGGAGACTTCTAGCCAAGAAAATATTCATTGATCACCTGAAATGTGTCTTTTAAGTGACAAACGATGACACAAAGAGAAGACAGATGGAGAGCAAAAGAATGAAAAGAATTGTACTTATTTCTGAATGTTTATTTACTTAAAAGTGACTTATCAGTGTGTAAGAGTTTTGGAATACACAGACTAAGACCAAAATCCATCTGTCCATCAACAAATATTTACCATTTCAAATGGTACACGTGGAATGGTACACATGTTCCATATTTTGCTTCAGAACTAAGAACACTAGGGTACAATGAATGAAAAATTAGTTTTCAGTTGAGGGATGAAATGGGCTATCTTAGAAAGTGAGTTCCTTATCATTCTTTCTTATCTTTCTTTGATAAAGATTTCTGTATTCTCTTCTCTGTGCCAGGTATTTTTCTGGGCATTGGACATTTGGCAGTAGATAAGATATGCCAAGTTCTACTTTGGTGGGAGTTTATATGCTAGGGGGGCAGGAACAAAGTGAGAGAGTTTCTGGGTAAGTGCTATAAAGTCAGGGGTGCAGTGATGGGAGAAATGGGGGAGCTGTTTTTAAAAAGGTGATCCTGCAAGGCTCTCTAAGAGGTGGCATCTGAGTCGTGTCCTGAATGAGGGGTAGGAGTAGGCCATGGAGAAAAGTGTTCTAGCAAAGGGAATGACATGTATAATAGCCTGAGGAGGGAAAGAGCTTGGCAGGCTTAAAGGATAGGACCAGTGTAGTTAGGGGTTGGGTGGCCAGGTGAGAAAGCTGGAGAGGTGTCTTGGCAAGATCAGGTGAGGCCTGGCCCATGATTGGAGGGAGTTTGGACTGCAGGGGGTGCAGGGAGCTGAAAGACCTAACTCATGTTTTGACAGATGATTCTGGCTGCTGAGTGGAGAGTGCAATAGTAGAGAAGAGTGGTCCTCTGGATTCAGTTCTGTCCATTTGCTCAAATGCTAAGAGAAAGACATTCCTTTTTTTGTGAAAAGAAACTAGATAATATAGATAGTGCATCATTTTCTATCTTAAAGAATCTTAAAATATGTAAAAATATTTTCTAATCTGAACTAAGGTTTTACTAGTTTATCCTAGAATAGATCAGACCAAACTATGTATTTAATACAATACTTGGTGTTAGTGTTCAGTTATGTCTGATTCTTTGGGACCTCGTGGACTATAGCCTGCCAGGCTCCTCTGTCCATGGAATTCTCCAGGCAAGAATACTGGACTGGGTAGCCATTTCCTTCATCAGGGGGTCTTCCTGACTCAGGGATTGAACCCAGGTATCCTGCATTGTGGAGAGATTCTTTACTATCTGAGCCATCAGGGAAGCCCATTTAATAAAGTGGGAATATAGCAAAATAATAATTCAGTCCTTCAGTGATTTGACTTTCTTCTGCTGCAGAGACCTACCTATATTCTATTTATTTGAGAACTTTGTCATCGTTAATAGAATCTATTCCGGAAATCATCATTTTCTTTTAGTTATGAGAGGAAGCACTCTGGGTAAGAGATAATAGTTGGTACTAATGTAATCTTCCTGGGTGCCAGTAATGGTTCTAAGTATTTGAACTAATTAAATTCTCATAGCAGTCCTCTGGGTTAGGTACTATTATAGTCTCCATTCTAAGACGAGAAACCCATGGCTCAGAAAGGTTGGGCAACTTGCCCAAGAACACATAGCTAGCTAGTATTAATTCCTGGCATGCTGGGCCAGGGACCAGTCTCCTTTCTTTACTGTCTCTCTATATAAAGAGGGTTGCCACTGGCCAAGAAAGATGCCAGACTGCAGGTCCCACCATGAAGATTACTTCAGAAATTTCTTCCCCAGGCTCTGACCTGAACTCCATTTGGGGTTCAGCTTCTTCACCTGGACTTCAGTCCTGCCTGCTGCCCCAGGTGCCACGCTCACCTCCATCATGCTGACTCTTCCGTCTCTTGTCCTGCAGCCTCCAGCCCTGTTCGTGATCTCAGTATCCAGCTCGTCTTCTTTTGCTCTCAGCATGGGCCTGGGCTGTAATCCTGGCTGTTTGGGAAGGAGAGGGAGGCCTGGCCTGTCTCTGTGGTGCTGGCTCACTCACTGCTCAGGAGCAGAGAGGAAGGGTAGGGAGGCAGAACTCCCTTCAGGAAGCTGCTGAGATGCCAGTGGAAGGGATCCTGGTCCCCAGGGACTCTGGCTCAGGTGGCCCACCCAGTTCTGTCTCATACTGTTGTCAAGGTAATCATTGGGGTTTGAGGGTTTAAGGGACTCTGCTGTCACTAGGGAGCCCCTGTGGGGGCCATCTGTGTCCTTTTGGGATGCACTTGTCCTGCCCCTTTTCAGACTTTTAAAAATAGATGTAGACAGTCTCATATGTACAAGTGTGTCTGCAGGTGGCTTAATATGGGGAATCATTATTGTCCTAATAATTTCCCTAGTCACCACTGCAAGACAGCAAAGGACTGAGTTTAGTAGCAACTCTTTCTGTTAATGGGCTATACGTACTTGGCCAGGGTGGACCTGGGACTCCTGCCGTGATCCTCCCCTAGCCCCTGGGCTCCTGCATGTCAAATTAAGAATATGCTCCTCTGCACCTTCGGAGGGAACAGAGAGTGAGGGTGGGATGGGACCTTGGGAAACATTTCTTGATGCTTCACTACCAGCCCATGCTACCCACTGGGTATGCTCACCTCCTCCTGCAGCCCTGTAATGAGGTGGTGGTGGTGGTTGGGTCTGTCCCAGGGCATCACAGAAAGTCCTAGAGGGATAGATGATCCCAATAGCTGAACACCTTCTTCAAAATGTGAGACGCTTGCATTTTTGGGTACTCAGCTTTGAGACATTTTTACAATATAAGAACAACAACAGCAACAGCAAAAATCTTTTGACATCCTGATACAGAAAGAATTTTGCCCATAGATGTTTCTTGTCTTTTCCTTTTCATTTTTTTTAAACCAGAAAGGCTAAATTACTTGCTTAAAGGTATTCAGTAAGATGAGAGCAGATCTAGGGCTAGAGGGAAATTAATTCTGGGATCTTTTTGTCATTGTTATTGTATTATACAGATTATTTTCCCCATAAAATATGAAAATTTGCATTTTTTCCTCTCTACTGTATATGAGCTGAATTATGGAGGATGTGATAAAAATAGTTAGAAGGGGCTTCCCAAGTGGCTCAGTGGTAAAGAATCTGCCTGCCAATTCAGGAAATGCAGGCGACATGGGTTTGATCCCTGGGTTAGGAAGATCCTCTGGAATAAGAAATGGCAATCCACTTCAGTATTCTTGCCTGGAAAATTCCCTGGACAGAGGACCCTGGTGGGCTACAGTTCATGGGGTCACAAACATTTGGACACAACTGAGCATACACACGCATACATACAGAGAGAAAGCAAAGGTTATGAAGGAAAGAGTGGGTAATTAATTAATTTAAAGTATTAATTATCTCCACAGGAAATAAAAACAGTCAAAGACTCTGCTTTTTTTTGGATTGTAACCTGGACTACCAATAGATAGGATATTTTGGCTTATCTCATTCCTGCTTTTCTCCAGAGAATTTAGGCAAGGTCTTAAATTTGTTTGTCACATTGCTGCTTAGATTGGAGATCTGTGTATTGCCATCAACAAACTTGGTCCCTGGATGTAGAGATTGGGGCCAAGAATGCAGTAACATGAGATGATTCTTAGACTAATCCAGGCACGTAATAGAAATTGCTCAGTATCCTATGTCAAATTATAGATCTTTTTCTTCCTGAATCATCTGTCCTCCACTCTGCATGGTTCTGTTGTGGTGCTGGGGGCTGACACAACACAAGTGGGGTCAGGGTAGTTTTCCCTGAGACTGCTCTGCTTGAGTAACCATAGAAGACTATTTTGTGCTTTTTGAGGTCAAGGTGCTGGTGATGGAGATGTGAATCTTCCAGTGCAGATTGTCATCAGCCCTGCCATATGGAGACAGCCTGTCTTCAAACTAAAGGCTCATATAAAAGGGAGTGTAGCTGAGAGCTAGAAAGACAGATACCCAGTGGCATTATGTAAGCCCCTGGATCCAGCCATGCCTGAAGCCCACATAGAAGTCAAGTATAAGTCAACTCATTTCCTTTTCTTTTTCCTCTCTATTCCCAAGGTATTTGAGTTGTATTCCTGTCCTTCACAACTCAACATCTTACAAGGATATTCTGTAAATGGTCTTAAATTATGACTAAAAGCTAGAAAACTTAGAAAACTAGAAAAACTTAGAAAATTAGAAAAATTAGAAATCCAGGAAAACATATAAGAAGAGGAGATCACCTCTCTTTATATATTTTCCTCTTCATGTCCACTGCCTAGGCACACAAACAGCAGAGATTGAGATAGGCATGTTCACTATAAGGACGTATTTCTGCATATAGATGATTTTTGTATGTTAAATTAAGTCTCAGGGGATAGTTGAAAAAAATGCATTGAAATGGGATTGCCATTTTTAGGTCTAGCTGATTTGTGCAGTGTTGCTTGAAAGCAGATGACAGATGACTTCCTAACTCCCTCACAACCATCATTTCCTGAAAACAGTTCTGTTGGTGGCAGCACTTGACTTAAAAACCCTGGGCACATGCCTCCTATCTGTTGCAAACGGTGAAGCCAATCCTGGGCTGGCCCCCAGGTTTCTGCCTGTGTTCTCAGCTTTCTGTGACAGGTGAAACATGGGAAAAAACAGCTGGGTGCGGGGCTGAGGGCAAAAGTGTTTTGCTCCCTAGAGGGGCTCCCTCCAGCCCTGAGCAGCTGGCCATCTTTATGTCCTGTGATTAAAGAAGCTGACTCAGAACCTAGCTTACCACACACAGCTCTGCTGGGAAGAAAAATGGGGCAGGCAGGGGCTTCGTTCTGATTCTGGAGTCCTATGTTTCAAAGAAGGAGTGTTGGGGTTCTGAAAAAGACTCTCAGGCTCTGAGGGGAGCAAAGCTGGCTTTGGGGGTTGAGGGGGAGGGTGGCACAGCTGGCCCTGGCGTTGGTGGCTCTTGCCACAAGATGGCACCCCTACTTTGGTATCTTTGCTTTTAGTTTCAATCTTCAGGAAAAGCTTGTTCAAATCATGGCAGAACAAATGCAGTCTTGATTTAGGGTTCACAATTTATGAAGCTGGCTTCATATCCTGTCTCAAACTGTGTGTTACCAGGTTTCAGACAGAGCTGTTTTGACCATGGTATCGTTATTATAAACGTGGGTGTGTCTTTTCCTCCTCTTTTCTTCTCAGCTCTGTAGCCTGGGGTCAAGCAGTGATTCTCAAACTCGCTGTGGTGCTGGACCAAGTTTGTTAAAATTTTCCAGGCTGTCGTGGGTTGACAGTATCATCAAGCAACATAAAAATGAGCAACTGGAAAAATGAAATTAAAACAACATAGAGAATCCACACTTGATTTTATTACTTTTAGTTTCAACAGGCATGAAATTACATTTTAATAAATAGAATCATAGCAAACTAACATTGGCAAAAAGATTTACAGAACCATATGGGTGGTCTTAAAAGTGTGTGTATAGGATATTAATATAAGGAATTGCTATTATACTTGTAAATTTTTGCTATCTTGCAAGCATAACTAAATAGTAGCAATTCTCTCATTCATGTTAAGCAACCTGTGTGTACACGTTGAATTAACCAAGTGTACGTTACAATTATTTTTTTGATTTGAACACACTAGCTTGTTTCCCTCTTAGTTTACCTATCTAGGTCAGATTGATACAACACTACTTATAAGAGGTAATGTATATACCTCAACCTTCCTGTTTGGTGTTCATAACATTGATGACAGAAAAGCTGGAGTATAAGGGAAGAAAAAAAATTGCTTTGGAAAAATTGAGAGAAAAGCTAACTATTTCTGACTTTTTCTCTTATCTCCTCCCTGTTCCAGGGAAGGTCACCTTTTCTTGTTCCCAGGTATCTTTTCCCCAGCGTCTTTATGCTTTTAGTTAAAAGGGCCAGAACCTATGACTCTTCTTGGAGTCTGGGAGGAGTCGGGATATGTCTGGGAGGTTATGTCCCATCTCCCAGGATGGCCCTGGCCAGTGGCTGATGGGTGTAGCCAGAGGAAAGCTCCTGCTCCCTTCAAGGTGGGACCACTGTGAGGTGTCACTGACCCTCCGGAGTGCTCTGCAGCATCAGGCCTAGGCCAGCCTCCAGGAGAAAAGCCTTCCTTGCTTGTCTTTCTCTGCTCTGTCCTGCTCATCTCTCCCTTACCAGTTCTTTTTCTGGGAGTGCTTCCTTAATAAACTGTTTCCCATGAATCTTTGTCTCAGTGTCTGCTTCCAGGGAACCCAGCCTAAGGCAGTATCAGATTTAGAGTACTTTGGAAATAGGCTTGGCAGACCATAAAAATGTCTTTATGTATTTTGAGTCTTTTGCTTCTAGAGATACTGATGTTCCATTATTGGTAACATAATCCAAATGACCACTTTAGGAAATAAATCAGCCTCATTTAACTGCCTTGGCTTTTTAGAAACCAGACAGGCTAGAGATATTTAGTGTACCAATTTTCTTACCGCGTATTTGGAAACATTTATCATAGACATACTCTGTTTTACATAAATCTGTGTTCTTTTTTTCCCCCTCCTTGTTTCAATTAATCTAAACCCAATTGTTTACCCATAGAGAAAATAAATCTCAAAGCTTCTTCTACTCTCTAAGGGTTTGAGGTTGACTAAAAGAGGTTAAATTTTTTCCCCCTGAATATCTTTTAAAAGAGCTATGTCTCCATGAACCTGTTTTAGATAATAATCTCTGCAAAAACCATTCTGAGGTAGTTGCTTGTTATCTAGTTTTACGTGGAATTAAACCATATGAAAAAACGAATTCCAACTAACTTGGATAAATGCTATGGTGAATTAGTGAAAGCAATCAGAGACCATGACACATGGAGAGCGGTTTTATTACCATAAAGTTTGTATGTGCTGTCTTGTCAGTTATCCATTACTAAATACCTATTTTGTACTAGATGTTTGCATTATCTCATTTAATTCTCACAACAACCCTGAAAATGAAATGTTTCCTTTCCCCCTTTTTAAAAAAACAATGAGGCATAAAGAGATTAAGTACCTTTTCCAAGACTCACAGTTAGGGAGCAATAGAGCTGATACTTGAATCTAAAACTTTCTACCAAGTCATGCTGCCTCTACAATTCAATAAAATGAACTAACTTAATATTAGTGTATTTCATCAGCTCTAAGGAAGGGGCAATAACTGTGGATAATTGACAGATTCACTTGGTATGCAAATAGTGTTCTTAAAATACTTGTAACACTATAAGGAGAAACAGCAAGAAATCTTCCTTGCCATCTTGTTTAACAACGAGGGCTACCTTTTATTTTTTGTAGGCACTTTACATCCTTGTCTCATATATTCATCACAAGAATCCCAAGGAAGGTATTATTAGCCTTATTTTGTAAGTAGAGAAGATGGAGAAACACAGAATCTTTAGGTCACTTGTGACCTAAAATATGGGTTTGGACCCCGAAACTTATGAGCTCAACTGCTCTGCTTTCCATGGCTTTTGCTTTGCTGAAACTTCCATATGGGGCGTGATAAGGGGATTGCCAGGTCAACTGAATCAGTGGAGGGGATACATAAGATTGAAGTTGTGATTTCCTTAGAGTATTTTGTTTCTCACTGATGGTATGCAGGTCTAGAAAAGGAGGAAAGAAAGCCAGAGCTATGATAGCAGCTTGGTTGATGCGTTTGTTCTTATCCCACCGTATCATTTTTCTCACCAGCTTTGATTCCCTTTACTGTTCACCTGTAAAGAAAACCCTTCTTCACCTTTTCTGGACTGGGTTATCAGGAAATTTAGAAGGTTCCTCATAGCCAGGTGTTTCTCTGCACCTGGTGTGCCTGATCTGAAGAGCAAAGGAACTCATAGACAAACACAACAGGACTCATTGTAGACCACACAATTAATCATTCTAGGTTTCTGATTTGTTTCTTGAAACTTGCTATGTTCCTGTAATGGAAAAAACACAGGTCCATTTATCACACTACACCTCATACTGCTCCTTGGCACCCTCCCCTGGGTCCCTCACCATCCATGAAACTTCTGAAACATCTGGTGTGGGTACCATGGCAGGAGTTTCTTCACATTCCCTATTACACTTGCCTGCTCAGCATCCTAGTTAAGCTCTCCTGTTGTGACTGAAGACTAAAAGGCCAGCATCCTCTGTGGAGATGAACAATTAGCAGGAGTTCATTCCTTGCGGTGGCATTTATAGTTCTTTGCCAAAGATTGCATTTGTGTGTATCACATATTGGCTGATATTGTCAAAAGAGCAGTGGACTAGAAACCGGCTTGGCTAGAGTTTTCTCTTGGCTCTACCGGTAATAATTCTCTGCACTTGCCTGGGCTGCGTCACCTCTCTTGACTTTCATGACTTCATTTAATGATAGTTCCAGGTTAAATCAGTGATTATCAACTTTGGATGTGCATTAGAATCCCAGGAAATGCTCAAAATACTGATGCCCAGGTCATATCCCAGACAAGTAAGTCAGAATCTCTGGAGAAACCACAGACATGACGCTGGGATTCTTATGAAAACTCCCCAAGGGGATTCTAATGGTGACTCAGATTTGAGAATCATTTGCCTAGGTGATCTCTGAGGATTCCTTGGTGTCTCTCTTTCCCTCCCTCCCTGTTCCATATATACAGATATATATATATATATATATGGGCATATATACATATATAGGTATGTATATATGTATATACCTTAAGATGGGAAAATTAAGATCATATTTGTACGGGAAGGGAAAATACCCAGTAGAGAGGAGAGTTTGATGAATAGAAGAGGGCAAGTGAATTGTAGGATCCATACCCCTGAGAAGACAAAAGGTCTAGTGCTCCAGTGGAGGGATTAGCTTTAGAAAGGCGCATGGAGAGTATGTTCACAGAAAATTAACTAAGCTTACATCCATGCAGATGTTGATAGGTATGTAGGTGCAGTGGTAGAAATCCACGGAGGTTTTCTTCTGCTCACTTCAGTATTTTTAAACCAGGAAGAAACAAGGTCATCAGAATGGACAGGAAAGGAGGTGCTGGAGAGGTTTTAAAAGAGGTGAGGTATAAAAAGTCATCTGTGATGATGGAGAGTAAATGTACTAGAGAAATGTAGTATGACTGCCAGAAGTACAAGGTGCATTTGAGGTTGAATTTGAAGTGAGACCAGTCAGTTTGCCAGGTTTGGACAGTCTTTCTGCTCACTTTCAGAATCCCAAATGTTGATTCCTTCCTGCATAGCATCTGCTCTGTTCTACCTAATGTCGTATCATTTGTTGCCTTTGTACTCTCTGGAATGGTCACTCCTTTTGTCTATTCTATCCAGCTTACCTGAGGTAGGATTGACATTGTGCATAACACTGTATAAGTTTAAGGTGTGAAATGTTGATTTGATACTCTTGTATGTTTCAATATGATTGCTGCCATAGCCTTGGCTAGTAGCTAGTATTTTCATTATGTCACATGATTCTGTGTCTTTTTTTTTGTGGTGAGAACATTTGAGATGTACTCTCTGACCAACCTTCAAGTATGTAACACAGTATTATCAACTCTAGTGACAGTGTTGTGCGTTAGAGCCTCAGAACTTATTCATCTTTAACTTCAAGTTTGTACCCGTTGAACAACATTTATCTCCTCATTTCTCCCCTCCAGCCTCCTGCCCCCTTCCATCCCTGGTATCCACTGTTCTGCTCTGTTTCTACAAGTTAAACTGTTTTTTTTAGATTCCACATAGAAGTGATATTATACAGTACTTATCTTTCACTGTCTGACACATCTCACTTAGCATAATACTCTCAAGGCCCATTCATGTTGTCACAAATGGTAGGAGTTCCCTCTTTCTGATGGACAAATAATACTCCATTGTATATATACATCACATTTTCTTTATTTATCCACTGATAGGAACTTACAACAACAACAGAAACGAACTTAGGTTGTTTCCACATCTTCCCATTGTGAATAGTGCTGCAATAAACATGGAAGTGAGCATGTCTTTTTGATACCTTGTTTTCATTTCCTTTTGATACATAATCAGAAGTGGATTATATGGTAGTTATATTTTTAATTTTTTGAGAAGCATCCCTACTGTCTTCCATAGTGGCAGCCCCAATTTACATTCCCACCAATAGTACACAAGTGTTCCCTTTTCTCTACATCCTTGTCAACACTTGATATCACTTGCCTTTTTGATAATAACCATTGTAATAGGTGTGAGGTCTTATCCCATTGTGGTTTAGATGTTCATTTCTCTGATGATTAGAGATGCTGAACATCTTTTTGTGTACTTGTGGGCCATTTGGATGTCTTCTTTGGAAAAATGTCTATTCATCTCTTTCTGTGTTTTAACTGAATTGTTCTTTTTGTTGTTGCTGTTGTTATTGAGTTGTATGAGTTCTTTATATGTTGTTGTTGTTTAGTTGCTAAGTTGTATTTGACGCTTTGCAACCTCATGGACTGCAGCACACCAGGCTTCCCTGTCCTTCACTATCTACCAGTTTGTTCAAACTCATGTTCATTGAATTGGTGTTGCCATCCAACCATCTCATTCTCTGTCACCCCCTTCTCCTCCTGCCCTTAGTCTTTCCAAGCAACAGGTTCTTTTCCAGTGACTTGACTCTTCATATCAGGTGGCCAAAGTATTGGAGCTTCAGCTTCAGCTTCAGCATCAGTCCTTTCAGTGAATATTCAGGGTTGATTTCCTTTAGGATTGACTGGTCCGATCTCCTTGCAGTCCAAGGGACTCTCGAGTCTTCTCCAGCACCACAATTCAAAAGCATCAATTCTTTGGTGCTCAGATCTTCTTTATGGTCCAACTTTCACCATCTGTACATGACTACTTACTGGGAAAGTAATAGCTTTGACTATATGGACCTTTGGTAAGTGATGTCTCTGTTTTTAATATGCTGTCTAGGTTTGTAATAGCTTTTCTTCCAAGGAGCGTGTTTTAATTTTGTGGCTATTCAGCTTTCCCAACACCATTTATTGATGAGACTATCCTTTCCCCATTGCCTGTTTTTGTCTCCCTTGTCAAATGTTAGTTGACTGGTCATTCCTTTTTAGTAATGGCTCATTTTCTTGGAGCTGGCTCTGAAGCTGGCTCAGATCTGCTAACATATCTTCAGCCTTAATAAGTGGGCAGTATCCTGGCTTCTTGCTCACTGAGTTTCTGAGGACTCACTGTACTTCCTCTAGAGACAGTCAGGGCTGACTTGTAGAAGATGGTGAGCTACTTTGCCATACAGATGAAGGAGTGATAAAGGAATGGCTAGTGGTTAGAAGCTTGTGCAAGAGAAGCTGCCTAGGAATCTTTCATTGGTTGAAATAAGATGGACTGAGACAACACCATGCTTTTTCACCCCCTATTTTTTAGACATGCAAACGACAGGATGCACATGGAATAGTAAAGTCATATATCCATGATTAGAAAATATTTCAGTTATATTTGGGCAAGTGGCTTTTGATAATCTAAAAGTCATCTAAAGTGGGAAGTGGTACACTAGGGTCCTCTAAAGTAGTAAACTTAAAAATAAATAGTAAACTTTCAGACCAAGATGAAACAAATGGCAGATTTCAGGAAAACTCAGGCTCCATGACAGCATTTTTCTGAGATAGTGGAGACTGAATTAATGAAAATTTTACCCTACTCATCTTAATGTCAACTCAAAGAAGTCAGGATACTAACAGCCAGCAGGTGATCAAGTGGGACTATTCAGAGGGAGTAAAATGAACTTTATTCTCTTCATTTTGAATAGGTTCTATATCATATCTTTAGATTTTGACATTGAGAAGTAAGAGTAAAGAGGCCCCACCATCAGTTTGGCAGATTTATCAAGCTGAGCTGTGTCAATTGCATTATGCCATTTCCAAGAGACAGTAGAGCTTGTGAAATTTAACAGTGTCTGTCACCATATGACATATTGGCTAAAACAAAAGCAGATTGAGGAAATGACTCACAATAGTTAATTGTTTCAACAGTCAGTCTTTCCCATCTGTACAGTGTGTTGAATTTGATGACATCTGATGGGAACTTTGTGGAAAATGAACACACCAAATTGTTTTCAAGAAGCAAGCCCTCTCTCTACTTTTTTTCAGTAGCTATGTGTTGTTATCTGAAATCTCCATTTTATCCTTTATAGTTAGGTAAGGCTACAGACTATCTTGACTGTGGGAATAGGGAAATAAAAGCCTGGGCATTTGTAAAAAAAAGAAAAAAGTATTCAGTGAATAATAACTCAAAATCTGTTTCTTCACCTTGAGAATGGATTAGGTATTTTGGCTTTGATAAACTCAAAAGTAAAGGGAAAAATTGTTCAGTATTTCACAAAGAACCAAATTCAGGGTGATATATGCAGAAAGCATTCATCTTCTGTTATCTCATGAATACACTGCACATCTGGCTTCAGAATCTATGATGCTGCTCAATAAAATTTATCATTTTTGATAGGAACCCATTAATTTGCAACAGTAGTACTGAGTGTATAGCTCTGTGGTTAAGTTCATCTCTGATAGATATAGGCCTTCTCACTGCACTGAATTCCTTTGTAGATCCCACTTAGAAATGCAATTCATGATTACCAACCTACTGACTTATCTAACTGAAAGAGTAGCTTTGTATTCTGGGGAGATGGATGTCAAATAAGGACAGGAAGTTTTCTTTTGGGACATCTGCCAATGGGGATAAAGCTTAACATCATGGAAGTTGATTCTTCTGGAAATATTTCTAGCATTTGTTTACTTGTTAGACATCTACAAATGACTCTTCATTTCAGCTGCACTGAAAACCAGTATTTATAGAGAAGAAAGGATTAGGGCTGTCTGTCCCCTACAGATAGATTTCCTTGGTGCTACTCAAGATATCAATGCCACATTTTTATAGTTATACAAGCTCATGTTGTTTTTTGAATGGATTGGATACAAGGAATGAAGATGTCCTGTTTAATAAAGACCAAAATAAATCTAAGAGGAGACTTTAAGACTTTAAAAAGCTGTGGTGGGGAAGAAACATGCTTGTTCTATATAACTCAACGAGCAGAACCCAAACTGATAGCTGAAATCATAAGCAAGCAGTAGCTCACAGAGCCAGAGGACATTTCCTTAGAGCATGCTAAGGAAATAGTTACTCTTGAAAGCAATAATCTCCTTATGCTTTCAACTGGGAATTCCACAGAGGTTGACTAGGAAAATTTGTCTGTATCTGAGGCAGCCTTTTATAGTCTATGTCATCAAGCCCAAGGAAGCTCACTGTAGAATGGCTTAAAACTCAACATTTAAAAAAACTAAGATCGTGGCATCCAATCCTATCACTTCGTGGCAAATAGATGGGGAAAATGTAGAAGCAGTGACAGATTTTCTCTTCTTGGGCTCCAAAATCCCTGCAGATGGTAAGTGCAGCCATGAAATTAGAAGATGCTTGCTTCTTGGAAGGAAAGCTATGACAAACCTAGTTTAGTTCAGTTCAGTTGCTCAGTCATGTCCGACTCTTTGCAACCCCATGGACTGCAGCATGCCAAGCCTCCCTGTCCATCACCAGCTCCTGGAGTTTACCCAAACTCATGTCCATTGATTTGGTGATGTCATCCAACCATCTCATCCTCTGTCGTCCCCTTCTCCTCCTGCCTTCAATCTTTCCCATCATCAGAGTCTTTTCTAATGAGTCAGCTCTTCACATGAGGTGGCCAAAGTATTGGAGTTTAAGCTTCAACATCAGTCTTTTCAATGAACACTCAGGACTAATCTTCTTTAGGATGGACTAGTTGGACCACCTTGCAGTCCAGGGGACTCTCAAGTCTTCTCCAACACCACGGTTCAAAAGCATCAATTCTTCGGCACTCAGCTTTCTTTATAGTCCAACTCTCATGACCATACATGACTACTGGAAAAACCATAGCCTTGAATAGATGGACCTTTGTTGGCAAAGTAATGTCTCTGCTTTTTAATATGCTGTCTAGGTTGGTCATAACTTTCCTTCCAAGGAGTAAGTGTCTTCTAATTGCATGGCTGCAATCACCATCTACAGTGATTTTAGAGCCCCCTCAAATAAAGTCTGACAGTTTCCACTGTTTCCCCATCTATTTCCCTTGAAGTGATGGGACTGGATGCCATGATCTTAGTCTTCTGAATGTTGAGCTTTAAGCCAACTTTTTACTCTCTTTCACTTTCATCAAGAGGCTCTTTACTTCTTCACTTTCTGCCATAAGGGTGGTGTCATCTCATATCTGAGGTTATTGATATTTCTCCCAGCAATCTTGATTCCAGCTTGTGCTTCCTCCAGCCCAGCATTTCTCATGATGTGCTCTGCATATAAGTTAAATAAGCAGGGTGACAATATACAGCCTTGATGTACTAGTTTTCCTATTTGGAACCAGTCTGTTATTCCATGTCCAGTTCTAACTGTTGCTTCCTGACCTGCATACAGATTTCTCAAGAGGCAGGTCAGGTAGTCTGGTATTCCCATCTCTTGAAGAATTTTCCACAGTTTGTTATGATCCACACAGTCAAAGGCTTTGGCATAGTCAATAAAGCAGAAATAGATGTTTTTCTGGAACTCTCTTGCTTTTTCGATGATCCAGAGGATGTTGGCAATTTGGTCTCTGGTTCCTCTGCCTTTTCTAAATCCAGCTTGAACATCTGGAAGTTCACAGTTCATGTATTGCTAAAGCCTGGCTTGGAGAATTTGAGCATTACTTTCCTATCATGTGAGATGAGTGCAATTGCGCGGTAGTCTGAGCATTCTTTGGCATTGCCTTTCTTTGGGATTGGAATGGAAACTGACCTTTTCCAGTCCCATGGCCACTGCTGAGTTTTCCAAATTTGCTGGCATATTGAGTGCAGCACTTTCACAGCATCATCTTTAAGGATTTGAAATAGCTCCACTGGAATTCCATCACCTCCACTATCTTTGGTCATATTGATGCTTCCTAAGGCCTGCTTGACTTCACATTCCAGGATTTCTGACTCTAGGTTAATGATCACGACAAACCTAGACAGTGTATTAAAAAACAAAGACACCACTTTGCTGACAATGGTGCATATAGTCAAAGCTGTGATCTTTCCAGTTGTCATGTATGGATGTGAGAGTTGGATCATAAAGAAGATTGAGCACTGAAGAATTGATGCTTTTGGACTATGGTGCTTGATGGTGCTGGAGAAGACTCTTGAGAGTCCTTTGGACAGCAAGGAGATCAAACAAGTCAGTCCTGAAGGAAATTAACCCAGACTCTTCATTGGAAGGACTGATGCTGAAGCTGAAGCTCCAATACTTTGGCTACCTGATGCAAAACCCTGACTCACTGGAAAAGACCTTGATGCTGGGGAAGGTTTGAAGGCAGGAGGAGAAGGGAGTGACAGACGATGGGATGGTTGGACGGCATCACCAACTTGATAGACATGAATTTGAGCAAGTTCCAGAGGTTGGTGATGAACAAGGAAGCCTGGTGTGCTACATGGGGTCACAGAGTTGGACACGGCTTAGCCACACAATACCACAACTTTCCTTCTCCTTTTCCCTTCATTTCCTGTTTGAACTCTAAAAGAAGGTAGGTGAAGGATGAGATGTGAAGTGAAAGTTGCTAAGTCATGTCCGACTCTTTGAGACCCCCATGAACTGTGTAGTCCATGGAATTCTCCAGGCCAGAATACTGAAGTGGGTAGCCATTCCCTTCTGCAGGGGATCTTCCCAACCCAGGGTTCGAACCCAGGTCTCCCAGGGTGGGATGGGGTGAGGGTAATAGTCAGCATCTTTTTTGAATACTCTGCCTCACTGAGTCAGCTTTGTATTCCTTGAACTCAAAACTCAAAGATCTAAAGTAGACTGATAAGTAGCACATGTCAGAAATAATCTGAACTTGCCTTGATTTCTTTGGTGAGATCTCTGAATATGTCAATCCCACTCAACCTAAGAGGGCCAGTGTTCAAGGAGCAAACTTGCAAACCCAGCATTGTCTCATCTTTGGAAACATCTGTGAGTTAGTTGTCATCTCTCAGCTCAATATGAAGAGCAAATTGCTTGCTGTCTTCTGCTATGAAAAGGGAGCTTTTAGGTTTTTGGTCTCCATCTGAAAACTTGTCACAAAGTAGAAATCATGAATCAGAAAGAACATATGTGAAATAAGTTTGCTCATGTAGACAGATGAGAGTTGAAAGTTCAGATGAGAGCTGAACTTTTTTTTCTTGCTGTATCTATAAATTCCAGTTCATATTTCTCCTTGTGGAAGTGGCTCCTCCTTCCATCCCACCCCCCTGTGCCTGGATTTATGTTAAGCTGAGCAAGCAGTTCTGGTAAAATTAAGCCCACATATAAACAATAGATTTGGACAGCTCAATTTTGACCCTAAAGTCCATTAGAATTTTTTTTACCCTCCTCTCCTTTATAGTAGTTTCTGATTCCTTGCTTCTTATAACCCAGTTTTATGTTCAATATCACATTGTGCAAGGGCATGCCAAATTGCTCTTGGTATATACTGATTGCCTTGCTTGGGAAAAGTGCTGAATTCAAGTGTGAAATGTTTGCGCTTGACCAAAGTTTTGCAAAAGAAAAAAATAGCATATTTAAAACCCAGAAACCATGATTGTGTTTCTTTGCTGTTTCTTGTAGTTTGTCTAGCAGGGGGTGAATAAGATCCTGTTTTAACCAGCAATTAGAATAGATTTATAACCCACATGATAGGGATGAATAAAATGAAGTTAGGGAAGACACAAAAGAGTTTATCCCAAGGAATTTCCAAAGAGTTATAAGAAGCATGAGTGACTTAACTCCCGGAGTCTATAGTCGGAAGAAATAGTGACATTTAATTAAAAATTTAATGAGGGCAAAAGAAGAGTTAAGAGGGGACATTTAGGAGCTGCCAGATAGTGTACTGATGTCTTTATAGGTACAATCTCATTGACTTCCTGAAGAAGCACTGTGATGTACTTATTGGGAGTCCCATTATACAGATGAAAACACTGAGTTTCAGAAAAGCTGCTCCATTTGCCTAAACTAATAGGACTGTGATCTGTATCCAGAGTTTTTGGGTTCTCAGGCCACATGTGCTACTTCATCGTCTGCAGGGAAACAAAGAAGGTTGTCTGGGCTCTGTGTATACTGTCTTCAGAAGAAGCTTTCAAGGAGTTCTGAGCAAAAGACAGTATTACTGATAAATGAAAACTGAACTTGGCAAGTGGATGCTGAGGAATGAGGCAGTTTCCTCTGCAGAGTCAGAAAAGATCTTGAACCTAAGGAGAAGTTGTCATTGGGCAAAGAAAAAAGAAACTTGGAGATTCTGATAAAAAGGCAGGTCCGATGGTGGTATACAACTTTGAGGTTACATGTGATGTGGTTATTTTCCTCAGGGACAAATATGTAATGTCAGTTATGGGATTTTAAGTCACCTGGCTAGGAGGAAAACTGGACAGGAATGTTTAAGAGTTGGGGGCTGCAATTGTAAAGATATAAAAGTCCATTGCTCGTAAGAAAGGCTTGATATCTGGGGTTTAGGGGAAGACATGCATAGTTTGGGGAAGGGTTAGTATATATTTAAAGTTTCTTAAGAGCTGTTAATTATATAATGCTTTTAATTGTATAACTCAGTATTTATTTCATCTATATGAAACTTCTGATTTAGACTATAAGTGAAAATCAGAATATAATCAGAGTTCATGACTTTCAGACAAGAACCTTTGAAAATGTATACTCCAAATCACCCCCTTTTACATTACCAACACATTTATTCTTTCTTCATTTTATTTTTATAAATTGTAAGCTTAATTGTCTCAGTAGAGCATGATTTCCTTACCAGATCTCAAGTGAATTTAGCTGTTTTAAAAGAAGGGCTGTGGCAAAGCACACCTAATATGGAGACTGTTGGTGAAAAGCCCAGAATGTTTAAGGGAGTGTAGACTGTGCTTATCCTGTGTTCAGGGAAAGGGCTGGCCCACAAGGAACAAAGAATCACATTGCAAATAATATCTTTATTATAAACAGGGAACTTTTCCTTAATGTATCTCTTACTGTTCCATTTCTTTTTCTTTCTCAATAAATACAAGGCAAAAAAAGCATGCTTTTATGTTTTAATTTTCTTAGCAGCCCTTTGTCTTAGAGACAGTAATTAATGAAAATTATAGGCAAAACACTTAAAAGTTTGCATTTAATGCCTTACCTAAGTTTTACAAAAGAATTTCACTGTATCTGAAGATGGGGGAGTGTGTATGTTGGTGGGGCTGGGGAGGTATATACATGTTAGCTAGCTTTCTTGAAGTTTTTCTCAACCAGTCTTATAGGATGAGGTCTAAAACGTGGGGCCCTATATCAAAGAGATTGTTTTCCTAGTCCTGTATCACAACTTTAAATGTAATGTTAACTTAAAGATTTTTTTATTTTATTTTATAATGTTGTGTTAGTTTCAGTTATACAGCAAAGTGATTCAGTTATACAGATATATATATATATATATATATATATATATATATATATATATATATA
>ML660787.1:4561918-4715026 GCA_007570785.1 Antilocapra americana | reverse complement strand
TATATATATATATATATATATATATGTATATATATGTATGTATGTATTCTATCTTTTCCCTTTTAGGTTATTGCAAGATATTGAGTATAGATAGTTCTCTGTGCTACACAGTAGGTCCTTACTGGTTATCTATTTTATACATAGTTGTGTGTATATATGTGTAATAGTCAGTTTCTAAGACACCTTAGCTATCAGATCCATCTACATTTCAAGAAACAAATAATCTAGCCAATTTATTCTACTAATAACATTAAATATTGTCAAGCTATTTTAAGAAATCTTGAAAACATGGTTCGAAGAACATGGTAAACCATATTTTATAACCTAGTTCATGTGACTGTGATAAATAATGCAATTGGGTCTTCATCCAATTTTTCTATTTTAAATTGAGTCTAGCAGCAAAAAATATTGGGCTAGTTGACCTAAGAAAATGAAATTCTTATCCTCATTTAGAAGTGAATGCATATTTTAAAAATGAGAGAATATTCTTCCTAGAAAAGTTAAATGAAAACCACAGAATAAATTAATAGTGATTTCCCAAACTTTTCCCAGACTAATTCAAATCTTGGAGTCTTAGGTTGAAACAGCTTAAGAGACTTCATGATGACTGTTCCATAAAATAAAATAGAATGTCATTTGGTGAAAGCTATTAAAATGAATGAAAGGATTGGTGGTACAAGAAAAATGATAGTAGTCACAGGTGGGGGAAAAGTGGATCATAAAATATATAACTATAATTGCATAGCTGTACTTTATATAGACACTCAAGTAATTAATTTAAAAATATACTGATCAGTTTAATGCAGCAAAAAACCATGCACCTGCTGGCAATGGAGGTGATACAGTAAGATGAAGATGACATAGTATCTCAGGGAAGTTGTAGTCTAGGATGTGTCTTTTTGTGCATGTTAATGAGTGGAGAAGGGGGAGATTAATACACATCAACAAATAGCATTCTTACAAGACAGGTAATTCTTTGGAGGTCATATCCGCTATGGGGGTATGCCAGAATCAGATTTGAGCAAAAGAGCCAAAGACTGGCAGAGGAGACAGGAGTGTCAGCCCTCTAGTTACCGACCGTTCTGGTTAATGAATGACATCCTACCAGAGGGCTTCAGTGGGTTGAATGTCTCCAGGCTGACTTGTTCTGGATGGTGTCTTCTGTTCCATCACCATCCAAGGACAATGTGCATTAGAAGAGCTTGAAATGATGACTTACAGCAGGTACATGCATCATTATTGAGAGGTGGTGTAAAACTGGTTAAATGCCTATGAATAGCAAAAATGTTTTCAAACTCAATATTAAACTAGAATTATGGAATTATTACAGTTATTGATAGAACTCTGAATCATAAGTTAGAAAACTCCTTCATCCCAGGGCCACCCCTTACTAGCAAGAGTATCTTAACATGTAATTTAATCTCTCTGAATTTTTTCTTCATCTGTAACTTTGTCTTCTAGACTTCTTTTAAAAGTCCCATAAGATCCTTTACATGAGAGCCTGTGGTGAATCATGACTTGCTATACAAACATAAAGTGTGAAAGAGAGATGAGTCTGCCAGAAGATATTTCAGAGAGAGTCATTCCCTGACCTTGTGTAAGTTCTGTAGCAGAGAAGAGAAGCACATGGTGGTATGTAGATTTGTTAAATAAGAAACAACAAGACTTGGCCAACATATACTCTTGCTATCAATATAAATCCCTACACCTCAGCATCCTTGTTGGAAAGGGAACTCTCTCCTACCACAACATTTTCCTATTCTCCTCTCCTACAGACAATAGTGGCTTTTGTTAGAGACTTTAGGGGATTTATTACAAGTGGTATTAATGAGACATGTATAAATGATGGGAGCGGCTATGGTTTTCTACATTTGGTGGAATATGTTATGTATATTTCCTTTCAAATAATTGTTGAAGCTATGCCAGACCTCAAAAGCAAAGTTAATTTAGGTCAATAAGAAGAGACTTTTTCCAGTCTGTTGCTATGTAATCCTTAATTGAACCAAAGAATAAGGAACTTGAGGGGTCCAGTCATTAACTTTTGGCAGAAGTTAGTTTAGTGAGTGTAAAGGAAAGAGAAATGATTATATCCAAATATCTGTTTTTGTGGTCTTTCATTGCTTAGACATGGAATAATAGGTTTATTGAGAGAAAGCTCTGAGACTTAAAGAAAGCTCTGAAATCCAAGGTCTCAGGTGTCTCAGGCAAGAGATGGAAAGACTGATAATCTTAGGGTTCAAGGAAGAAAAATATCCTCTATGGGACAGAAGCAAACAGTGTTCATTCATTGCATGTTTATCATCATCACAGTTTTTTTCCCTCCAAGTATTTATGGACCATTTCCCTTTATTTTGATAATTTTTGAGCTAATTACAAAAAGATTTTAAAGGTAGTTGGAAAATACAGAAAAGTACAAAGAAGAAAATAAAAATCACCTGTAATCCACCTAGATATAATAGTTACATATTCCAAAGTTTTTTTTCGTGTGAGTGTGTGTGTATGTATGTGATATATGTTTATCTATGTGTGCGTTACAAAATTGAGAACAAAATTGTATGTAGTTGTTTTCTTTTTTCACTTATTAAAATATATTTCAAATATTTTCCTATGCCACTAAAATGCCTTTAAAACATTTTAAATGTCTTTATAATATTCTGTTATGCATATATGTGGCAATTTATTGAAATACTCCCTTACTGTTTTGCATTCAGACTGTCCCTGCATTTTTACTTTCTTTATTTTGCCAACTAAAGGGATTTCTTGATAGTTATCTCTGTAGCCATGTGCTCATGTGCACTTCTGATGATTTCCTTAGTATGAATGTCTAGAATTGTTGATTCAAAGGAAATGCATGCATTAAATTTGTTTGCTGTGTATAAATTAGGCACTTTTTAAGAAAATGTCATCTTAATTTACAGTGAGTATGCTCAGTGTCTGGGGTGGGGGTTGGGAGTTCCACAGAAGGCAGGTTCTGCTGGGCTCCAGGTGGCAGTTACTGGGCTCAGAATGTGGAAGCACCACCCTTCAACTGTAACCGATCAAGCTGCCTGGGTAGCTTCAGAGAACAGTTGGGTGCTTATAGTCTTGGAGAAATGGTCAAGAGGAACATGGGCTATTCTAGGCTAAAGTCATTTTAACTTTAAAATATCATGTAGGGCCAATAAAAATGCACGGGGAAGTGTGTCTCTTGTTAGGGACACCATTTGTCCAGGTCTGGCAAAGCTACTTGATTGTTCAAGTCACCCCTGAACCTTCTACAGATAAAAGAGGGTAGAAAGAGGAAGAGGGCTTGATGGTGCTGTGAAAGAAGAAGCTGTTGGGCTTTGAGATTGGCATTTGTTGTCCGTGAGGCACATACTTGAATAATCTCTGTAGAGGTTGATCTTTCCCACTACCCAAAACAGCTCTTTCCTCTCAGTTACCCCCATTCTATCAGTGTCTATACCTGTCCCCCAGGCTAGAAGTTTGAGTCAAGATTAAATATTACCTCTAAAGTCCAAAATGACCCAAGACCTATTATTTTATTCTGTTTGGAATAGCTCTCATATCTTCCTCCATCTCCATTCTTCCTACCATCACCCTTTTCCAGCCTTTAACACATGGCTGCAGTTATGGAATTCAGACTCCAATTTCTCCTCCAGTTGACTGTACCCACATGCTCTTTAACTATTTTCCCCGAGAGCCTAAAGGTTTTGCAAATGACTTCCCTATAGGATGTGAGCTCTTACAAGATTGAGGCTTTATCTTGCTCATCTTTGTAGCTCCAGTGCTTAGGAAAGTGGCTGTTACCTAATCCATTTTTTGCCTGGCAACAAGTATGTGAAGTTTTGGAATGGAGAACTGAGGCTCCATGAGGGAAAGTAATCTGCCTAGGGTTGCGTAGCTAGTAAGTGTCAGAGCGGGGATTTAGTCCACACAGGTCTATTTTTCCCTAAACCGCATGGACTCAGCTGCACTGTGCTGCCTCTGTTGTCAAGGCTCTGAGATTTTCTCCCTCAAGGTTTCTCACTTTACTTCTTGCTCTTTTCTGCACTTAACTGTTACGTCATGGGATAGTACCTACTACAAGAGATATATTTGAGCATCTTTAGGGGTGAAGGCCAGAGGGGAACAGCTGGTTGATGAAGACCCAGAGAATTTGAGGGGAGAAGCTAGGTCTTAAATTAGGTCTAGAAGCTCAAGATAGGATTTGGTCAGTGGGTGACCCCAGGGTGCCGGCCATTCCATATCATGGAAGCAAATAGCAGAGGCAGTGAGGCAGAAATGAACCAACAGTGCTTTGGATTGTGAAAGAAGTGGCCTACCTGTGAAAAGATTTCATGCAGTCTTTGTTAGGAATAACGTTTAATTTTTATGAATGCCCTGGAACTAAGCCCCATGGCTTCATGGACTGAGGTTCTACATGTTGCAGAGAAACAGCCCACTTTCTGTTTGGGAGGAGCAGAGAGAATAAGGCTTGTTTGCATGTGGCATTCCTTCACTTCAGATTTTGAATTGAATCTGAGGCGGCAGAGAATTCCTGAGGCATGTCAGCACAGGAACCTGGTTGGTGTCCTAACACAGCTTCAGTGTTTACAATTTTAACCTTCAGAAACATTTTCATCTCTGTGAGTGAAGGAAACCAGGAACATAAAACGGATTGGGAGGGGTTTGAATGTATTTACATAGGGAACAGTTTTTACTGGCTGTGGCCCAAAGTATGTTTTGGCCAAAAGGGACCCTGGCAGATGACAAACAAGAAAACAAGAGACACTTGGAACCATTACCTGAAAATAATGATAAACTGTAAATCAGTGTCATCAAATTAAATAGGATCATTTAGAAAGTATCGATATTGGTTAAAACAAAACAAAACAAAAAATCACTGCAAGAACAGAAAAGTACACTTTAGTAAATAAAAAGAAATTTATTCAAAATCTTATTTTGGTTTGATACTTGCCTAAAAACTTACGAATAAAGATCCAAGGAAACACTAAAATATATTACCTTTTAAGTTATACTACATATCCATGTACACACAGAGAAAACAGAGTTTTGGTGGATTGGGACAGTGTTTTGATTTTCTTTTGTGGATATCTGCAAGGGGTTGGGGAGAAAGTTGTCAGTTGTCCCCCAGTCCAATTCCTGGCCCAGATGCTCCCTCTTGTAGCGTTGTTGGTCTGGGATTCCAGCTAAAGACCACACAGTTTACGTACATCTCTGTCCTTCTCTGAGATTCCAACAGCCAAGTTGGGAGCAGAATATGTGAAATGTGTTTTTCAGCCCCAAACTCTGTCTCCCTCCTGGAGGACCCAACTGATCACACAAGTTCCTAATGTGCCCAGAGATGGCCATTTTCCAACTGAGCTATTGATAAGAGAGGCAGGTCTGTGCTGAGACGGGCTCTTTGCTCAGGGGCCTTATTGCAGTTGGTTTGGAACTTTGAGGATGAAGGATACTCCACATGGGGAAAGAGGCCAGCTGCCGTGACCTTGACTGCAGCCTCCATTTGGCTTTGCCTCTTTAAAAAGCTCATCCTTTTGAGCTCTTCTTGCCTCTTGGCTTGAAGCCATCTTTACGAGAATGATGATTACTGCATGTGTTACCTTGCATTCTTGCCCCAGTCCTGGACAGGCTTGCCAGACTTTTATGCCTCCTGAGTCTTGATGTAGCAACTGGTTTTTCCCCAGCTGGCCCTTAACAGTCCATGCCCACCTTCTACCTAGGGGAACAGTTAGGACATGCTTCATCCAGGCAGGGCAGGAGCTGTCCCAGACAGTGATAACCAAAACTAGGTGAAGCCTGCCTTTGCTTTGTGTTTGTTGCCTTAACCTCCCAAAGGTGTTATTCAAGGTAAGAGGTTGAGGTTAGGGTCTGGCATAGATCCCTTCCCCTCCTGCCTAAAGCATCATTAGGCGGAACAGTCCCACTTCTCAAGCAATGGGAACAATAATGGGGGCCAGAATTAGGAAGCCCACCTCAGAGGCAGGAACAGAGGAGTCAACTCCCCCCACCCCTTCCTTCCTGCAAGGCCACCATACCATGAAACTAGGGTTTAGGTCTTGTTCAAGATTGAATAACCAATCCACACAGGATCTGATACACAGTGCACCTTCAATAAATATCTGTTGCTTATACAGATTGAAGAGGCGTGTGGGGACAAATGGAAGGGGGCGTGATTCTAGTTATTCTTATGCTCTGGGCGTTTTCAGCGGACAATGCTGTTAATTATGCAGTCGTCATTTTCGTACACCCTTCCTTGTCCCTCAGCTTTGAGGATTAAGCCTGGAGATGTACTCAGTTTTTGGAATTTAAGGTTAATTGTTCAACCTCAAGTCAGCTTCAGCCATGGCAGGCGGCTTGTTGTGCTCCTCCCATGACCTCAGCCTTGTATCCACATTCCAGTAACAGGTCGCTGTCTTTTCCTTTCATCCTTGAAGCTACCTCGTGTTCTCCATTGCCATACGATGTGCTAGGATCTATCTCCCCACACTCTTGAGTATGAGTGTCTTGACCCTGGGCCTCTGTCCTCAATGAGGAGTGTCCTCCTTCTGCTGCCAGGTGGGCGCTGCCTGCTATAGGATGCTTGCCCAGGCTGCCAGTCTCCCATGATGCAGTGTTCTGCCCCCTCACCTGCCAATGGCTGCCAGGCCTCTTGCATGGCTGTGTCTCTGCTTACTGCCTTCTGCTGGGGAATTCCTTCCCATGGAATGGTCTGGTTCCCACCCCCGGCCTCCCTTATTAGGCCCACCACCTGGCTGCTGCTGGCTGAGTCTTATTTCTGAGACAGAGCATAGTTCTTGTTGCCTCTCTGTATTCCTTTTTAGTATCTCTACCACATCCTCATTCAGAAGCCTCTCTGTCCTTTTTTAAAGTTGATTTCACTCTTGACTCTGGATCATTAAGAGATATTGTTTTCTCAAAGAGTGGTCCTAAATTGGGGCAGGGATTTTAGTTTTTGGAAGTTGAACATTGTGAGTGGGGCTATATTTTTGTGGAGATCACATGTCCTTGGATAGGGACCTATATTGTGTGCCCTGTGTGGGTGTGTGTGTGAGGATGAGAGGTTACCCTTTCTAGCACTTTCTAAAAAGCATGTCACTAAATAGAACAAGGAGAAAGAAAACAGGGGTGGACAGGCGTAAGATCAGGCTTTTTATCCTCCAGTCATATGAAGAGAGACAATCATATATCATGTTATTTAGATGGTCCATCTTTCCCACATGATATTTTTCTGGCCTGCATTCTTGGCCTCCTAGTGAACTCAAGGTCAGAATAAAAATGATGGCCGTCATGACTTGGTAAAACTTGTTATCAGCAGAAAAATAGGAACTTTAAAAGGTAGTGCTGTATGGTTTCTGATGAAGAGACCTGCACAGTGATTCCACTGAGGTATTATATGCTGTTCATTTACAAAAACAGATTGGCACAGGATTTTTAGAACTTGCTCTCCCTTTGTTAAGGTGAACATTGTTCCTATTTACTGTACTCCCTTTACAGGTGGAGAGAAAGGAATTGATTTAGTTTAATATGAGATTTGTATATTTTCCCTACTTACACTGGTGTTAAATAGTAGCTATATGAATATTTCCCTGCCACTGACCTTTGGGGCTTGCTATTTCCAGGTGATTTTTTTTCTAATTATCTTTATGTGTATTTTAAACAGAGTTGCAGGAGGGATGGGATTTAATTGCTCTATTTGTATTTTATTCCTTTACTTTTATGTCTAGGGCAAAAGGGTGTATTTTAATAAATCTAGGAGGTAATTTACAGCTGCTGCTGGTATTGACAAAATACACATGTGGCAGGTGCATGTTTGTGTGAATTTGTGGGAGGGCTGGTGTGACTGAGTCTCCTCTTGAGCTGTCTTTGCTATAGTCAAAGTCTTGATTTGAGATTTCCTACCCCTTTCTGAAACTCCAGTACTTTGGCCACCTGATGCGAAGAACTGACTCACTGGAAAAGACCCTGATGCTGGGAAAGATTGAAGGCAGAAGGGGGATGAGACAACAGAGGATGAGATGGTTGGATGGCATCACTCTTGATGGACATGAGTTTGCGCAAGCTCCGGGAATTGGTGATGGACAGAGAAGCCTGGCTTGCTGCAGTCAGTGGGGTCACAAAGAGTTGGACATGACTGAGTGACTGAACTGAACTGAACCCCTTTCTTCATGAAAAGACTAGCTGTTTAGGGTGGACAAAGTGGCACATGTCCAGTATGTACTTTGTTCTTGCTATTTACATACTATTTATGTATATACTATTAATGTACTTTGTTCTTGCATAACCTCAGATGTGAAATTTCATTTTTGTTTCAAAAGGGGACGAGTCTGGTTATCTCAAAGTTGCTCTCCAGGCCCTCCAGAGTAGATTTACTTTACACTTTCGGGATGATCACTAGGATGCAAAATCACTGCTGCTGTGTTGGAAGTAATGGTGATCATGCTGCCGAGGGAGGTCAGTCAGTCTGCGGCTGCTGACCTGCCTGCCAGGGAACCTGTGCAGCTTTACTGCTGTGGAGACCATGGCAAGCTGCAATCACCCCATTAAGCCTAGACACACGTCTGGTCGTTTCTTTGATGCATGAGTTTGAGAGCACTCTAGTAATTTTGAAAAATCCAAGCAAAACATTATTGAAGTCAGATCAGATGAAAAATGGCTACATCTGTTGTCTGGGCTGGGGGTGGAATAAAACTAGTGCTTAGAACGCCACAGCTGCAGCATCTAGGGCAAATGTACTTGTGCCCTACAGGATAAAAAGGGCAAATAGCAAAGTTGTAGCCTAAAAACCGTGTCCATATAGCAAAGGTAGAGTGTGGATCTGTTTGGGGAAGTGCTTAAAAGTTGGCTAGAGATGTAGTGGCATGGTTTTGAGGACCTTCACAAAAATAATCTCACAGCTGAACAGCATCATCCTTTGGTTGATACTCTTGGTTAGAAACTTTAACAGACTTTTCCTTGTTGATGAAATTGGAATGGTTTATTTTTATTTTGTTGGAGAGATGCCAGTAATGCAATACAGTTAACCGTGGACTAACTTGTTCTAGTTCCTGCCAGCACAGTTTTGGAAACCAGTGGTCTAAGGGATGCTGGGTGAAAAAGCATTTGCCCAACCCCCCCTGCCCCACCCCCAACCCACCCAGCACTCACTGAATGACTTATTTAATAAAACAGTATGATGAACACAAGCTTGTGTAAAGGAAGAGCAGTTTCCAAGAATATGTAGTGGCAAAAGCCAGCCTTTGTTTTGAGCGTGCCAATTTCCATGACCAGTTGGAGTACACCTTGGGACTTTATTCACTAGTCGGGGTTCCACACACCCCTCTTGGAGTGAGGTTATTGTCGGGGAGCTATGTGTCTAACATGGGAGGCACTACTACAGACATTGAGCATGTGTACTGTGGGTGAAGGGGGGCCATGGGTACCACCCATCTCAGTGCATCCAGGGAAGGGTCATCTTTTTTGTATCTCATGCTGAAGGGCAGCGGTGGGTTCAGTACCTGTCAGGGTGTCTGAAAAGGTTCAGAGCATAATGTTACATAAGCGGGCTGAGAAAAGGGTGAAGATACCCCATTTTTGTCTTAAACCCAGCTCCTTGATGTAGGTAGACCTTCCTCAACGGAGGAAAAGGGGAAAGTCAGGCTCTTCAAGCTGAGTGCTGAATTTGGTGCTTGGGGAAAACAGAGGAGGGAAGATCGAATATGGTCTTGGATAGTCTGAGTTGGTCTGGGCAGAGGAACAGGCCTCTGCTGGACCTAATGCCGGAAAGAGTTTGGCTTGCAAAGGAAATGGAAGGGACGAGGAAGCTTATTTGGCTTCAGCAGCAAGATAAAGCTATTCCCATGAAGAGGTGTGGGGGTGGGAGAGATCCGGGGAGAGCAAGGGGCAGTGACAGGAAACAGGACTGGGATCACAGGGCTTAGACCAGAGGCCTGTCAGGGGGTCTGAATAGGATCCTTGTGGGCCAAACATGGTGTTTTGTACACAGTGTTCACATACTACAAAGATGTGTTGATTAGATAGGTCTCTTCCAGGGCCATGATTATTTTTGCTATTCGGCAGATTTTTGTTTCCCTATACGTGCTAAAAGCATGATGACGAAAAAAAGCTGATTGTGAGACAGATCGATTGCTGTCCAAGAGATCAAGAAGAAATGTGTCTCCCAAGTGGCCAGAATTCCTCTTTCTCAGGCGCCCTTCTCTTCCTCCTTCGAGTGGGTTGTATTCTTACATCTCTTCCCCCTCACATCCCACTGTACGGGAAGGGACGTGTACCCACCACTCTAACATGAATAGGTTTTAACCAGGAACCAGTTGCCCCAGAAGCTCGATCCCTCAGGGGAGGAATAATCACACCCCAATCATGTGTCAGGGATTATTGCTCACTGGGAATCTGGAGAGATAGGGGTGTTAATGGGGCAATATCCTGTTTCAGAGGTTAAGAATTATTCCAAGTGAATGGCCTCCCTACCTGCACCCCTTGCTCCTGGTCTTTCCAGGATGTGGGTGCTACTACTATAGTGGGTTGGTTCTCCTTTTTTCTTCTGAGGCCAAGCCCTTGGATTTGTGAGTGGAATCCATTTCCTACCAAGGCTGCAAGAGTCAGAAACATCTTTGTAGCCCTTTCATTGAAAACTGCTTCTGTTCACAGGCTTGAGATGACTGTGTCCTTTTAGGTACAACAGTCCTGTGATGAGCAGCTTTCAATGGTCTGTCCTTCCAGACATAAGCACATTTATGTGAATACTTCCAGGACTCGACTGGGAGCTGATATGTAAGATATGCTCCATGCCTGCAAGGCTTTAACCATTCAGATCTTGAAACAAGACAAACAGCCTAATGCAGAAATCACCCCTGGAGTCCCCAGTGGTGGTTACCTGTCTTGCTTGAGCTCCTTCCCATGACCCTCTTATTTGGCTGTTCAACCTTTTGTAGAACAGTTCCAGCCCTGACATGCACCCTCCTCAAATAATGAACTAGAAGCTGCATTCTTGTTCCTCTCATGGTGGAAATAAATCCCTTTCCACCATCATACTTGCTCAGGGCAAAAGGAGAAAGTGGCACCCCGTTATAGATAGAGCATCCAACGGCTCCTCCAGTCCCAGCTTGACTGACAAGTAAGCCTGCATTTCTAGGCTGGGACTAAAGGAATTCCAGGATTGGAGTTGCCTGGATCCCATGTGTTAGCTGGTCCGTCTGCCTCTGTCTCAGTAGAGAGAATTCAGCTACCAAATAAGAGAAGAGGCAGGGAAGAAGGGCTTGGCTGTGATATTTCTTAGTGTGTCTTTGATTGCAACCTAGCCTAGGAGATGAGGATGCAGCAGCTCCTTGGGAAGAAGATACTTTCGTAGTCTTGAGGGCTAAGAATAGGAAAAACAAATTGTCTAAAGTGGGCGACTGCTCAATCTTAGAGGCCAATTCTGGGCTGACCTTGTATTCAGTGTTGAATCTCTGGACCTTCGCTGCTCTTTTTCAGGTCACAGATGTTCAGAGGAAATGGGGTTGGATGAAAGAAGGATGGCATGATTTTTTTTTCCCCCTCCATCAGGCTTTTGACCTCTTAAATACTAAAGGTTTTTGGCACACAAATAACTACCCCAAGTAAGGTTTCAGCTTTAAGAAGACAGCAGGATTTATGTCCTAGTTTGTACTAGCATGTACTCCCATACTAGGGAACTGAGTCTTAATTCTTCCCTTCTTATTAATTTGTCAGAAGGGACCAAACTCTCATGTGGGGCCAAAGTTAAGACAGTGCTTTCCAGTTTCTCCTCTCATAGGTGATACCCTTGGAATGACTGCTTTTGATACTCAGGGTACAAAAGGGATTTGAGAAATGTCCATGGTGGGTAATATGTATTGCTACAACTGGCACTTCCGGGAAACTCTCTAGTTCTCTTTAGTTTCTGTTGCTAAGGTCAAGTCTATGTCCTGGTCCGTGTCCACAGAAATAGGAGTCTCTGTTAAATAGGTGGGTGTTTTGGAGACCACACATGGAGTAGGATTACCTGAGAAAGGGCTGTTCTAGGATGACACGCTTTTCCTGGCACTCCTTATTGCTGGGGAGATTTGGTCCAATCTTAACATGAGCCTCCCTGGTTAACCTCAGTCTGAGAGCTGGCTGAGAAGGGGTTTTTTCCTAGGAGGGACTATATCTTCTTCAGAAATGGTGTTCTCTACACTGGTTCTGCTTAATTGTTGTACAAGGGGTCTACTTCCTTTTCTTCAGTCATACCAGGCCTTGAGTTTGGGAAGGAAGCATTATTCATTCATTCATTCATTCACTACCATTTGGTTTCCTGTGCTGGAGGAAATTTCCCATTATATATAAAGAGAAGCTCAGAATCTCACTTCCTCATCCTTCCTGAAGGGGTCCTTTGATCCTCTTTCCATTCTTGCTTGGGAGCATTAGCTAAGGGCTCTGTCACACAACCCTGGAAAGATAAGAGTTTCCAACCAATTTGAGCTGGGCTGGCCTGTCTTCCTCCTGGAAGAGTCCATGGAGCTGCTGGGCACTTGCTCATCATCCCTCCTGTTTGCTTTCTCCCTTCTCGTCATTGCTCCTCTGCCTCCCCTCCTCCAGATGCAAGCCTATGATTTGGACAAATCTGGGGATTTTGTGTCAGCTCATTGTCAGCAGTGATTTTTTTTTCTTTCACAATTTGCACAGAAATATCACCAAAGTCATGTTGAATACTCATGGTGCTCAGATCTACCTCTCAGTAGGTACCCATAGAGATCTTTGGGTTGAATTCAGTCAGCCAAACCTTTATCCTGGTCAGATTGCAGCCCCATCAGGGAGCTGGGAGTCTCAGCTGGGGAGGGGAGCCCTCTGGCACCGTCTCAGAGGCTGCCTATTTTCTAGGTTCTTTAGGATATGAGGGGCATCGCTAATGCAGCCTCTTTCTACTGGAATCCTCTCTTCTTTCTCTCTACTTTCATTATCACTGTACTGGGACTGGAGGTGGTGCCTCTGGCCTTGGAAAAGGAGAGCACACTCCAGGATCCAGACTCCAGTTTTTTTTTTTTTTTTTTCATTTTCTTCTGACTGAGAAGTATTGTGGCCTGGATATGGAGGAATTTCAGTCTTAGTGTGGTTGGCCTGCCTATCTGATGTGGGGGCAGTTTTATTCTGTGGCCCCTTGGAGCAGGAGGCCAGAAAGCCAGGTGTCCATCCTCTGATGGAATCCTCTCCTCTCACCCACTGAGCTACCCTGGGGAGACTCATACCAAGAGGACCAGCACTCACTGTGGTCACTCCAGGGCCTCCTGCTCTCCTGGTCTTGATCTTGATGGTCTTTCTTTTGGCTCATCCCATCTGTCCATTCACAGGGTGGATTACAGAGCAGGCAAAGCCCTGACTCACTAGGAACCAAGAGGGCCCCAGAAATGCCTTCCATGTGGAGAAAACCATTAGTGGTAGCTGAGCCTCAGGGTGGGGATCACTGTCTAAGGCAGCTTGGCAGGGCCAGAGCTGTGTTTTCATGAGCACTCCTACCTTGATGTCTTCCTCTTCCTTGTGGGGCTCACTGGCTTTAAGGAAGTTTGTGGTGGGAGCCTTCCTCTTTCCTGGAAGGCAAGTCTGTGGTTGTCTCATCACAAAATGATGTGTTGTAGGCTGCACTGCTCTTCATCATGTGGCCTCACCTGACTTCTAACATGGCCTGGGTCTTCTCCTCCTGGAATATAGCTAGAAAGGATTTGCAGAGGCCGTAACCCAAGGAGCAGTAGCGGTCAGCAAAGCCAATTCCCTTCCCTTCCCTTCTGGTCTTGAGTTCCGCCTATTTTCTGTACTCCTAGGAGAGCTGAGATGGCGCTGGTTGTCTCAGTGTCTGGGTTCCTAAAAAAGGCAAGGACCAGTGTGAGTTGTTTAATGTAACAGATTCAGCATTTCATGTTTACCAGTCATGATGCTAAAAAGTGATGACATGTAAATGTCCAACACTGACTTTCCTACTTCCCTCCAGGGAGTGTCCAATCCAGACCATTGTTCCCTCCCCTCCTTGCCAGGAGAATATCTTCACTTAAGTAAACTCAGGAGACTCATCTGGTCACTATTCCTCACTTGATATCTACCAGCTCTGGGTTTCTCATAATTGTGGGGTCCCCAAACTTGAGGACATGAAAGTGTGTCAGTTAGTATGGGGAGCAGGAGCTGACTTTATGCTTTCATTTTACACCTTTTTTATCTGACCATTTTCTAAAAGTCAGTGAGAACAACTTAAAAAGAAGGGCATCAACACTCCTGAGGTTGAGCTTTACCCAACCTAGCCATTGCTCGTCTTCTTTCTGCTGATAACCTCACCCCATTTTTCTTGTACCAATAAAAGTAAGAAATAGCAAAAGCACTGCAGAGACACATGTATGATCTGATTGTGAAATGATTCCTTGTTAGACTGATCTGAGTGTGTTGTCCAGAGTCATATGTGAGCCCTACATACCTGGTGTTCATGACATGGGAAGAGACTCAGCTGGCACTAGATGGCAGGGAGGGCCATCTGTACTAATAACTAAGCTGACATAAAGAAAGCCCCAGTGGAGCTTCTGACTGCTAGGACTTTAAATAAAGCCTGGGAAACCCATAGCCCATGGAACCTTGTGGAGGATTCCCTGATGCCCGTGAGGTCCTCAGCTCTTGCTTTTTCAGTAAGAGCAGGTGGAGGAGTGCCTGAAGTCTTGAGGAAATGTGGTTCTCCACACAGTGCTCTGAGCTCCGTGTCCTTTACCTCCTCTTTAGAGAGATGTGCTGTGGCCTGGATATGGAGGAATTTCAGTCTTGGTGTGATTGGCCTGCCTATTTGATGTGGGGGCAATTTTATTATTCTGTGGCCCCTTGGAGCAGGAGGCCAGAAAGCCAGGTGTCCATCCTCTGATGGAATCCTCTCCTCCCACCCACTGAGCTACTCTGGGGAGACTCATACCAAGAGGACCAGCACTCACTGTGGTCACTCCAGGGCTCTCCTGGTCTTGATCTTGATGGTCTTTCTTTCTGGCTCATCCCATCTGTCCATTCACAGAGTGGATTACAGAGCAGGCAAAGCCCTGACTCACTAGGAACCAAGAGGGCCCCAGAAATGCCTTCCATGTGGAGAAAGCCATTAGTGGCAGCTGAGCCTGCAGGGTGGGGATCATTGTCTAAGGCAGCCTGGCAGGGCCAGAGCGGTGTTTTCACAAGTGCTTCTATCTCAATGTCTTCCTCTTCCTCTTACAGCTCACTGGCTGTAAGGTAATTTGTGGTGGGAACACACAAATTCTCTTTCCAGGAAGGCAAGTCTGTGGTTATTGCCTTACAAAGTGATCTGATGTGTTGCAGGCCACACCACCTGTCCTTCATCATGTGGCCTCAGCTGACTCCTAAACTCCTAATGTAGCCTGGGTCTCCTCCTCCTGGAATATAGCTAGAAAGGATCTGCAGAGGCCATAACCTGAGGAGTAGTAGTGGTCAGAAAGATGAATTCCTCTTCTCTTCTGGGTTTGGATTCTGGGGATATGTTCAACTCCCTAGAGAGCCTCGGCACCTTCTCCCTCCCTCTGAGTTTCCAAGGTATTGGTTAGGAAGTATTTGATTTCTTCATGCACCCATGAAACTGTTCTTATTTTGTGAGTGCCTCTTATGCAATGGGTACCATGTTTCATAATTTCACTTAGGATAAGTAATCCAGCCTAATAAGCTTTAGAATTTCAGAGCTTGTAGGGGGAGATGGAGGCTTTCTCTTCTCCCTCTCTTTGGCCTTCTCCTATGGGAGTCTCTGCCTTGGGAGCCTGGAACACTGTCCTTAGGAAGCCTGGTATTAGCATTGCCCTACCCCATCTTGCTCACTGTGGTCACTCCAGGGCCTCCTGCTCTCCTGGTCTTGATGTTGATGGTCCTTCTTTCTGGCTCATCCCATCTGTTCATTCACAGAGTGGTTTACAGAGAAGGCAAAACCTTGACTCACTAGGAACCAAGAGGGTACTTCTTAGTGGCAGCCAAGCCTGCAGGGTGGGGATCACTGTCTAAGGTAGCCTGGCAGGGCCAGAGCTGTGTTTTCACAAGTGCTCCTATTTTGATGTCTTCCTCTTCCTTGTGGGGCTCACTGGCTTTAAGGAAGTTTGTGGTGAGAACTTTCCCTTTTTGAGGAAGGCAAGTCTGTGGATGTCTCCTCACAAACTGACGTGATGTGTTGTAGACCAGACCGCCCTTCATCATATGGCCTCAGTTCACTCCTAAACTCCTAATGTGGTCTGGGTCTTCTCCTCCTGGAATATAGCTAGAAAGGATTTGCAGAGGCCATAACCCAAGTAGCAATAGAGGTCAGAAAGATGAATTCCTCTTCTCTTCTGGGTTTGGATTCTGGGTATATGCTCAACTCCCTAGAGAGCCTTGGCACCTTCTCCCTCTCTCTAAGTTTCCAAGGTAAAGGCTAGAAAATATTTGATTTCTTCATGCACACATGAAACTGGGTGAGTGCCTCATATGCAATGGGCACCATGTTTCATAATTTCACTTAGGATAAGTGATCCAGCCCATGCTTTAGAATTTCAGAGCTTGTTGGGGAGGTGAGGGCTTTCTCTTCTGAGGAGTAGTAGTGGTCAGAAAGATGAATTCCTCTTCTCTTCTGGGTTTGGATTCTGGGGATATGTTCAACTCCCTAGAGAGCCTCGGCACCTTCTCCCTCCCTCTGAGTTTCCAAGGTATTGGTTAGGAAGTATTTGATTTCTTCATGCACCCATGAAACTGTTCTTATTTTGTGCTGTCGTTGACCTTCTCCTATAAGAGTCTCTGCCCTGGGAGCCTGGCTACCCCAACTCATGCCAAAGCAGGTCTCAACAGGAACCCTGCAGTATTCTTCATTCTGGCCCCAAGACCACCTCCCCATCCTGACTTCTCCCTTCTCTGTCAATTGCAGAACCCTTCCAAGCATACTGACTCTTTATCCTTGGGTTCCCCATGATCTGTCATAATCTCATCCTTCCTCTTGCCCACCCTTACTGAACAGTTACTACCCTGGGATGCTCGTAGGCACCCACTTACACATCGGGGTCTTCAATGAAGCCCTTTCTTCCAAGAGCATAGTGATCCCATGGACTCTTAAGGCCGGTGCCTCACACCCCACTGCCCTCTGGAATTATCCCCTATAAAAACCTAGGTTTTATCAGGAAACTTGGAGCTGCCAGAGCCTGCCCGTGAGATTAACAACGCCACCCCACACCCCTGGCTAGACTCCTCCAGAGAGTTGTCACTGTCAAAGAGAAGCCACATCTTGGGTTTTCTGCTCCCTCGTTTGAGTTTTCAGGGATTTGGCTTCCTATCAACAAGGAGTCTTGGTTGTATCCTTTGAAGAAGGAAAGCCTGTGATGATGATTTATTTCCATGTTTGCTTCCCAGGTGGTTCCCGGTCATGACTGGCTTTAAGGAAGCAGCAGCAGCATCTTAGTTTCTGCTTAGGTGACAGAACTGCTCTGGCCATGAAGGAAAGGCAAAGCATCCCCACCCATCCCACTGTGAATGCCAAGATTTCCCTACATCACTCTTTTCCCAAGAAGCTTGATCCAGCCCTTTGGCCTGAAGATATCTTAGCTCTGTTTTTGGCTTGTGGCTCAGCTTGTCTTGTAGCAGCCTTTTTCTGGGGCTCTTCATCTTGGTGAAGCTCTGTGGGCAGTGATATGAATGGCTTCTGGGAAGTCTCCTCATGTGAGAGTCCACTTGTCCCTAGAGCTGGTGTGTTCTCGACTTTCGGACAATTAGCTGGTGATGGTCTGCCTCTAACTGGTATGATTATTTGCTTGCCATGTGAGTTTAGCAGTCTCCATGGGAATAATTTGGCAGGGGAGATTCTCAAAGTTCATTCCATTGTGAGGTTCATCAGGGCTTCCGTAAGATTCTCTGTCCTCATTGGTGGATCCTGAGGATTCTGTGGCTTTCTTCAGTTGAAAAAAAAAATTCATTTTCCATGTTTAGGATGGGGGGTGAGGTTCCCTTTCACCCATGGGAAAATGTCCTAGGGAGAAGACTTTGATGTTCTGAGGCACTGCTGAATATGCACATGAATAACCTCCTGGAATTAAGAAAGAAAGATCTTTGACTTCTTTTCTCCATCTTCTCTCTATTCCTTTGAGCCCCATTCTGTGGGTTCAGCTGCTCTTCCCATTCACTTGTGCCTCCCAGGAGTTTAGACTTAACCCAGGTGCAGTGACCCTCCTTCAACTGGTGTGCTTTCACATTTAAAAATGTTTATTGCATCAACATTGCAACAATAAGTCTATTTTATAAGTGAAAAGATGAGTCCAAGAGGCCCAAGAATCTTTCTTTCTTTTTTTTTCATATTCTCTTCCTGCCTCTTTCATAAGTGGATGAGATATTTATGTAATTTTCATACCTGAATAAAATTTTTATACTTCTGTATAATCAGCTTCACCTGGGATCAATTTCAGGGCTGCTGCTGAGGGGTTGTCAATGCTGATGATCAGATACACGGCCCTTCTCTGTTTATGGCCACTTGCGCAAGGGAAGTGATGCTGGCTTCTTAAACTCTTTGGACCTTGGTATTGCTGCTCTAGTATTTGACCACCACAGTTGGAAGCCTATGAGATGGGGTTTGTCTTTTATGAAACGGTCTCTCTCAGGGAGAATAAGTGTTCTAAGTGAGTGAGGAGTTTTCCTTCTCTTTTCATGAGCTCTGCAAACCCTTTCTAATTATATTCTAAGAGAAAATGCCCCAGAGGGCATATTCCACAGGAGTCCAAATAATAGAGGTGAAGAAGGGAATTAAGGTCACATTTATTTGTAAGTGCTTATCAAGCCATTACTCTGTAGGTTCTGGGTGGAAGATGGCAGACTGCCAGTGGGATGGAGTTCAAATATGAATAAGAAACTGTCCCTCCATGAAGAGCTTAGAAGCTACAGTATCAGAGCTTTTGAGAACACTGGCTCTTGGGGCATTGCTTTCTTCCAGATTTCCCTCCTGCCCAGTCCCTCCTGTTGCTCACAGATCCATTCACAGCTCTCATTTCCCTCTGCACACCCTTTCTGCATCGCTTTAGACATGACAGTGATGGTTTCCACACTCTGTGCTCAGTGTCTTCAAGTCTGTTTCTTCAGATGGGGTATGACTTTTTTTTTTTTTGTCTTTAAAAGGCTGAAGATTCTGTTTGAAGAGAAACATGAGCATGACTTCTTTTTGTTTTAAAATTCGAAGTTGTGTTTTCTTTTATAATAAGAGTAGAACGTCGTTATGGAGAGATCAGGAAATACAGATAAGCAAAAAGAACACATGGAGTCAGTCCTTGTTAACATCTGTCTTCTACCCTTGTCCTCTCTCTTTGTAAAATGGTATTTTCCCAGAGTTTTAGTGCACGTACTCTACTCCTCTCAATGTTTCAAATCCTGTCTCGTTATTGTTCTCCATGAACAGTATCCTGGACACCTCGCCTAAACTGTCTGCATTCAGTATCCTGCTCCATTCACCCTTTGCTCAACATGATCCACTGCCTGTTCTGAGTGACATCACCATCTTAATACGTTCTTGAAGTTGGACTGACCTGAGTCTGTTCCGGGAGTCAGATGGATAGCTCTGCTTCGCTATGGCTATCAAGTTTTGCGAATTCTGTGTCGCAGACACCTCTGGCATTTACTAAGCCTCCCACTGTCTTAATTTAGGCCTTTACTAAGTCTTGCCCAGATGACTTGGATTCCAGCCCCCATTCCAAATTGTCATAATCCACAACCTGTGCAAGTCATTTTCTTTTTTTTTAATTTTATTTATTTATTTATTTATTTATTTTTTTGGTGTTCTATTTATTTTTTTTTTTTTTATTGTTTTTGCCATACATTGTCATGATATCACCATGGGTTTACATATGCTTCCCCTCCGGAACCCCCCTCCCTCCTCCCTCCCCCCCGGGAAATCTCGCTGCACCCGTCCGGAGCATCAATCCTGGGCTGGCGATTGATTAGACACATGACAATTAACATGCTTCAGTGCCCTTCTCCCATATCATCCCACCCTTACCCTTATCCACAAAGTCCACGAGTCTATTCTATACATCTGCGTTCCTTTTGTTGTCTCGCATGTTGGGTTCTCGTTACTGTCTTTCTAAATACCATATATATGCGTTAATATACTGTATTGTTGTTTTTGCTTCTGGCTTACTTCACTCTGGATAATGGGCTCCAGTTTCGTCCATCTGAGTAGAATTGCTTCAAATGAATTTTTTTTTAATGCTGAGTAATATTCCATTGTGTATATATACCACAGCTTTCTTATCCATTCGTCAGTTGATGGGCATCTAGGTTGCTTCCATGTCCTGGCTATTGTAAACAATGCAGCGATGAACATTGGGGTGCACGTGGCTCTTTCAATTCTGGTTTCCTCGGTGTATATGCCCAGCAGTGGGATTGCTGGGTCATATGGCAGGTCTATTTGCAGCTTTTTAAGGAACCTCCACACTGTTTTCCATAGTGGCTGTACTAGTTTGCATTCCCACCAACAGTGTAAGAGGGTTCCCTTTTCTCCACATCCTCTCCAGCATTTATTGCTTGTAGACTTTTGGATGGCAGCCATTCTGACTGGTGTAAAGTGGTACCTCATTGTGGTTTTGATTTGCATTTCTCTGATAATGAGTGATGTTGAGCATCTTTTCATGTGTTTGTTAGCCATTTTTATATCTTCCTTGGAGAAATGTCTGTTAAGTTCTTTGGCCCACTTTTTAATTGGGTTGTTTATTTTTCTAGAATGGAGCTGCAGGAGTTGTTTGTAAATTTTTGAGATTAATTGTTTGTCTGTTGCTTCATTGGCTATTATTTTCTCCCATTCTGAAGGCTGTCTTTTCACCTTGCTTATAGTTTCCTTTGTTGTGCAAAAGCTTTTAATTTTAATTAGGTCCCATTTGTTTATTCGTGTTTTTATTTCCAATATTCTGGGAGGTGGGTCATGGAGTATCCCGCTTTGGATTATAGCAGAGAGTGTTTTGCCTATGTTATCCTCTAGGAGTTTTATAGTTTCTGGTCTTATGCTTAGATCTTTGATCCATTTTGAGTTTATCTTTGTGTATGGTGTTAGAAAGTGATCTAGTTTCATTCTTTTACAAGTGGCTGTCCAGTTTTCCCAGCACCACTTGTTAAAGAGGTTGTCTTTTCTCCATTGTATATTCTTGCCTCCTTTGTCAAAGATAAGGTGTCCATAGATGCGTGGATTTATCTCTGGGCTTTCTATTCTGTTCCATTGATCTATATTTCTGTCTTTGTGCCAGTACCATACTGTCTTAATGACTGTGGATTTGTAGTATAGCCTAAAGTCAGGTAGGTTGATTCCGCCAGTTCCATTCTTCTTTCTCAAGATTGCTTTGGCTATATGAGGTTTTTTGTATTTCCATACAAATTGAGAAATTATTTGTTCTAATTCTTTGAAAAAGACCTCTGGTAGCTTGATAGGAATTGCATTGAATCTATAGATTGCTTTAGGTAGTATACTCATTTTCACTATATTGATTCTTCCAATCCACGAACACGGCACATTTCTCCATCTGTTTGTGTCCTCCTTGATTTCTTTCATCAGTGTTCTATAGTTTTCTATATACAAGTCTTTTGATTCTTTAGGTAGAAATACTCCTAAGTATTTTATTCTTTTTGTTTCGATGGTGAATGGAGTTGTTTCCTTAATTTCTCTTTCTGATTTCTCACTGTTAGTGTATAGGAATGCCAGGGATTTCTGTGTGTTGATTTTATATCCTGAAACTTTGCTATATTCACTGATTAACTCTAGTAATTTTCTCGTAGAGTCTTTAGGGTTTTCAATATAGAGGATCATGTCATCTGCAAACAGAGAGAGTTTTACTTCTTCTTTTCCAATCTGTATTCCTTTGATTTCTTTATCTGCTCTGATTGCTGTGGCCAAAACTTCTAAAACTATGTTGAATAGTAGTGGTGAGAGTGGGCACCCTTGTCTTGTCCCTGATTTCAGGGGGAATGCTTCCAGTTTTTCACCATTGAGGATAATGTTTGCTGTGGGTTTGTCATATATAGCTTTTATTATGTTGAGGTATGTTCCTTCTATTCCTACTTTTTGGAGGGTTTTTATCATAAATGGATGTTGAATTTTGTCAAAGGCTTTCTCTGCATCTATTGAGATAATCATGTGATTTTTATTTTTCAATTTGTTAATGTGGTGTATTACATTGATCGATTTACGAATATTGAAGAATCCTTGCATCCCTGGGATAAAGCCTACTTGATCATGATGTATGATCTTTTTGATGTGTTGTTGGATTCTATTTGCTAGAATTTTGTTGAGGATTTTTGCGTCTAAGTTCATCAGTGATATTGGCCTGTAGTTTTCTTTTTTTGTGGCATCTTTGCCGGGTTTTGGAATTAGGGTGATGGAGGCCTCATAGAATGAGTTTGGAAGTTTACCTTCGTCTGCAATTTTCTGGAAGAGTTTGAGTAGAATAGGTGTTAGCTCTTCTCTAAATTTTTGGTAGAATTCAGCTGTGAAGCCATCTGGTCCTGGGCTTTTGTTTTTTGGAAGATTTCTGATTACGGTTTCAATTTCCATGCTTGTGATGGGTCTATTAATATTATCTATCTCTTCCTGGTTTAGTCTTGGAAAGTTATACTTTTCTAGGAATTTGTCCATTTCATTCAAATTGTCCAGTTTATTTGCATATAGTTGCTGATAATAGTCTCTTATGATCCTTTGTATTTCTGTGTTTTCTGTTGTGATCTCTCCGTTTTCATTTCTCATTCTGTTGATTTGGTTCTTCTCCCTTTGTTTCTTGATGAGTCTGGCTAATGGTTTGTCAATTTTATTTATCTTCTCAAAGAACCAGCTTTTGGCTTGGTTGATTTTTGCTATGGTCACATTTGTTTCCTTTGCATTTATTTCTGCCCTGATCTTTAAGATTTCTTTCCTTCTACTAGACCTGGGCTTCTGCATCTCTTCCCTTTCTAGTTGCTTTAGGTGTAAAGTAAGGTCATTTATTTGATTTTTTTCTTGTTTCCTGAGGTAAGCTTGTATTGCTATGAACTTTCCCCTTAGCATTGCTTTCACAGTGTCCCATAGGTTTTGGGCTGTTGTGTTTTCATTTTCATTCGTTTCCATGCATAACTGAATTTCATTTTTAATTTCTTCTGCGATTTGTTGGTTATTCAGCAGTGTGTTGTTGAGCCTCCATATGTTGGAAGTTTTGAGAGGTTTTCTCCTGTAGTTGATATCTAATCTCACTGCATTGTGGTCAGAAAAGATGCTTGGGATGATTTCAATATTTTTGAATTTATCAAGGTTAGATTTATGGCCCAGGATGTGATCTATCCTGGAGAAGGTCCCGTGTGCACTTGAGAAAAAGGTGAAATTCCTTGTTTTGGGGTGGAATGACCTATAGATATCAATTAGGTCTAGTTGGTCTATTGTTTCATTTAAAGTTTGAATTTCCTTGTTACTTTTCTGTCTAGTTGATCTGTCCATTGGTGTGAGTGGTGTATTAAAGTCTCCCACTATTATTGTGTTGTTGTTGATTTCCCCTTTCATACTTGTTAGCATTTGCCTTACATATTGTGGAGCTCCTATGTTAGGTGCATAAATATTTATAATTGTTATTTCTTCTTCCTCGATTGATCCTTTGATCATTATATAATGTCCATCTTTATCTCTTTTCACTGCCTTTATTTTAAAGTCTACTTTATCTGATATGAGTATTGCCACTCCTGCTTTCTTTTGGTCTTTATTTGCATGGAATATCTTTTTCCAGCCTTTAACTTTCAGTCTATATGTGTCCCTAGGTTTGAGGTGGGTCTCTTGTAGACAACATATATAGGGGTCTTGTTTCTGTATCCAATCGGCCAATCTTTGTCTTTTGGTTGGGGCATTCAGCCCGTTTACATTTAAGGTAATTATTGATAAGTATGGTCCCGTTGCCATTTATTTTATTGTTTTGGGTTCCAGATTATCTATCCCATCGGTGTTTCCTATCTAGGCAAGTTCCTTTAGCATTCGTTGGAGGACTGGTTTGGTGTTGCTGAATTCTCTCAGTTTCTGCTTGTCTGAGAAAATTTTGAATTCTCCTTCAAATTTGAATGAGATCCTTGCTGGGTACAGTAGTCGGGGTTGTAGATTGTTTTCTTCCATTACTTTAAGTATGTTCTGCCATTCCCTTCTGGCCTGAAGCGTTTCTGTTGAGAGATCAGCTGTTATCCTTATGGGATTCCCCTTGTGAGTTATTTTTTGCTTCTCCCTTGCTGCTTTTAATATTTGGTCTTTGTATTTGATATTTGCCAATTTGATTAATATGTGTCTTGGGGTGTCCCGCTTGGGGTTCATTCTATTTGGGATTCTCTGTGTTTCTTGGACCTGAGTGGCTATTTGCTTCCCCAATTTAGGGAAGTTTTCTACAATTATCTCTTCAAGAATTTTCTGATGGTCTTTCTTTTTGTCTTCTTCTTCTGGGACTCCTATGATTCGAATATTGGTGCATTTAATATTGTCCCAGAGGTCTCTAAGATTGTCTTCATTTCTTTTAATTCTTTTTTCATTTTTCCTTTCTGTTTCATTTATTTCTGCCATTCTGTCTTCTACCTCACTTATCCTGTCTTCTATCTCTGTTATTCTACTGTTGGTTCCCTCCAGGGTGTTTTTGATCTCATTTATTGCATTATTCATTGTATTTTGACTCTTTTTCATTTCTTCTAAGTCCTTGTTAAAGCTTACCTGCATCTTCTCAATCCTTGCCTGCAGGTTATTGAGCTGCAACTCCAACTTATTTTCCAGGTTTTGGATCATTTTCACTATCATTATTCGGAATTCTTTGTCAGGTAGACTTCCTATCTCTTCGTCTTTTGTTTGATCTAGGGGGTATTTATCCTGTTCCTTTACTTGCTGGGTATTTCTCTGCCTTTTCATCTTGTTTATTTTGCTGTGTTGTCCCTTTATTGTGGGGATTCCTCTCTATGGGAGGGGTTGGATGTGTGGTTTGTCGAAGTTTCCTGGATGGAAAGGCTTGTGTGGTTTTCTGGTGGGTGAGTCTAGGTTTCCTCACTGTTACTAGCAAGAGATAAGAATGGGGAGAAAGCAGTCAAGCCAATGATCTCACTCCCAGGTAGCAGTGGGTACTGGAGCTTGGATCTTAAAAGGTACAAAGTTGATACCAAGTACTAATGAGCAAAGATTAAAAATGTAGAGTAAAGACTGGGTTCTCAAAAATACTTAAAAAAAAAAACAGAAAATAAAGGAAAAAAAAGAAATAAGAAAAAAACCAGCAAGGTCATATGGGACTTAAAAATTCTAAAAAAAAAAAAAAAAAAAAGAAGAAGAAGGAAAAAAAAGAAAAAAAATATATAAAAGTTTTAAAAATTTAAAAGATGTTCCTAGTACAGTTATAATGAAGGCTTTCTCTGGTGCTGGTGCATTCGGTGAAGGGAAGGGTCTGTAGATTTTCAGATGATTCCCTGGTCCGGCTTCTCCTTCTCACAGTCTATAGACTCCTTTCTATGCAGTTAGTGCCACCTGCAGGGCTTTAATTTGCTTCTCCTGTCAGTTTCAAAGCTGTTAGCTCTGCTAGCTTAAGCGTCTTCTGTCTGCTGGTCTTTTAAGTGTCTATTCAGCGCTTTGGAGTTTGCCCTGCTCCTGGTGAGAGGGCTTCCCCCGCCCCCTCTGCTCAGGCTCTCTGTCGTCCACCCCGCACAGTTGGGGAGTGGGGCTTCTCCTCTCCCCCGGCCCGGCCGCTTGGTTTTCTCGGCGTGCAGCTGAGCACTCCTTCTAAGGTGTATACAGCACCGATCTGTCCAGAATCCCCAGAAGTCTTGGTTAGCCTCCCCGGGGCTGGGTTATGCCCACTGCTCTCAGGCGGGGGCTGGGCCGGTCCGCAGCCTGCAGCTGCCCAGCCTCTCTGTTGACTCCTCACCGCCCTTTGTTTTGTGCATGGGCCTGGGGGGGGGGTACTTTTCCTGGAAGGTTAGGTCCCTCAGGCTGCTCCGTTCCCTGAGCCCCCGGCCCGCCCCTCCCTGAGCAGGAGCAGTCCACTTCGGCTGTGGTGCCGCGCTCGGCTGTTCCTTGTAGCCAGAGACGAACCTTGCAGGGCTTAGCTATTAATCTGCTTCTGCTCTCAGCTATATTGCTCTCCAAGATCCACCGCAGATCTGCCCGAGAGAATGCTCCCTGGTATTCGGAAACCTTTCTCCTCTTTTTTTTTTTTCCTCTTTATTCCAGACTCCCCTTCCGGGACGGAACCCGTCCCCAGCTCTTTGTCTCTCCCTCTACTTTTTTTTTTTTCTTTTCTTTCTTTTGTCCTACCTCCTCACGTCGGCAATGGGTCGCCTCTCCAGATGCCCGATGTCCTCTGCCAGCATTCAGTTCCTGTTTTTTGGAGTTTGCTCGGCCTTTAAAAGTTCTTTTGGTGTATTTATTGGGGAGAGAGTGTTCTCCCTGTCCTCTTCCTCCGCCACCTTAGTTCAACCTCCGCAAGTCATTTTCTTAAGTGCAGATGTGATTCAGGCATTTCTCTGCTTCATACCCTTTTGGCTGTCTATGGCTTATAAGAGAAAAAGCCTGAGCCTCTTAGCACGGAGCCTTTATGATGTGACTACTACACAGCTCTCCTTGCTAAGCTCTTGTCCCAACCCTCCTCTTTCCATAAACTTTGAGTCCATGCTTAACCATACAGTGACTCCCAATCTTTGTGCCCTCTTCCCTTTCTCAGGGATACTCTTCCTTGTCACCTTAGGCTAACTTCCACATGTCCTTCTGCAGTCACTGCGCCTCAGCTACCTAGAACTCTTCAAGGTCCATCACATATCTGACCTTCTTCGTGGCCATCTTGCTTTGATCCCCTTCTACGAGAGGTTGGAGATAGACTTAAGAGAATTAGGGATTTAGTCTGTGAGGGAAATAGGGCAGCTTATCTCAGCCACGGCTAACGGAAACTGGAGGCTGTCGTACAGAGCAGACCGTGGGCCCCACATCACTGGAACAAAGATGGTGCATGGCCATCCCACTTTTCCAGGTGCTTCCACGCTGCACATCGGGCTTAATGACTTACTTAAAAAAAAAATTACCTTGTTCCAAAAAAGAATTTAAAATGTCACACAGAGATGAGATACTTAAATAGAATGAGATATAGGAAATTAAAAAAAAAATAGATAAAGAACTGTGCCAAAAGGGAAAAGGAAGGTCATAGTAACTCAAAGCCAAGGACTGCTACTACTTCGTTATATTTTTGGTAGAAGGGAGCCATGAGCTTAGCTCTACATATTAAGTTTTCCCACTTGAAAGAGATGTGATCATTACCATGTTTAAGGATCAGTGCAGTCATTCCTGAGACTAAGACCCAAGAAGCATTCCTGTGGGTTCTTTCAGCTTTAGGGGCTGTCTGAGATATTAATATGAACCCAACTTCAGATACGCCCTGTTCTGTGGAGCTCGGCCTGGTAGGAAGAGAAATCAGAGGAATTTGCTCAGGGCCGTCAAAGCCAAAAGGGTTTGCGAGGGGGTCCAATTAATTGGATGCTTTTATTGGGCCCTGAAGTCGCCTGTGCCTTCTACTGCTAAGTCGCTTCAGTCATGTCCGACTCTGTGTGACCCCATAGACGGCAGCCCACCAGGCTCCCCTGTCCCTGGGATTCTCCAGGCAAGAATACCGGAGTGGATTGCCATTACCTTCTCCAATGCATTCATGCATGCTAAGTCGCTTCAGTTGTGTCTGACTCTCTGCAACCCACGGACAGCAGCCCACCAGGCTTCTCTGTCCACGGGATTCTCTAGGCAAGAGTACTGGAGTAGGTTGCCATTTCCTTCTCCACTCTCGTGCCTAGATCTTAGTTATTTTTGAACCTATATTCTGTTCTGCTTTAAAATCTCCAGGTTGTGCCTCTCCCACTCCCCTCCAAGTTTTTGCCCTCTCTCCTAGGATCTGGTTTCTCTCATCCTGCAGGGGTCACTGAAATCAGAATCAACTTAGTGTGAATTTCACTTGTTCAACAATATGCTCTGTGCGGTGACTGCGATATATATCAGAGATGGCATGAGAGAATGCTGGGAAGAAAATGACATTGCATCTTGCCTGGATACCTGTGGATACCTCTTTTTCCATTTGCTGTTATCATCCTGTCTCCTCAAGGTACAAAGACAGAAACCAAGTCCCCAGAGACAGTTCCAATCCATTTATGGGATGTTTGCTCTTGGGGTGCACCCTTTGTGATTATAAAGGAAATCACAGGTCTCTGGGATTACAGACCCAGGTTGTGAATCTGCTGGTCCTGAAGGTGGGCAGACTGGTCCTCACTGGCCTAGACGTTCTCCTCACTGGAGCCTCCTGCTGATGGACTTCCCCTGCTTGCTCCACCAAGGCATCTGTGGGTCTGTGTGGAGAATCCTTCTTGCTCCTGGCGCCTTTTTGTCTTGCCCACCAAGTCAGTGGGGCCCCTCAACTGTGGGGATGGAGAAAGTGATAGTGGTTTCTATAAAAGATGACCTCATTGGGCGTTTGCACCTCTCCATGATGGTCCACTCTTTCCACCTTTGGTGAGGGCAGTGGGTGGTCTGAATGGAGATATTTCAATCCTGTCATGACTGGTGGGGGTGTTATGGGGACTGGAGTGGCTGGTTTTGACAGGCCACCCTCTGTCTCAGAGCTCTCCCAGCTATTCTGCCTTGGATCAAGCCCATAGTAGGGACATTTCCTTAAGACTGTCCCAGGAACTGGTCTCTTGGATGGTCTACTCGTCTTGACCATGCTCTTGACCTTGATGGTGCCCTTTGTCCCAATACATGCCAAACTGGTATCCTATATAGCTAAGCCCTGCCTTACCTCGTGTTTCGTGCTCCAGAAGGGCCCTAGGTTGGAGAACAGAGGTCTGTAGGTTCTGCTAAGAGGATGATTCTCACCAGGGATGAGAGAGTTGGGGGTCCTGGCCATGGATCTCTTGGGCACATTATCAGGTTGTGGTGGTCCTCTCGTTGCCTCTTATTTAATAGCTTTCAGTTTTCATTATATCTGTGGTGGGCACATTGTTGCTGGGAAATTGGTTGATGACCACCACAGTGTCTTCAAAGTTAAGTCAGTTGCCACAGTCTTTTCTATATCTGTTCAAGTTTTCCCTCCTCTGTATTTGCAGATGCATGCAACACAGGCACAACGCCATTCTTCAGAGACAGGTTGAAGGTGAACCTCAAGACTTCTGTGAGGAAAAGAAAAGCTTTCTGAAGCCTAGGACTATTTCCCTTCCTAACCTGGCCCTGAATTCTAGTCACTGCCGAATGTCTTGGCTATCGTTATCTTATTTTTACCCTCAGGATCTCTTAAGAACTGAAATTTTTTAAAAATATTTTTTGGGGGAGTGCCTTTTCTATAAGAGGCATTGCAGTTTGGGATTTCCCATGCTGATCTCACCACTGGTGATTTTGCGTCTGTAGTGGTACGTCCAGGGTTGCTGAATGAGAGAAATTGCCCACTGACTATTCTGAGGCTGTCCCCTGGCTACTCTGGATAGAGCTCTGCTTCTCCTGCTTGCTCTACCTGTTCCATTTCCCTGAGAGAAGGCTTGAGGTTGGTCACTGGAGTTGGAGTCTCCCTGAAATTCAGAACCTTGGTCCTTTCTTGTCTCTACTCCTGGTCACTGGGTGACAGTGGCTTACCTGGTTTCCATTATCCAGAGGGCCCAGTCCTTTTCAACTCTCTGTGTCCCCTGCCTCTGTGTTTTCCCTTGTTCCCATCTGCTGCATTCTGGCTTTGCTCCCAGCATCAAGGATCTCGGAGGCTCCTGGGTACCGTGAAGCTACAATGAACATGAAAGGGAGAGGACAGAGATCTCCACAGTCCCTTTATATTTGGAACTCTCGATAAGGAAATGAGCCCTTTTCTGTTTCCTCCCTAAAGTAAAACAGTGCAGTGAAATCAGGAAATCTAATTAGACTGCTGGAATCTATCCCATTGTCCCTAGTCCCCTGCCAGAGGTCCTGGCTGTTGGGCTGTGCTCCTCAGACCTGGCCAGTCGGCTTTTGTGAGAAGTTGGTTCCCTTCCTCACAGGGCAGTTTCCCTTTCTGTGCCTCAGTTTCTTCTTCTTTAAACACGAGGAAATGATATTGATAGGTATTGATAGTTAACCACCTTTGCGCCTCTGATTGCTGCCTAGCTAAGCCACAGCTATTGTTTCTGTTAAAAGAATCAGTCATAGGCAGTGTGTATATAGGCATGGACTGCAGAGCCAGGCAACGTGAGGGATGTGAGGCTGGAGGTTAGGGCAGAGTCTGATGTGAATTCTGGGCTTCCTCAGTTTGATCCCCTCTTGGGAAGGTCAGTCACAGCCTAGCTCCCCCTGGCTCTCTCTCTCACTCTCTTATATGTTCTTCACAGTCTGCAATTGTGGATCCTCTGAACTGTTTTCTTGCAAAGACTTAGTTTAGTTATCCCTGCCTTTCCGTGATTCCTTCACCCTATTGGACAGCTTCTTTGATCTCCTCATGATCCGGATGCTTCTTTAAATGTCTTTTCATGTTTGGCACCAAGTGCATCCTGGGACAATCCCTCAAGGCTGGGTGCTCTTGTCTCTTTGGTTGGAATGTTCTCGGTGCTCAGACGCTTGGTTGACGTTGAGATGAACTCCCCTCTCACTGAACCAGGCAGGCAGCAGCCCTCAGGAGGGCTACTGTGGTTCCAGCCACCCTTTGGCTGGCCCATTCTCAAGAGTGGTTATCCTTCTCTGGAGCTCCAGAGTAAACTCAAAAGTATGAAGTCTTCACTTCATACTTCCCCAAATATTTCCTTTTTTCCTCTTCAAAGAAGTGCCCTTGCAATGGCTCCTTTTAAATGTTGTTCATTGGTAACTGCATTTAGAGATAAGTAGCTTCCTTTCTTTTGGAAAGAGCGATCTGTCATTTTTCCTCTCCACTCATGAAAAGGTTTCCATTTTCATTTTCCATAGTTTTTCCTGATACTTGATCACATGTAGGTGTGGTTCTTAAGTAGTTATAATCAGAGTGTGGATACAAACTTGTTTGAAAATATTGCATTGGACATTGTCTGCATTATTATTGGCCCTTCATGACTGTTTCCAAAGGCTGTATAGTAGCCTACTGATTTCATAAATTGGAACATAGTTTGGTTTTTTCCATTGTTTATTTGTCCTTTTAATTATGCTGTTACAAATATTACAAAAGAAACTCTTTGTATATAGTTCTCTTTTCATTTGAGTACACTCCTTGAGCTAGATTTCTGGGTCAGAGGGTATGAATGTTTTTGTAACTTTGGGGCAGTTTTTCTAAGTTCTTTTCCCCAAACAGCTAATCTGTCATTTCTTTCAATTGCCAAGAGTGCTAAGTATGTCTCTGGCCATTTAGGGGGAGTTGAGTAGAAGATAAAATGTGTGGGTGGCCTGGAGCAAAATGGTCAAACAAATGGTTTCTTTCCCAAACAGGCTAGCTTATGCTCAGAAACCACAGAATTAATGTGAATGACTGAGTAATGAGTTTTCCTCTTTTATTCTCCATATGCCATCTTATCTCATCCTCTCTTTTTATATGAGACAACACTCATCTTTCACCTGTATATCCAGGAAATTCTTGGAAATGCCCTTACTATCTCTTTCCACTGGACTGGCTTTAGGAAATGGTTTTAATAATTCAGCCTGCTTTTGTCTTATTTCCTTGCCAATGTCTGTGCAAAACAATAAATCCAATATTCAAATAACTTATTTTTAGTAAAAGTTTAAAAATCTTAGAAAAACATAAACACATACATCACTTAGCTCCGTGTGGTGTATGGTAATACTGCTGAGAGGGAGAGAATAGAAGTCTGGCTCAATTTAAGACTAGTTTGATGACAGGATGATAGTGAGGTAGTAAGAGGGCAAAGCCAGGTAAAGAGGGCAGTTCACCCAGACCCATGGCTGGCACCCAACCCAAGCACAGCAGAGTCCTGAATAGAGGTGGAGGAGCAGTGGGTGGCACCTGGGTGATGATGTAAAGAGCCCTCGGCAAGTGCGAGGTCTCTGGCAGAGTCAGAAAGGCAAGGGAACTGCATGTCTCCCTCTAGGCTTTGAGTTTCCTGTCTCCCACCCACAAGTCCATTTACATAAAAGGAGAGTGAGTGATGGGGGCAACAGGGAAGGAAAGCTAATCTGAACAGAAGATTCCCCTGTCATCCTGCTTCCCCAAAGCTTGAACCACACAGGGTCAGTGGGTGAGGATGAACCATCACAGTCACCCTTCAGGGTGCTCTGAATCTCTTTTAAAAACTAAGACCAATGATGCTTATCTGATTATTCTGGAAGAGAGAAATGGATCTATGTTATGGATAAGCACAAAGATTAATGGGGCACTGAGCATCAGGACCAGAGGACACCAGGGGAGTTTCCTCATCACCCTCTGACAAAGCTAATTTTAAAATACCAAAGCAATTCCTATGTTTCTAGGAAGCCTCTGAGGATGGGACCTCAGCAGAAGAACCCAAGTAGGGTGTACTGGAATTTTTCTGAGTTGGTTTCATTTATTAATGTCAAAGCTGGATGTTGGGAAGAGTTTTTCAATGTTTTCTATACCTCTACAAAGAAAGGCTGGCTTTAAGATCATTCCCAGTTGAACTTTTAGTTTAGACAGAGTTAACATTTTATAGGAACAGCCACCATTTCAGGACAGACTCTGTTCATATCATTGACCTGTTACACTTTCCCCATCTCCACAACCATGTAGATCTTTAGATACACATAGATGGGTACATCTATATATACAAATATAGTATCCATACAGACCAAACAGAAGTTCTCATTAGTAGAAGGGGATTGTCTTCATACAACCAAGAGGACCAGGATGTTTAGAGTGGTGAGATGTAACAAGGAGCACGTTATCTTGCTTACTGGACTTCTGTTTCTGCTACCCTGAAGAAGAATTACTGTTGTGTGTGTGTGCATGTGTGCTTTCAGTTGGTCAGTCATTAGCAGTAGATAATAGACCAATTCTATCTGTGATTATCATTAAATAGGGTCTTCTATTTTCACTGTTAACAGAAGATAATATTTAATGAATGCTTCTTGAGTGCCATCTTTGTGCTAAGTCTCCACTGTTTGCAAGAACTTAGTCTTCACAGTAACCTAACATGGTGCTTATATTATCCCCATTTTACAGATGGGGAAACAGGGTTAGAAAAGTTAAGTAGCTGACTTGCCCAAGTCCCATGGATGGATGGCCAATGGTAGATGTTGATCAAACTCAAGCAGCTGGATTTCAGAATCTGCTTTATAAATGTATACAGTATTAGACCACTCAAGAAATTAAACAAACCAGGGCAAATAGGTTACAGAAGAAACCACACAGCAATATGCAGAATTCAGAACCAGGAATATTTTGTTCAAAGGAAGACTGTCATTCTGAGTAGCCTTTTAGCATGTGTTGTACATAGGGGTGAGCAGCTGGTGTTGCCTGGGGATCAGTGAGATCCCCTTCTTGGCTACAGTAGTTGGGGGAGCAGCCTTGAAAGGAGAACCATTGAGGTGCCAAGCAAGTTGACTAATGATAACAAGCACAACTAATATTGAGCTCTATGTGGTAGGCGTGGTACAAAAGGCCTTATATACAAAATTTTATCTGTTAGTAGATAAGGCTACTGCTGTTTCAAATGGAAAACTCAGGGGTTGAATAACTTTCCCAATGACACATAACTAACAAATGACAGAAGCAGTCTAACTCCACTGTACCTAATTAGCCATAACTCTAAAAAAAAAAAAAGAATATGGTTCATCCACCTTGACTACCAGTTGGAAAAGCTGACAGTGTTAGATGAGAACTATGTTTCTTTTAGAAGACCAATGCCTTTGGAAATTCTGAGGGGACCTCACTGATGAGAGAAGCTAAGATATCCTATATTTACTTTTACAGAATACAGTGAATCAGATAGTCTCTTAAAACACTTGTTTTGTTTGGGAGTAGTTTGTCCTCAAGCTAATGAAAGTATGTGATTTGATATTGGAATAATTAATGTTCAGGCACTTAAACTAAGGGAAAAATGAAAAACTCAAAGCCTCGAGAGAAACTGAATTTATATTTTCAGAATAGATTCCGGTAGTGTATTCATCGTTACTGAGCTCAGTGTCATCATAACCATATAATTATAGCACTCACATCTCTTTAAAAATGGAATTTCTTACCTCATTAATAAAATCAACACACAGAAATCCCTTGCATTCTTATACACTAACAATGAGAAAACAGAAAGAGAAACTAAGAAAACAATTCCATTCACCATCGAAACAAAAAGAATAAAATACTTAGGAATATATCTACCTAAAGAAACAAAAGACCTATATATAGAAAACTATAAAACACTGATGAAAGAAATCAAAGAGGACACAAATAGATGGAGAAATATACCATGTTCATGGCTCAGAAGAATCAATATAGTGAAAATGAGTATACTACCCAGAGCAATCTATAGATTCAATGCAATTCCTATCAAGCTACCAGCCGTCCTTTTCAGAGAACTAGAACAAATAATTTCACAATTTGTATGGAAATACAAAAAACCTCAGCTAGCCAAAGCAATCTTGAGAAAGAAAAATGGAACTGGAGGAATCAACTGCCTGACTTCAGGCTATATGCTGCAAAGCCACAGTCATCAAGACAGTATGGTACTGGCACAAAGACAGAAATATAGATCAATAGCACAAAATGGAAAGCCCAGAGATAAATCCACACATCTATGGACACCTTATATTTGACAAAGGAGGCAAGAATATGCAATGGAGAAAAGATAATCTCTTTAACAAGTGGTGCTGGGAAAACTGGTAAACCACTTGTAAAAGAATGAAATTAGAACACTTTCTAACACCAAACACAAAAATAAACCCCAAATGGATTAAAGATCTAAATGTAAGACCAGAAACTATAAAACTCCTAGAGAAAAACATAGGCAAAACACTCTCCTACATAAACCAAAGCAGGATCCTCTATGACCCCCCTCCCAGAATATTGGAAATAAAAGTAAAAATAAACAAATGGGACCTAATTAAAATTAAAAGCTTCTGCACAACAAAGGAAACTAAAAGCAAAGTGAAAAGGCAACGTTCAGAATGGGAGAAAATAATAGCCAATGAAGCAATGGACAAACAATCTCAAAAATATACAAGCAACTCCTGCAGCTCAATTCCAGAAAAATAAACGACCCAGTCAAAAAGTGGGCCAAAGAACTGAACAGACATTTCTCCAAAGAAGACACAAAAATGGCTAACAAACACATGAAAAGATGCTCAACATCACTCATTATTGGAGAAATGCAAATCAAAACCGCAATGAGGTACCACTTTACACCAGTCAGAATGGCTGCCATCCAAAAATCTACAAGCAATAAATGCTGGAGAGGATGTGGAGAAAAGGGAACCCTCTTACACTGTTGGTGGGAATGCAAACTAGTACAGCCACTATGGAAAACAGTGTGGAGATTCCTTAAAAAACTGAAAAAAGAACTGCCATATGACCCAGCAATCCCACTGCTGGGCATAGACACCAAGGAAACCAGAATTGAAAGGCACAGGTACCCCAATGTTCATCGCCACACTGTTTACAATAGCCAGGACATGGAAGCAACCTAGATGCCCATCAACTGACGAATGGATAAGAAAGCTGTGGTACATATACACAATGGAATATTACTCAGCATTAAAAAAAAATTCATTTGAAGCAATTCTACTCAGATGGACGAAACTGGAGCCCATTATCCAGAGTGAAGTAAGCCAGAAGGAAAAATAACAATACAGTATACTAAAGCATATATATGGAATTTAGAAAGATGGTAACGATAACCCTGTATGTGAGATAGCAAAAGAGACGCAGATGTATAGAACAGTCTTTTGGACTCTATGAGAGAGGGCAAGGGTGGGATGATATGGGAGAATGGCATTGAAACATGTAAATTATCTTATGTGAAATGAATTGCCAGCTGAGGATTGATGCATGATACAGGGTGCTCAGGGCTGGTGCACCGGGGTGACCCAGAGGGATGCAATCGGGAGGGAGGTGGGAGGGGGGTTCTGGAAGGGGAATACATGTATACCCATGGCGGATTCATGTCAATGTGTGGCAAAATCAACACAGTAACTTAAAGAAAATAAATATATTAAAAAAAAAGAATAGATTCCTGCAGTGTATTCATCATTACTGAGCTCAGTGTCATTATAAGTATATAGTCATAACACTCACATCTCTTTAAAAATGGGATTTCTTACCTTATTAATACAAGAGAAGTTATATGCAAATAGGAAAATGCATAAATTTTATTTTTGATGCCCTTTGATGCCCAATCATCACTGAAAATCAATCTGTTTACGTACTCAATGTGCTTCTGATTTTGAAAGTTATTCATAATATAGCATACTCTTTTTTACCCTGATTTTATCACCATGGTCAAATTAAGTCTCTTAACCATGTGTGATAACTGAGTAGTAATAGCTGAGCTACTCCATGGAATCAGTATTCCTTAAGGAGTTTCCTAGTATTTATTTGGAAAGTACTTATTTCCACTTCCCACTTGGTGAAGCATTCTATGAGAATTGCAATCGTTTTGGTAGATGCCAAATTATCACTTTGTTGTAAAGAAAATACTAGGAAACACTGATTCTATGTATTCTACAATTCTAAATTAAATCACTTTATATTTTAGAGCACTTTATAAAACACTTGAACTAAATCATTTTGGGCCCACAGCTTTGGGGAAGCTAAGTGACATATTCAAGGGAACATAGCTATTCAATGTCAAATCTAGAGTTCACATCCACGATTTTTTAATACCAAGGCTAAGTATGTTAGTCGGTATACTTAAAAAAAGCCCCAGAATGAATGCGTGCGTGCCCAGTCTGATATGATGCTTTATGACCTCATGGACTGTAGCCCCCAGGGTCCTCTGTCCATGTGCTTTCCCAGGCAAGAATACTGCAGTGGGTTGCCATTTCCCTCTCCAGGGAATCTTTGCAACCCAGGGAGCAAATCCACGTCTTGTAGAAATACTAAAGAACAAAATGAAATTTTAAAAAGAGAAAAGAAACTACTGATACGTGCAACAGCACGGATGGGTCAGGCGTGACGCTGAGTCAGTGAGGTCGGACGCAGATGAGACGGTGCAGTATGATGGCAGGTAAACTGACGCTCGGTGATAGACAAAACAAACACTTACACTCCTGGCTAAGATGGAGTAGCAACAGTTAGATTCACTCTCCTGTTGGAAACAGCTAAAATCCAGACAAAACGTAGGAAACAATGGTTGTCAAGATGTTACCCAGAAAGGAGCAAAGGACAGTGATTTGTGAGAGTTGTGAAAGAAAGGAGGTGAGGCTCAGCTTCCCACAGGAAGCCTTGTGATGTAGCGCTGGGAGCAAGAACTGCAGGTGAAGCCCAGCAGTCTCTCTAGAAGAGCATATGGAGCTGAGAATCTGCGCTGTCAAGGTAGGGCAAGTTCTCAGGCAGAATATGAGAAGTAGAGGGCTGGACTGAGAAAGAAATCCATAGATGTTCAGAGTCTCCATTGAGTCTTTAGCTGAGTACTAATTAGTGCTTGTACATAAGGAAGAAACCGCCTAACAAGGGTTAGTGGGAATAGTTCCTATGAACACCACCCAAGAATATAAAATCTCATAATTTGTAGGGCATTGATTGGGTAGAGTACAAACACAGAACTCAGAGTTGAGAAAAACTAGCCCTAGATTAAGCAGTGCTCTCTTCTGTGCTTAGTCACTCAGTCATGTCTTGACTCTTTGCAATCCCATGGACTGTAGCCTGCCAGTCCATGACTGTAGCTGTACAGTTACAGAGGACTGTAGCTCCTCTGTCCATGGGGATTATCTAGGCAAGAATACTGGAGTAGGTTGCCTTGCTCTCCTCCAGGGGATCTTCTTAACCCAGGGATTGAACTCAGGTCTCCCGCATTGCAGGTGGATTCTTCACCATTTGAGGCACCAGGGAAGCCCAACACAGCTCTCAGTTCAGTTCAGTCGCTCAGTCGTGTTCAACACTTTGCGACCCAATGGACTGTGGCATGCCAGGCCTCCCTGTCCATCACCAACTCCCAGAGTTTACTCAAACACATGCCCATTGAGTCAGTGATGCCATCCAACCATCTCATCCTCTGTCATCCCCTTCTTAAGTCTTTCCCAACATCAAGGTCTTTTCAATTGAGTCAGTTTTTAGCATCATGTGGCCAAAGTATTGGAGTTTCACCTTCAGCATCAGCCCTTCCAATAAATATTCAGGACTGATTTCCTTTAGGATGGACTGGTTGGATTTCCGTGCAGTCCAAGAGTCTCTCAAGAGTCTCTTCCAGCACCACAGTTCAAAAGCATCAGTTTTTAGGTGCTAAACTTTCTTTATAGTCTATCTCTCATATGCATACATGACTACTGGAAAAACCATAGCTTTGACTAGATGGACCTTTGTTGACGAAGTAATGTCTCTGCTATTTAATATGCTGTCTAGGTTGGTCATAACTTTCCTTCCAAGCAGCAAACGTCTTTTAATTTCATGGCTGCAGTCACCATCTGCAGTGATTTTGGAGCTCCCCAAAATAAAGTCTCTCATTGTTTCCACTGTTTGCCCATCTGTTTGCAGTGAAGTAATGGGACCAGATGCCGTGATCTTAGTTTTTGAATGTTGAGTTTAAGCCAACTTTTTCACTGTCCTCTTTCACTTTCATCAAGAGGCTTTATAGTTCCTCTTCACTTTCTGCCATAAGGGTGGTGTCATCTGCATATCTGAGGTTATTGATATTTCTCCCGGCAATCTTGATTGCAGCTTGTGCTTCATCCAGCCCGGCATTTAGCATGATGTACTCTGCATATAAGTTAAATAAGCAGGGTGACAATATACAGCCTTGACGTACTCCTTTCCTGGTTTGAAACCAGTCTGTTGTTCCATGTCCAGTTCTAACTGTTGCTTCCTGACCCGCATGCACATTTCTCAGGAGGCAGGTAAGGTAGTCTGGTATTCCCATCTCTTGAATTTTCCACAGTTTGGGATGATCCACACAGTCAAAGGCTTTGGCATAGTCAATAAAGTAGATGTTTTTCTGTAACTCTCTTGCTTTTTTGATGATCCAATGGATGTTGGCAATTTGATCTCCAGTTCCTCTTGTCTTTTCTAAAACCAGTTTGAACATCTGGTAGTTCTTGGTTCACGTACTGCTGAATCTGGCTTGGAGACTTTTGATCATTACTTTACTAGCGTCTGAGATGAGTGTAGTTGTGTGGTAGTTTGAACATTCTTTGGCCTTGCCTTTCTTTGGAATTGGAATGAAAACTGACCTTTTCCAGTCCTGTGGCCACTGCTGAGTTTTCCATATTTGCTGGCATATTGAGTGCAGCACTTTCACAACATCATCTTTTAGGACTTGAAATAGCTCAACTGGAATTCCATAACCTCCACTAGCTTTGTTCATAGTGATGCTTCCTAAGGCTCACTTGACTTAACACTCCAGGATGCCTGGCTCTAGGTGGGTGATCATACCATCTGGTTATCTGGGTCATGACGATCTTTCTTGTATAGTTCTTCTTTGTATTCTTGTCACCTCTTGTTAATATCCTCTGCTTCCATTAGGTCCATGCCATTTCTGTCCTTTATTGTGCCCATCTTTGCATAAAATGTTTCCTTGATATCTCTAATTTTCTTGAAGAGATCTCAAGTCTTTTCCATTCTGTTGCTTTCCTCTATTTCTTTGCATTGATCACTGAGGAAGGCTTTCTTATCTCTTCTTGCTATTCTTTGGAACTCTGCATTCAGATGGATATATCTTTCCTTTTCTCCTTTGCCTTTAGCTTCTCTTCTTTTCTCAGCTATTTGTAAGGCCTCCTCTGATAACCATTTTGCTTTTTTTTTTTCCCCCTCGGGGATGATCTTGGTCACTGTCTCCTGTATAATGTCACGAACTTCTGCCCATAATTCTTCAGGCATAATTCTTCATAATTCTCTGTCCGATGTAATCCCTTGTCACTTCTGCTGTTTAATCATAAGTGATTTGATTTAGGTCATACCTGAATGGTCTAGTCGTTTTGCCTACTTTCTTCGATCTATTTCTAAATTTTGCAATAAGGTGTTTGTGATCGGAGCCACAGTCAGCTCCAGGCCTTGTTTTTGTTTACTGTATAGAGTTTCTTCATCTTCTACTGAAAAGAATATATTCACAATTATCAAGCATCTAATGAAAAATATCAGGCATGCAAAGAAGGAGGAAAATATAACCCATAATGAGAAGAAAAATCAATCAGTTGAAACTGACTGAGAAATTACACAGATGATAGAATTAGTAGACGAAAATGAAAAAAATTATTATAACCATATTCCATATGCTCAAGAAGATAGAAGAAATATTGAATATGTTAAGTAGAGATATGGTCAATGTAAAAGACGTCAAATTAGGCGAAACTAATCTACCATGATAGAGGGCAGAACAGTATTTGCTCTTGGGGAATATTAATAGAGGTGGTTGTGAGGATGCTTTCTGAGATGCTGAACAGTTTTTATGTCTTGATATGGATGGCTCTATACATGTGGGCATGTGTAAAAATCAAGCTGTACACAAGATTTGCTTGCTTTACGTAAATTGCAGTTGTTATTCTAGTCACTAAGTCATATCTGACTCTTTTGTGACCCTATGGACTGTAGCCTGCCAGGATCCTCTGTCCATTGGACTTCCCAGGCAAGAATACTGGAGTGCATTGTCATTTCCTTCTCCAGGGGATCTTCCTGTCCCAGCGATAGAACCCACATCCCCTGCATTGGCAGGTGATTTCTTTACCACTGAGCCACCTGGGAAGCCCCTTATATATATTAATCCCCCCAAAATGTGCTTTAATATGGATACTGTTTGCCAAGCCGGTCAACCTGTATGAATGAGTGGATCTTTTATTCCATCAGATGGATCAACGTGACTGCATCTCCTCAAGAGTGTGTAATGGAATAGAGATTAGCCATCATGGAGGAGCTAGAAATGAACTGCATCATAGAGATTTACTTACCACATTAGTTATAGCAATCCCAATTGGCCAATGAGGGCAGAACTCCTGTTAGTTGCTTGATAAATATTGTTGGTTGTCACTAACTCTTACCAATTTTTGTTTAGGGAAGTATAAAACAGAGACACAGGGAAGGAAAATCAGTTTTATTTTATGCATTGGAGAGTCTAACTTATACAATACAGATTGATTGATCTCATATGTTTCACTAGGAAGTCCATACATGTAGTATAGAATAGATAGAATAAATATGGTACAGAACAAGTCAGTCACTTCCAAGAGTTAGGGTATATGTGGACAAAGGTATAAGAAGGGGGGTCTAGGCTAGTCTCAGTCCTTAGAAGGTGGTTCTATTTTATCAATAAAAGTAGGTATCTGTTGTTTTTGTTTCAATGTGCCATTCCCACCAAACACCAAATGCAGCAAATAAGTTTTCAGTAAGTAATTTGTGTAGGATTCCTATCTCTATGCTTCCCTGGGAAATTTAACTAAAATTGTTCTGAATTATTCTGCCCCTAGCAACTGGTCAGCTATATCTCTCACCAGAATTCCAGCAGGTCAAGTTATGTATCTGAAAGCAAGGAGGCAGATTTCTTTTCCAGTGAAAGAGGGAGGGACCTGTTAGGTGGAAAAATTTCTCAGAGGAATTTCTTAAGAGACAGGGTGAGCTATTTCTGAATATTGTCATTAGTTAAAGTAATTGTCACTCACATTCCCTTGTGGAAGTGTAAACAAGGTTTGTTGGCCCTCTGAGTTTGATATTACTTTACTTTTTAAAAAACAAACTGCCAGGCAGACTTTTCACTGGAGTGTCTTGTGGTGGGCTTTCTCCATGTGCTGTGTTTTCTTAACACCTAGCAGAAGAGTTGTAGGAGTGGCCAAACGGGAAAGAAAAGAACTAGATGAGTGTGTTTAAACTTTCTCTGACTCTACATCTGCCAAAGGCTGGAGGAATTGATGTTGGTCGTTGGTGCAGATGCTTAATTTTTCTGGGTAACTTTGTGAATACTCTGACCTAATACCAGGAAGTGGGGAGATGCTTGGGCCTCCACTTTTTGGAGGACTAAGAAGTGTTGCTGCTGTTTTCAGTCACCCAGATAGGATACAAGTAGGGCTGCAACAATGAAGCTCAGTATTTCTCTGCTTCTGCTGATGCCTCCCTCTCTCCCCTGTTTCTGCAGGAATCTTGTCACTATGTTTCTCCAAACTTACTCAGGAAGTTTCTGAGGGTCTCTCTGGATGATCTTGATAATTTTTTCAACTTACTGCATGTGTTCAGTTTTTCTCGTTTCCTCTTCTGCTTGACTGGTGTTAGCATCATGGGAGCTACCATGGTGGGTTGAATCTGTTGATGACCTTGTTTAACGACCTCCCTGGCCTTGGCTCTGTAGCACTGTAGGCTCTTCCCACTCTGCTCTGGGGTTGGCTGTGTGTCTTGCTTTGGCCAATGGGGGTTGCGAGATACTTGAATGCTTGTGCGTCTTCCCTTGCTCCTTTGCCTTTGCCAATGCAACATATTCAGGCTAATCTCTTGGAGGATTAGAGATTGTATGGAACAAAGCCAATCCATCAAAGCTGAGGTCCATTCTTGGGAACACTCAAGATTCTAGAATGCAGATTGCTTTAAGTGAGCACAGCTAAAAGCCATCTGGTCCAGATCAGCAGAACTACTCAGTCAACCCACTAGACTCTTGAATTAAATAAATGCCGTTTCATACCGCTGTTATTTGTGGTTGGTTGTTTTGCAGCACATGATGGCAGTGGGTACTTGATGTATGTGCCTCTGCCAGTTAATCTCTTTGAATCAGGCCCTCATCTGCTTCTCTCATTTTACACATTGAAAGTCTGGCTCTTGGCTTAGATTACTGTTTTCTGGATTGTTACTGTCACCACAAGTAGGAATAGGATCCTTTGGTTTACTCCTCCAAACACTGCTGCCTTGTGCTCTCATTCATATGGGTTATCTTGAGAGCTGATTTCTTTTTAAATATGAACAATCTCAAAAGTACAGAAAATTTATAATATGTATCAGTTCTGTATCCCAGTCACCCAGATTGATCCAGTTCTTTTTCTACTTTGTAATTTGTATGTTTTCTAGGGTTGAAGTAACAAAGTTCCACAAACTAGGTGGCTTAAAACAATAGAAATGTATTGTCTTAATGGTTTGGAGGCCAGAAGTCTGAAGTCTAGGTGTTGTCAATGCCATGTTCTTTGGAAGGCTCTGGAGGAGTGTCGGTCTCATGGCTTTCTCTTAGCTTCTGGGGTTGCTGGCAAATCTTAGCATTCCTTGGCCTGCAGCTACCTAACTCTAGTCTCTGTCTCCATCGCCACATGGCATTTTCTCCTCCTGTCTTCACATCATGTTCTTAAATGAATACCAGTTTCATTGGATTAAGGGCTCATCCTATTCCAGTATGACCTCATCTTAACTAATTGCATCTACAAACAACCTTATTTCCAAGTAAGGTCACATTCTTAGATACTGGAATTGGGACTTCAGCATATCTTTTTACAGAGACACAGTTCAGCCCCAAGCACCATTGATTTGTTAATATTTAAGATTTTTGCATCTGTTTTCATAAGTAAGCTTTGTATACACTTGTGCTGTTCTTGTCTGGTTTTGGTCCCAAGGTTATTTAGCCTACTAAAAGGAGTTTCGGAAATGTTTTATGTTTTGTTATTTTCTGAAATAGCTTGTAAAGGGAGAGTGATCATCTGTAACATAAAACTTTGGTCATACTTATCTGCAAAACTATTTGAGCCTGTTGAGAGAGGGGTTATTTTTGACTCTTGATTCAATAATTAGAATGCTATTATTCAGCTTTTCAGTTTCTTTGTGAGTCCATTTTTAAGAATTTATACTTTTTTCTAGAGAATTTGAGAGGAAGTTGTTTGTAATATTTATATCAGGTGCTTTAAAAAGATCTATACTCTGTCTTTAGTTATGTATTTTTTGGTTTCAATATTACTGATTTATGCTACCTATATATTTTTTTGTTGCTGTTGTTTTCTTGGTGATTAATTTATTTATTAGTATTTTCACAGAATACTTTCTTTGGCTTTATTTTGTTATTCCTTTTTTAGTTTGTTGAATTGAATATTAAATTAACTGAAGGACTTCCCTAGCAGTCCAGTGGTACTCTACACTACCAATGCAAGGGGTATAGGTTCTATCCCTGACTGGGTAACTAAGAGCCTGTACACCATGCAGTGTGACCAAAAAAAAAAAAAAAAAAATAAAATAGAATTTTTTCTTTTGTAAAAAATTAATTTGACTCCAAATTTAACTCTAGCTACTTGATATGTTGTGCTTTAGTTATCATCTAATCTTAAATGTTTGGGAATTGCAGTCTTTACCTGTAAGTTGTTTAGAAGTATGCTTTAAAATTCACAAGCATAGGTATCAGTTATTTTAAAATATTTAAAATTTAATATTTAAAAATTGTCCTGTGGATCAAGAATGTAGTAAAATACTTATTCTTTAATGTTTATTGAGAATTTCCTTAAGAACTAGTTGTTGTTTAGCCACTAAGTTGTGTCCGATTCTTTTGTGACCCTCATGAACTGTAGCCCACCAGGCTCCTCTGTCCATGGGATTTCCCAGGCAAAAATACTGGAGTTGGTTGCCATTTCCTTCTCCAGGGGATCTTTCCTACCCAGGGATCGGACCAGCATCTCTTGCATTGGCAAGTGGATTCTTTACCACTGAATACATTTAATTATTGAATGTAGAGTTTTGTGTTCTGCTCTTAGAATAAGCTTGTGTATTGCTCTTAGAATTATGCTTTTAAAAATGTTTTACTTAATATGTCAGTTCTGCATATTATTTCAGTTTGCACAGTAGTAGATTAAAATCTTCTGCTATTATGATTGATTTGCCATTTTCTTGTAATTTTGTTGTTTATTGTGCTACGTATTTAGGAATATGCTCTTTTGTACATTACTTCATGATTTTTATGTCTTCTTAACAAAGTCTTTATTATTACATAATGTTTTGCTTGATAAATATCAATGTATTTTCCTCCTTAAAATCTATTCTATTATCATTTCTAATCTCATTCATCCAAGGGTCTCTATTAACTGATGTGTTTATTTTCATTTATTTTTGATGTTGCTGATATATTTAGTGTTATATCTATTATAGTCTTCTTGTATGTAGTCTTTTAAGTAAATATTTTTATTGATTATTTTATTCTACCTTTCTGCCTTGTTAAATTAATATTTTCTTTTTGGTTTTCTTTGCTGCATTTGAAATGATTTTATTATGTATATATTAAATTATATATGTATACTATTATAGACATAAATTTATGTATTAAATACATAGTATTTACATATATGCATTAAATTATATTTATATATTACATTAGGCATTGTGAGAGGACATCAGAGAGCAGACACATTGAAACCATAATCACAGAAAACTAGCCAATCTGATCACATGGACCACAGCCTTGTCTAACTCAGTGAAACTAAACCATGGCATGTGGGGCCACTCAAGGCAGATGGGTCATGGTGGAGAGGTCTGACAGATTGTGGTCCACTGGAGAAGGGAATGGCAAACCACTTCAATATTCTTGCCTTGAGAACCCCATGAACAGTATGAAAAAGCAAAATGATAGGATACTGAAAGAGGAACTCCACTGGTCAGTAGGTGCCCAGTATGCTACTGGAGATCAGTGGAGAAATAATTCCAGGAAAAATGAAGGGATGGAGCCAAAGCAAAAACAACACCCAGTTGTGGATGTGACTGGTGATGGAAGCAAGGTCCAATGCTGTAAAGAACAATATTTCATAGGAACCTGGAATGTTAGGTCCATGAATCAAGACAAATTGGAAGTGGTCAAATAGGAGATGGCAAGGGTGAATGTCTACATTCTAGGAATCAGCGAACTAAGATGGACTGGAATGGGTGAATTTAACTCACATGATCATTATATCTACTACTGTGGGCAGGAATCCCTTAGAAATGGAGTAGCCATCATGGTCAACAAAAGAGTCCAAAATGCAGTACTTGGATGCAATCTCAAAAATAACAGAATGATCTCTGTTTATTTCCAAGGCAAACCATTCAGTATCATGGTAATCCAAGTCTATGCCCCAGCCAGTAATGCTGAAGAAGCTGAAGTTGAATGGTTCTATGAAGACCTATAAGACCTTTTAGAACCAACACCCAAACAAGATGTCCTTTTCATTATAGGGGACTGGAAAGCAAAAGTAGAATGTCAAACACCTGGAGTAACAGGCAAATTTGGCCTTGGAGTACAGAATGAAGCAGGGCTAAGGCTAATAGAGTTCTGCCAAGAGAACGCTCTGGTCATAGCAAACACCTTCTTCCAACAACACAAGAGAAGACTCTACACATGGACATCACCAGATGGTCGACACGGAAATCAGACTGATTATGTTCTTTGCAGCCAAAGATGGAGAAGCTCCATACAGTCAGCAAAAATAAGACCAGGAGCTGACAGAACATGAACTCCTTATCGCCAAATTCAGACTTAAATTGAAGAAAATAGGGAAAACCACTAGACCATTCAGGTATGACTTAAATCAAATCCCTTATGACTATAAGGGGACGTGAGAAATATATTTAAGGGACTAGACCTGACAGTGCCTGATGAACTATGGACACAGGTTCATGACATTATACAGCAGACAGGGATCAAGTCCATCCCCATGGAAAAAAAATGCAAAAAGCAAAACGACTGTCAGAGGAGGCCTTACAAATAGCTGTGAAAAGAAGAGAAGCAAAAAGCAAAGGAGAAAAGATATTCCCAACTGAATGCAGAGTTCCAAGAATAGAAAGGAGAGATAAGAAAACCTTCCTCAGTGACCAGTACAGAGAAATAGATGAATAAAATAGAATGGGAAAGACTAGAGATCTCTTCAAGCAAATTAGAGATACCAAGGAAACATTTCATGCAAAGATGGGCTTGATAAAGGACAGATATGGTATGGACCTAACAGAAGCAAAAGATGTTAAGAGGTGGCAAGAATACACAGAAGAACTGTACAGAAGAGATCTTCATGACCCAGATAGTCATGATGGTGTGATCACTCACCTAGAGCCAGACATCCTGGAATGTGAAGTCAAGTGGGCCTTAGGAAGCATCACTACGAACAAAGCGAGTGGAGGTGATGGAATTCCAGTTGAGCTATTTCATATCCTGAAAGAGGATGCTGTGAAAGTGCTGCACTCAATATGCCAGCAAATATGGAAAACTCAGCAGTGGCCACAGGACTGGAAAAGGTCAGTTTTCATTCCAAACCCAAAGAAAGGCAATGCCAAAGAATGCTCAAACTATTGCACAATTGCACTCATCTCACACGCTAGTATAGTAATGCTCAAAATTCTCCAAGCCAAGCTTCAATAGTATATGAACCATGAACTTCCAGATGTTCAAGCTGGTTTTATAAAAGGCAGAGGAACCAGAGATCAAATTGCCAACATCTGCTGGATCATCAAAAAAGCAAGAGAGTTCCAGAAAAACATCTATTTCTGCATCATTGACTATGCCAAAGCCTTTGACTATGTGGATCACAATAAACTGTGGAAAATTCTGAAAGAGATGGGAGTACAAGACCCCCTGACCTGCTCTTGAGAAACCTGTGTGCAGGTCAGGAATCAACAGTTAGAACTGGACATGGAACAACAGACTGGTTCCAAATAGGAAAAGGAGTACGTCAAGGCTGCATATTGTCACCCTGCTTATTTAACTTATATGCAGATTACATCATGAGAAATGCTGGGCTGGAGGAAGCACAAGCTGGAGTCAAGATTGCCGGGAGAAATATCAATAACCTCAGATATACAGATGACACCACCCTTATGGCAGAAAGTGAAGAAGAACTAAAGGGCATCTTGATGAAAGTGAAAGAATAGAGTGAAAAAGTTAGCTTAAAGCTCAACATTCAGAAAACTAAGATCATGGCATCTCGTCCCATCACTTCATGGCAAATATATGAGGAAACAGTGGAAACAGTGACTGAGTTTATTTTTTTGGGCTCCAAAATCACTGCAGATGGTGATTGCAGCCATGAAATTAAAACATGCTTACTCCTTTGAAGAAAAGTTATGACCAACCTAGACAGCATATTAAAAAGCAGAGAAATTACTTTGCCAACAAAGGTCCATCTAGTCAAGGGTATTGTTTTTACAGTGGTCATGTATGGATGTAAGATTTGGAATATAAAGAGTGCTGAGCACCGAAGAATTGATGCTTTTGAACTGTGGTGTTGGAGAAGACTCTTGAGAGTCCCTTGGACTGCAAGGAGATTCAACCAGTCCATCCTAAAGAAGATCCGTCCTGGGTGTTGATTGGAAGGACTGATGTTGAAGCTGAAACTCCAGTACTTTGGCCACCTGATGCAAAGAGCTGATTCATTTGAAAAAACCCTGATGCTGGGAAACACTGGGGGCAGGAGGAGATGGGGACGACAGAGGATGAGATGGCTGGATGGCAGCACCGACTCTATGCACATTGGTTTGGGTGGACTCAGGGAGTTGGTGATGGACAGGGAGGCCTGGCGTGCTGTGGTTCATGGAGTCACAAAGAGTTGGACAAGACTGAGTGACTGAACTGAACTGAACATGTCTTATCTTCTTAGTTATATTTTTATTTTCTTTATTTTACTGTGAAGTATTTCAGTTACTTTCCTTTTTATAGTGTCTTCCAGTTTGCTATTCTCTCTTTAAATTGTCTCTGGCATCTGGCATTTATTTCATCTGAATTTTCAAATTCCAGTAACAATATTTCATTTAACATTTCTGAGTTTTAGAATATGTACACCGTTTGTTTCACTTGTGCCTGTTTTTGTTGTATCATATCTTGTTCTTAATGGATTTATTCTTTATTGTATTTAGTGTATTTTTATATAAGAATGAAATGTCTTTGTTTAAAATTATTTTGTAATTGCTCCATTATTCTCATTTGGTAGGGAAGGAAAGGGAGTTAATTGCCTATTGCTATTAGAAGTGTACTTTCAGCCCAGTGTCGCTAGTTTGTAGGTCATTTTTTCCCCAGTGGTATTTACAGTTTCTCAAATTACCGTTTTGTATTGTTACTAGAGGATATGAGACATCTCCGAGCATTAGTTTTCTCATGTGTTGGGGACATTTATTTGCTGGATCCCCTTGAGTTGGTATTTTCTCTTTCTCTCTGTACTAACTTTACCCTGAATAGATATTTTTATGGTTTCCCCTGGTGGGTAGCCCAGAGGTCTCCTACTCACCATCAGGTCTTATACTAATGACCTAGAGTCCTGTGTTCTGCTGAGATAGTGAGGATGTTACAGATTCAGTCTGTTTTGTATGTGCTCAAGACCCAGCCACCTATTCAGCAATTTGTTAGAAGGTCTCATGGGACTCAGCATATAGTTGAGTTCAGGGATAAGGTTTGTTGTAACCAAAGGGTACATGACAGGGTCAGTGCAGGACAGAGACAGGGGAGAAGGCCAGAGAGAAGCCCACACAGGCTTCCTTGTATCCTCTCTTTTGTGAAGAGACCTATCTAACATGTTTCTTTCTCTAACAGTAAAAAAATGCAGAAAGATGATATTTCTGTCCAGGTAAGCCCATTAGAGACTCGGTATTGTATTTATTTCCTATGGCTGCCGTAAGTTACCACAACTTGATGGCTTAAAAGAGCAGAAATGTATCCTCTCGCAGTTATGAGGGTCAGAAATCTGAAATCAAGGTACTGGCCAGGTTAGGGCCTCATGGGGCTCTGAGAAGCCATCTTGCACCCTCTCCTAGCTTCTGATGGCTGCCAGCAAATGTGTTTCTCAGCTTGTTGAGATATCACTCCAGGCTCTTGTCTCCACCTTCATGTAGGCATCTTCACTCCCTTTGTTTCAAATCTCTTTCTGCCCTTCTTTTGCAAAACCAGCTGCCATTGGATTTAGGGCTTACCTTAAATCTAGGATGATCTCATCCTAGGTATTTAGCTTAGTTCCATCTGCAAAGACCCTTTTCCCAAATAAATCATGTTTACAAGTTCCAGGAATTAGGACTTGGACATGAATTTTTGGGGGGCTGCTATTTAATCTGGTGTAACACCCAAGGTTTTTGGAGGCTGGTCATACAGCCAGCTTCGAACATGTACCCAAATTTCAGACTCACAGAAGAAAAGTAGGAGTTCAGTATAAATTACACTGTATGAACAGACTAGGCAGAATGAGACTTCCTTATCAGTAAGGGAACTGTTTTGAGTGCCAAGTTACCAGATGCCAGCTCAAGGCCTAACTTGCAAGCAGGCCTTTCAAGGGATACAGGTATCTTTGGCTTTTTGAAAGTTTGCCTGACACCACTTTGCTTTTCATAAAAGAATGATATTTGTACTTGTTTCTGCTAACCAGAAGAAATCTGAAGAGGACTTTCACTTTTTTTTTTATTAGTTTTGCCATACAATGACATGATATCACCATGGGTTTCACTTTTACCAAAAAGAGGCAAAAAGCAAAAATAGCATTCAGCATTTGCTTTGCAGTGAGCCAGTAGGGAGGCAAAGTATACCATGAGCAGTGAAGCACACAATCAAGCTCTGTCCCTGGGACCTACACACAGAATCTCAGCATCAAGCTGCCATAGCTTTAAACTGTGTGACTGTCTGTGCTTCATCTCAATGTATTCTGTGTTTCCGCCAGCAAGATGCATCCTAAAGTAATTGCTTCTTAGCTTTATGCCATTTGGCTTATGTAGGGTCTTGTGAAAACCGCCTACTTTTGGATAGTGGGGGAAACCTGTCCCAACCTCAGCCCTGAGTAATTAGGGCTTTTCTGTATGGTCCACCCTCTTTGCCTTTATGCAAGGCATCTTACAGCAGTTATGAGGACTTCAAGATGCAGGGTCCATCCTGTGGTATTGACTTCAGTTATGCCCTAAAGTCCTGGATTTAGCCAGTTAAATTCCATCAGTCGTAAAGATCTGTCTTAGAAGCTTGGTGGGCTTTCCTCGGTGGCTCAGCTGTTAAAGAATCTGCTGGCAATGTGGGAGACCTGGGTTTGATCCCTGGTTGGGAATATCCCCTGGAGAAGGGAAAGGCTCCAGTATTCTGGCCTGGAGAATTCCATGGTCTGTATAGTCCATGGGGTCGCAAAGAGTCGGACACCACCTAGTTACTTTCTTTTCACTTTTTCAGAAGCTTGGTGGCTTCCGCAAGTGATGTGCCTCCTGTAGCTTGTAGCTTTTGGCAGGAACCACAAGTTAATGGATGCAGTTAGTCTTTGTAACAACAGTATAGAGCCAATCAGCTCAGTTTCAGATGGTCCCCTTAGAGAACAGATCCCTCTTGGTCGGCATCTGTATATGGCTCAGGTGGGCCAGACAGCCTCCATGATGATTTTACAGTTGATAGCCCCTCTCAGGGGTGTTCTAAGGCTGCAGCAGTTCCAGAGTCTGAGTCCTGTTCATTGAGAGTGGAGAGATCTCATCTGATTTCTCTTCAGCGCAGCTAGTACTAGGGTTACCAGAGCACATCGTGGGCAGTATAATATTTAGATGTGAAGTCAGATATAGGCAGTTAGGATCTTGAATTCAAATTCAAGAAATGTCAGCAACTAATTTACTTCTGTAGTTGCAAACCTGAGACACTGCAGGGCCAGGCAACCTGTCTCAAAGCTCAAGTAACAAGGCTTTCCTAAGGCCTTTTTCCCTTTCCTGGAGTCCAGATTGACCTACTCTAAAATATGCACTTAAGCAGGAAAAGTCATCAGTCTTTAAGGGTCAGGCATTTGATTTCAACAGGAGCTTGTTAGCAAATTAAAAACTGCTTTTTAAAACTAAAAAAATGTTTATTTCCATCTGGAGATTTTTCTCTTTTTAACATTGTCTCCCTTTTGTAAAAAGAGGTGTCAATAAGGTAAAATCATAACACAGGTCACTGGTTCTGGAGATTTGCTGTTTTCAATATTCAGAGTTGACATTTCAGTATTCCTACTTATGGCAAATGCATCGGAGAGTTGTACATAACTAATAATTTTTCTTTGCACATTCCCCTGATTATTATGATCTTTCTCTAGTATTTATGAAAAGTATAAGCATGTTATAATCATATGTAAATGAAATAGCCCCAAGGGCACAAAGCCATTGAGAAAAAAAATTTTTTTAATCATTGCATGTTTTGCTCAAAGCCCCAGCGGTAAATTCAGCATTTACAGGGTTAAAGTGACAGCTACTGAGACACCTCAGCTGGAGTGAAAGGTGAGGGGTGGTCCTGAAACTCAGCTGCAGAAAAGGCTCCTGGGGGGCTCCCCCCCCCCCCCACCCCCTGCTTTTTTTTTCCTTCTGGCTGAAACCTTACCAGCTGGTTTTATCACCTCTGGCTCATCCAAAGCCCACCTTTGGGAACTTCAATCCCTTTTTTCTCACACCAGGTGGAGAGCGCAGGAAGCACAGACTTCAGCAGGCCTCTCTTTTGTCTTCATTTCAGCTGGCAGGGCCAAAAGAAGCAAGGGGATCGGGAGGCAAGTCTTCTTCTCTTGCATCTATTTTTCAAATTCCATAGGTAACATTTACCTCTCACAGCAGAGAGCGATTCAGCTGCAGGTAATGCTTCAGCTGCTCTTTTGTACTCTGAGTAAGTCCACAGTCGCCCAGGCACCAGCATTTCATCATCCCCTGCCCTTCTTTCATTTCCAAAATAATACTGTAGCCATATTTCAGTGAGTTGGAGTTGTTCTAGTGGATCCCATAGCCAGCGGTGCTTTGGGGAATCCTCAACAACACACACGTCTGGGGCTACTTTAGGAGGAATCATGGAATTCGGCACATAGGTGGATTCATTACTGAGGTCTATCACAGTGGAAGAATGTATGACAACATCACTGAGGGAAAAAGATACAGATTCTGGAGAAAGCTATGCACAGGCTTCCTTACACTCTTTCCCTCCCTTGGGGAGACATACCAAATTCTTTTTTTTTTTTTTTTCAGAAGCAAAAAATGTAGAATATGTGTAGAGTATTTTCTGCCCAGGATTGTCTATTAGAGAAATGGATTTCAGGACTTCATTGGAAGCTGATTACAGAGGCATCTTCTGCTTAGCATGTACCGAAGTTCCAGACTCGCAGGAGGAAAGCAGATGTTAACCATAAATCACGTTTGTACAAACAGTTTAGGTATGGGGCAGCTCCCGTATCAGGGAATGCTTTGGGCGCCACATCCTGAGAGGCTAGTCCAGGGCCTACCTTGCAAGGAAGCCCTTCTAAAGCTGGCAGCCTCAGACCTGCTATGTTATCTCCTTTCTTCACAGAGCAGCCACTGAGGCAAGAGGTGGGTTGGCCCAGACCATGACTTGAGACTATGTGTGCCCCATCTTCCCCAACCCCTCTTGGCCATGCAGCTTTGTTCCCTAGAACATAGCCCAGCTCAGCAGAGTATGGTTCAGTGAAACCTTACTGCTTTGTGTTCTAGTTTACTTTTTTCTCTACAAAGATATGACTGCATGTTTTAGATTTTGTTTGTTTAAATGTCATCTGTCATTGCTACATGTTTGGGGCAAAGCATGGTGGAGAGGGGGAGACTTAGACTGTAAGTTTACAATGTCATCTTAGCCAGAAGATGTTCTTTTACTTTTGAATACATTATTGCAGATTTTTCTACTAAGATATGAGACTGAACCCATGGGGCCTATGCTGAGTTGCATGGTAACTTTGGTGGTACAGTGCTTTCTTCAGAATTGCCTTTCACCTAAATTTCTGGCCGACTGTCTTTTTGTCTCTTGACTCTTCCTTTAGGATAAATTATTTTCCATGGGGTTATTAGTGGGCTTGCCTATAGTGTCTGTTTTGAGGGAAAACCTTAGGTACTTAAGATTCCCCTCCTACTCATGGCTTTTGGTCAAAGATATGACCGAACATGCAACAACAGAGTTTGGGCTGTCTTACCATTTCTCAAAGTCATTCTACTCATTGTAGGGAGGGACAAATAGCTAATCTTGAAGTCACTGCTGATTCATTTTCTCTTCTATTAACTTAAATGGTTCTCATTACATTTTTCACATCAGCATTTTATTACTCAGCATCATTTTCTCCAGTGTCCTTCTGAGACGTGCTCTCTCTAATGTAAGGTGTCTTGGTAGTATAATAAATCAAGTTGTGTGCACTTTTGACTGCAGAAGTCAGAGGAGATTTTTGGAGACGTGTCACTACTCTGGCCCGCCAAAGGGTTAGTAAAGAGATCTCAGCTCAGTCAGTGAGTTCTCTTCTCATAGGATGTTTAACTCTTGGATGGGTTGAGACAAGGACTGAAGAAAATGTTGGCTTATCCCTCCAGCAGTCTTGGGTCAGCCACTAAGCAGTTCTTGCCACAGTGACCTTCTGTACTGGTCTATGCTGTTCTTATAATATGGTGTTGACGACCAGACATATTGCTTCTGATGAGATGTGACTGGTGTATCCTTAATGATTTCTGCTGCTAGTGATTCCATGATTCGTACACCACCTGTCTTGAAGGTAATACTTAATATTTAATGTAAGTAATGTTTAAACTGACTGAATTGCTTCATGTTATTCTTATGAATCCAAATCTCTTTTTAATTTTTGTTTAAACAGCCCAATAGCACAGTGTACAGGAGCAGTAAATTTTTTTAAACCTCAGTTTGGTTTCAGTTCAGTTCAGTTCAGTCGCTCAGTCATGTCCAACTCTTTGTGACCCCATGAACCGCAGCTCGCCAGGCCTCCCTGTCCATCACCAACTTCCGGAGTTTACCCAAACTCATGCCCATTGAGTTAGTAATGCCATCTAACCATCTCATTCTCTGTCGTCCCCTTCTCCTCCTGCCTTCAATCTTTCCCCACATCAGGGTCTTTTCTAATGAGTCAGCTCTTTGCATCAGGTGGCCAAAATATTGAGTTTCAGCTTTAATATCAGTCCTTCCAATGAACACCTGGGACCAATTTCCCTTAGGATGGACTGGTTGGATCTCCTTGTAGTCCAAGGGACTCTCAAGAGTCTTTTCCAACACCACAGTTCAAAAGCATCAATTCTTCTGTGCTCAGCCCTCTTTATAGTCCAACTCTCACATCCATACGTGACCACTGGAAAAACAATAGCCTTGACTAGACAGACCTTTGTTGACAAAGTAATGTCTATGCTTTTTAATATGCTGTCTAGATTGGTCATAACCTTCCTTCCAAGGAGTAAGCGTCTTTTAATTTCATGGCTGCAGTCACCATCTGCAGTGATTTTGGCGCCCCCCAAAATAAAGTCAGTCACCGTTTCCACTGTTTCCCCATCTATTTGCCATGTAGTGATGGGACCAAGATGCCATGATCTTAGTTTTCTGAATGTTGAGCTTTAAGCCAACTTTTCCACTCTCCTCTTTCACTTTCACCAAGAGGCTTTTTAGTTCCTCTTCACTTTCTGCCATATGGGTGGTATCATCTGCATATCTGAGGTTATTGATATTTCTCCCGGCAATCTTGACTCCAGCTTGTGCTTCCTCCAGCCAAGCGTTTTTCATGATGTACTCTGCATATAAGTTAAATAAGCAAGGTGACAATATACAGCCTTGACGTACTCCTTTTCCTATTTGGAACCAATCTGTTGTTCCATTTCCAGTTTTAACTGTTGCTTCCTGACCTGCATACAGGTTTCTCAAGAGGCAGGTCAGGTGGTCTAGTATTCCCATCTCTTTCAGAATTTTCCAGTTTATTTTGATCCACATTGAAAATTATATGTGTACTTTTACTTTTAGAAGCTTGTTTCATATTGACAAGGCAGTTTTGAACTTTGATTTTGTCACCCATTATCTAGGCCAGGTTTGTGTCATCTGAAATTTTGCCGAAGTTTGCCAGTCTTTGGTGTCAAATTGATTTGAATTTGCTAGCTTGCTCATCAAGTGGGTTTTACTATCTGGTATTCCTCAAGTGTTAAAATACAGAAACATCATTGGTGATCTCTGATCCTATATTCCTGTTTTTTTCCTCAATATTTTAAAGATTTAGTTTTAAAATAAGTTGTTTCTATCAGTTTCCTTCTTTGTGCTTTTACCATAGCTGACATTTATCTGCATTAGCATGCTTCTGATCTTTTGGATGCACAAATAGTATAAAGTTCAAAATAGTACAGAGTTCAGAACTATGAAATATATTCTCAATAGCATTGCTCTGTGAAGGATATGATTACAAAACACGATTTAAACCTCCAAAAGTGAGTATGATTTATTCCTACTCCCAATGTTTGTTGGTAGTTGGCTCCAAGAACTGGTTTTACCAAAAGCATGAGATAATAGAAATCACTCCTGTTGCCCTTCTTTAAGTGATATGATGTGCTTTATCTTTGTTTAGCTAAATTGTAGATCCATATATTTTACATTTCTCAAATTTTCTCAAATCAGGTGAAAGACATATGGATATGAGTGCTTTCATATCAAGGGCCCCTTTGGGGTGGCAGCACCTAAGGAGTCCTCAGAATTAAGGATGCTATGCAGGGTAGGGTAAGGTGACTTGGCTAGTAGAGCCCTGGGTATGAAGAAGTCTCCACCTTGACTCCAGGGAACTGTGCATGGCAAGGAAGCAGCCATCTTTGGACCTCAAGGAACAACTTGGCCAGTGTGAATGTCAACTAGAGAGTGTTACCTTTTCCTGTTTTCTGTGAGTAACACAGAACATCCTCAGTTCTTCCCCTGAGAGGAGAGAGAATCTCAGTACTGAGAATATGCCTTCAGTATTGTGCTATGTGTGCCTGGGGTCTGAATCAAGTTGCTATAAAGGTAATAAGATGATATTTATTACACACCTGAGTCTGTGAACTGTGATACATACTCAGTGAACTCAGAATAAGCTTAGACTACTGATTTACTAAAAAGGGGAGCAAGCAAATCTTATTGCAGGCAAGCATAAGTTAGGGAGAGTGCCAACATGTATTGTATGCCAACTGTATACCAGAGCTGATGGTACACATTTCATTTATTTCCTTTGCAGAGGTCTTACCAGATAAGCATCACCCCCAAATTATGGACAAAGAAGCAGATTGTATTAGGGTTCTCCAGTGAAATAGATATACATAGTCTGGTCTGGTCCACAGCCCTGAGAGCCAGTGGTATAAATTTGGGTCTGAAGGCAAGAAAAAAATGTCCCAGCTCAAGGTAGTCATGCAGGAGGAATTCTTTCTTTTACAGGCTTTTTTGTTCTGTTCGCATCTTCAATTGATTGGGTGAGGCCCACTGACATTAGGGAGGGCAATCTGCTTTAACCTTTCAAGTGATCTGAATGTTAATCTCATTCAGGAATATTCTCTTAGACACACTCAGTATATTGACCAAATGTCTGGGCACTCAATGTCCCAATCAAGTTGACACATCACCCAGGATAAGAAGCAAATATTTAGCATATGATTGCGTATCAGTAAGTAGCAGAACAAGAATAAAACCCCAGGTTTGGAGTACTCAAAGCTTTCTTGTGAAATTTGTGTATTGCTTACCCAGTACTTCATAGTTACTTAGGCTACTTTAGACTCAAACAATTTAAAAGTCCCATTCTCTGATCTTCTATCCTACCTCTCCAAATCAGAAACCCTGGACTCCTACTTGTGGTTGGGAAAACCTGGGTTAGCTTCTTAGGGATTCTTTTTTTTTTTTTCATTAGGAGAGAATTTTATTTTAAAAGTGTCATCTTAAACTGCAAGGATGTCCGTTAAACATCACAATTAAACATGCCAAAGGAGAAGCCATGTTGTCAAAATGCCCACTTAACCCACCCAAACATCTCAAACCCACCCTTTGCTGACCTTCTATAACCCCATTTTTTTAAGTTTTTTTTTCTTTTTTTAAACAAGAGAAAGTAGACAGATACATGTTGGTAAATGCTAACTGTCCATATTCACATAGAGACACAGTGTAATCTCTGAGCCCAATATACAGAGAAAGGAGGAAAAAAGATAGAATTCTATGCACTACTACACAGGGGCCTAGCACCCTCCAGCTTCCAGCAGAGCTAAGGGAGCAGAAGGTTTTTATTTTTTTCCCACAGAGCATGGTGGTATTGATTCCATAGTTTTTGTTGAGACAGGAAGGGATAAAAATGAATTTGAAACAGAAAGGGGTAGAGATTCTTTTCCCACTGAATTCTCCTCAAGGTATCCCCCCCCCCCCAAATAAGTTGTGAACCATGGTATAAAGGAGAAAAGAGACCTCAAAAAACAGGGCGACTGAGCACAAGAGGAAAAAAAAAAAAAAGACTGCAACTTGCTCCCAGGGACTGGAGAAAATTAAAAAAGGTTGGAATCCATCAGTGTTCCATTAGTCATCTTCCCCTTCATCTTCCTCTCCTTCCTCCCCCTCATCATCATCTTCATCTTCTTCACCTTCATCCTCATCCCCTTCTTCATCGATATCTTCCAATCCCTCTTCCTCTTCATCATCATCATCATCCTCTTCTCCTTCCCCTTCCTCATCATCCATGTCAGGAACCAAGTAGTACTGCAGTGGATTTGGCCAAATGTCGTCTTTGATGACCTCTCCTGACTCATCTGCGCCTGCGTCAGAGTGATCGGTAAACCAGGTGAAGAAGCTCTCTGGTTCCTCATGCTGTCTCTTCCTGCTGGCTTTATTCTGCGTTTGACTTGATCGTTTCGTCAAGTCCTTTCCAGATTTCCATTTGATTTCAGTGGACTTTGAAGATGCATCACCACTCTCATTCAGATGAAATTCTTTGGAGAGAATTTTATTTTCGAAGTAAGGGTTTTCATCAAAATAAAAATCTATTCTGTAACCTGATTTAATGTCTTCAAATTCTGTCACTTCAACTCTTGTCAAATAATGCAGCGCCTCTTCATCCTCCTCCCCAAGCAGTGCTGACACTTGTGGATGGTTAACAAATGTTGTTACCCAAAAATTTGGGATTTTGGCGATCAATTCTGACCTCTTCTGAAAAAATGGTTGGCGGAGTTTGTTATATTTCTGTTCTACTTTCAAAATCTCCTCACTGGCTTGTTCATTAAGTCTGTCTATTTCATTTTGTACTTCATCAATATGTTCAATTGCTTCTTGCTGTTCTTTTTCTTCCTTCGGCAAGTTGGAAGAAGCAGATGACTTGTCTGACCTGGAAGCTGGAGTAGGCCTGGCTTTCTTCAGTTTCTTTGCTTGGGGTGGAAGAGGAGACTGGTGTTTGGGGGCCATGCTGGGGGGACAAAAAGCCAAGAAACCTCCCAGGGGAAGAGAGGGGGTACTGCAAGCTCCCAGAGCTGAAGCTCTTCTTAGGGATTCTTGTTGAGCCTTCTCCTATGATAATCACTCAGGCAGGCAGCCTACCACAGGAAATGCATTTTGTTTAACATTCAGGCTTCCCCTTTTATTGCTTTGTGACAAATATGAAGTACTTAGGACCAATTTATAAATCTTTTGTGCCGAGTCTCCAAGGATGGGCTGCAATCCCAGGACAGATGATTCGAGCTAAACTGCAGCCCATGTAGGAGCAGGAAAATGAAAAGTTTCTGTATTCTACAGCAAATAACTAATAAGGAGTCTCTCTTGGAGGAGCAGAAGGGGAGAGGATAGAGGAATGTTATTGCAGTAGCTTTTCCCTTTTATTCCAAAGTGAATGAGCTGCCACTTCCATGAGAACCATTTATATGATGTAGCCATTTAAATTGTTTTTTCCCTTGAAGAGCATGAGTTTAAAGTTTCAGGTTCAAGTTCAAGTGACTGGTGATAGGACATTCGTCTAGCCCCAGCCTCACCTATACACACCTCTTCCAAGTCCCTATGTGCTGATGCATTACCACTACAAGCCCTTAGTATATCCAGGGAAAGGCATGATACACAGTTTTCACTGTACTATTTGACATCAGAAAAGGAAACAAGGGCTTTTCAACAAGGCAGAATGTGTGTACATAATTGAGAAAACCTGAGAGCTGGATTTATATGTTTTAGATTCGGTTGGCAAAGTTGTCCTCTTTGGGAACCCAGTTTCTTCCCTTTGACCATCTAAGGCTCTATTCAAACTTGCCTTTCAGACATAAGGAATTAACTTTTCCCTCCAGATGAAACAGTTGCTTGACTCACTCTCCCCATGATGACAGATGATTTTAAGAATCACACTAGGTGCCAGGGTTATTGCTGCTGCTGTTGCTGCCAGCCCCTAACCTTTCAACCACAGAAAAGTGTCTCTGTTGGCATTTGTGCCCCCATCCTGCCAGTTGCTACTTTGGAAAGAAGACAAATTTGTTTTTGGTCCTTTTTCTGGTAACACAACAATGAGCAGAAATGGCCTGATCGTTTTTCTTACACTAAAATTATAAAGAGAAATCCTTTATTTTCCTTAAAGTCTTTAAACATTATTTCAGCATTCTGTGTTTAATAAGAAAATTTAGAATATGCAAATGAGCAGGGAAAAAATAAAATCACTCCTTCGCCCTCATACAGAGATAAACTTTAAGTATATTTTGGAGTATAGATCTTAACAATTTTTCCCATATATTAAATATATAAATCTACAAACAAACACAATACAAAAATTGAATCATTGTATGCATACTGTTTTAAAAACTACTGTTTAGGGGCTAGCAGTTTAAGACAGTAATGTAGGACAGTCCTGAATTCATCTCCAAAGTGGACGCAGCAACTCTACAGCTAATATAGATCAACTCCCTCTGAAAAAAACTTAAAAACTAGCTGAACACCTCCTCCACAACAAAGAAAGAGTCACATTGAGGTGAGCTGCATAGGAAAGGTGGTGGCACAGTCTTGTCCAAAAACCTGACCCCCAACTTGGCAAACTACAACAAGGAGAGATCACAACTAGGGAGCATCTCCCTGAGCAGTGAGGGCTCTGGGCCCCACATCAGGCAGCAAATCTTGGGACTTGCATTGGAGAAATGACCTCCCTCATGCCAAACATCTGGCTTTGAAAACCAAGAGGGCTTATTGTTCAGGAGAACCACAGGTTTGCAGAGAATGGAGAGATTCCACTCTTAAAGGGCTCAAACACAGACTCACTTAACCCAGGACCAAGTGCAAAAGCAACAGTTTGAAAGGTGCCCAGACCAAATGGGAAAGAGACGCGTTTGCAAATCTTAAAGCATCCGCCTGAGGGTCAGGAGTCTGATGGGACTCTCTGGGTACAGAGGTGCTAGTGAATATGGTATTTTGCATTTGCTCTCTACTTTGCTAGCATTGTCACTAGTAAGCACTATTTTTGTACTTACCCTTTAACCTGCTGGCTTGGTGGGTGTGCCCCACCCTGTGCCACTACCACAGTCACAGCCAAGAGGGGTACCAAGGCCTTGGTCTGAAGGTTGAGAAGATTGCATTTTTGGCTCCATGGGTCTGAAATTTGAAGGGGCAGTTCTTGGAAAGTTACTATCCTCAGGGACCTGCAGAAAGCAGACTCATCCCTCAGTCTCCTTGTGAAAAAGGTCTGAGTACTCATCCTGGGACTTCAGCCTGAGGGACACACTTATGATTATCCTACTTTTAGAGGATACAGAAGTACTCTTCGGGAATGTCAAATAGGGACACCATCTCTGCCCTCACCCTTCGCCTTTTGCTGTAGCTCACTGGTACTTCCCAGAAAGTAGCTCACACACTGAACTGGAGCTCTGATTTTTTGCAGCTCTCACTAAGAACACCTCCAGATCTCTTGGATGGGACAAAAGCAGGGTTTAACCATTGTGGTCCCACAGGGCAGTATATATTTGCATACCTTAACAGCTGCTGCCCGAGAGTCTAGCTTCTAATGAGTCTGAAACTCTGTTGACTAAGGATACTTCCCTCTGCAATGCTCTTGGATCTTGGCACAAGGCCAGCAACTGGGACCTATCAGGGATAAATCAGGCTGTTTAGAGAATCACAAAGTTTCACATGACACCCAAGAGTTAGGGCATAGTTAAAGGATACGGTTCATCTTCTGTCTATGGCTACCCCTTCAAGACTGGGAGGGATAGGTACTTCGCTTGATCCATAGAGACAGAGACTCAAGCAAAATGGGGAGACAGGAATGTGTTCCAAACAAAAGAACAAGGTGGACTCCAGAAGGACCTTGATGAGATAGATGTATGTAATTTACCTGATGAAGAGTTCAAAGTAATGGTCATAAAGATGGTCACCAAACTCAGGAGAATAGTGTATGAATACAGCGAAAACTTTAACAAGGAGACAGAAAATATAAGAAAGTCCAAAACAAAATCACAAAGCTGAAGAATCCAATAACTGAATGGGAAATTAGAGGAATTCAACAGCAGACTAAATAAAGCAGAAGAAAGAATTAGTGATCTGGAAGACAAAGCAGTGGTAGACCTCAAACAGAGAAACAAATAGGAAAAAGAATTTTAAAAAGTGAAGAAGATACTTTCATGGGACATGAAGTGGAGTAACATTCACATTATAGGGGTCCCAGAAGGAGAAGAGAGAGAGAGAAACAGGCAGAAAACTTACATGAAGAAATAATGGCTGAAACATCCCTAACCTGGGAAAGGAAATAGGTGTCTAGATCCAACAAGCCCAAAGAGTTCAAAGCAAGATAAACCCAAAGAGACTTAGACTAAGACTAATTAAAACTAAGCTGTCAAAAGTAAAAGAATCTTAAAAGCAGCAAGAGAAATACAACTTATTATGTACAAAGGAACTCCCATAAGACATAAGCAGAGTTCTCAACAGAAGCTTTGCAGGTCAGAAGAGAGTGACTGATAATATTCAGAATGCTGAAAGGAAAAAGAAAAGTCCAACCAACAGCACTCTCTCCCTCAAGGCTACCATTCAGAACTGAAGGAGAGATAAAGAGCTTTTCAGACAAGCAAAAGCTAAAGCAGCTCATTACCACTGAAGGCAATGTTGAAGAGGCTACTTTAAGCTGAAAAGAAAGGGCACTAATTTGTAACAAGAAAACCTATGGATATGATTATCTCACTGATAAAGGTAAATGTATGTTAAAGGTTGTAGATAAATTTCATTAAAGCTAGTATGGAGGTTTAAAGACAAAAATAGCAAAAAGGAATTATAACTGTAACTAGTTAAGATATATGAAAAGTAAAAGATGTAAAATGGAACGTCAAAAACATAAAACCTGGGGCAGTGGGAATAAAATTGCAGTTTTAGAATGTGTTCAAACTTATGTGTTAGAACTTGCTATTAACTTAAGATGTGTTTAATTTGATATTAAATTAAAAGGCTATAGGCTATTACATGTGAGCCTCATGGTAACCACAAAGCAAAACCTATAGTAGGTACACAAAAGGTAAGGAGAAAGGAATCTAGCAGACGCTGTAGAAGGTAATCGGATTACAAGTGAAGAGAGCAAAAAAAGAGGAAAGGAACAAAGAGGAGCTACAAAACAGCCAGAAAACAATTAACAGGTTGGTAATAAGTATGTGTGTGTGTGTGTGTGTGTGATAAGTTGCTTCAGTCATGTCCGACTCTCTGCGACCCCATGGACTCTAGGCTCCTCTATCCTTGGGATTCTCAAGGCAAGAATACTGCAGTGGGCTGCAGTTTCCTCCTGCAAGGGGTCTTTCCCACCCACGGATTGAACCTGCATCTCTTTCGTCTCCTGCATTGGCAGGTGGGTTCTTTACCTTTAGCACTGCCTGGGAAGCCCTGATAAATGTTTCTAAATGTAGCCAGACTAAATTCTATCAAAAAACAGAGTGGCTGAATAGATAAAAACACAAAGCCCATCTGTATGCTGCCTATAAGAGATTCACCTCAGATGTTAGGACACATACAACCTGAAAGTAAAGAAATGGGAAGTGATGTTTCTTGCAAATGAAAACCAAATGAAAGCTGGGATAGCTATACTTAAAACAAAAAAAATAGACTTTTTTATGTTTAAAATTATTTATTTTGACTGCACTGGGTCTTCGTTGCTGTAGGTGACTTTTTCAAATTGTGGCAAGTGGAGGCTACTCTCTAGTTGTGGTGCATGGGCTTCTCATTACCGTGGCTTCTCTTGTTGCAGAGCACAGGCTCTAGGGCGCACTGGCTTCAGTAGTTGTGACGTGTGGGCTTAGTTGCCCCACAGCATGCGGAATCTTCCTGGACTAGGGATCAAACCTGTGTCCCTGTATTGGCAAGCAGATTCTTAACTACTGGACCACAGAGAAGTCTGACAAAAGTCTTTAAAACAAAGAGTTTATTAAAAGACTAAGATGAGCATACTATATTGCCAAAGTTATCAATCCAATAAGAAGATATAACATTAATAAATATCTATCCATCCAACAGGGAAGACACGAATTTAAAAAGATGTATGCACCCCTTTGTTCATTGCAGTATTATTTACAATAGCAAAGAGGTGGAAACAGCTGAAGTGTCCATCAATGGATGAATAGATAAAGAAGATGTCGTATATACATATGCAATGAAACACAGCTCAGCCATAAAAATAATAAAATCTTGCCGTTTGTAGCAACATGGATAGAACTTGAGAGTGTTATGCTAAGTGAAATAAGTCAGGCAGAAAGACAAATATTATATGACTTTACTTATATGTGAAATCTAAAAAAACAAATGAAAATACAAAACTCAGAGTACAGAGAACAAATTTGTAGTTGTCAGGGGGGAGGATTATTGGGGGTAGGCAAAAGTGAGTGAAGGGGATCAAGATATATAAACTTTGAGTTATGAAAATAAATGTCATGGGAATGTAATGTACAGCATGGTGACTATAGTCATTAATATTGATTGTAAATTTGAAAGTTGTATGAAAGTTAATTTGAAAAGTTCTCATCACAAAGAAAAAGAAAACTATGATGACAGATGGTGACTAGACTTATTGTGATCATTTCACACTGTATACAATTTTTGAATCATTATATTGTACACCTGAAAGTAATATAATATTATATGTCAATTACACTCAATAGAATGAAACAAAAACCCCTGCTGTATGGTCATCCTTGAAAAAATTTTGTCTCCGTATACTTCAAATGTCATCTTTTCAAATAATGGTCCAGTATCACACAATGTGCCATATATTGACAGTCTAAATTGGTAGATATTTAGATTAAACATTTTTCTCTAAAATAAACAGACTTATAATAAACATCATTTTAAAATATTTACCTAAGCACTTGTCCAAGAGTTTTGTCTGGATAAATTCCTGAAATTCATTATGTCTAAAACATATATGCTAACTCTTGACATAATAAGATATATATTATTTATCCTTTGCTGTGTAACTACCCCCCAAATGTAATGGCCTACTGCCCCTTAAATGGGCTCTCCTGATGGCTCAGATGGTAAAGAATCTGTCTGCAATGCAAGAGACCCAAGTTTGATCCCTGGGTGGGGAAGATCACCTGGAGTAGGGAATGGCAAACCAGTCTAGTATTCACTCTGGAGAATTCCATGGACAGAGGAGCCTGGCAGGCTACAGTACATGGGGTCCCAAAGAGTCAGACATTACAGAGTGACTTTACTTTTCACTTTTCCTTAAAGTCACTAAATCATTTATTTTGCTCATAGATCTGCAATTTGGGTAGAGCTTAAATGGTGTCTTCTCAGGCTCGCCCCTCCTCTATATCATGTCAATTATAGGCTTTACTGGGGCTTCTATGGTGGCTCAAGTGGTAAATAATCTGCTTGCGATGCAGGGGACCTGGGTTTGATCCCTGGGTCAGGAGGATCCTCTGGAGGAGGGCATGGCAACCCACTCTAGTTTTCTTGTCTGGAGAATCTCCGTGGACAGAGGAGCCTGGCATGCTGCCATCCATAGTATCACAGAGAGACATGACTGGAGCAACCATACACATGTGCATAGGTTTACTGATGATCTTCCCTGGTGGCTCAGTGGTTAAGAATCTGCCTGCAATGCAGGAGACCTGGGTTCAATCCTTGAGTTGGGAAGATCCCCTGGAGGAGGAAATGGCAACCCACTCCAGTATTCTTGCCTGGGAAATCCTATGGACAGAGGAACCTGGCAGGCTACAGTTCATGGGGTTGCAAGAGTCAGACACAGCTTAGTGACTAAATCACCAACCATCACCACAGGTTTACTGGGGGAATGAGGTATTTACTTTCAAGGTGGCTCGGTCACCTGTATGGTTGGTCAGCTGGTGTTGCTAGTCAGCTGGAAGTTCTGCCAGTGCTGTGGACCAGGGTCCATAGTTTCTCTCCACAGGACTCTTTCCATGGACTGTTTGGGCTTCTTCCTAGTGTGGTGTTCCTCAGAGTGAGTATCCTAAAAGGGCAGGCAGAAAGGCTACGGCATAGCCTTGAAAATCGCAAAGTGACTATTTCATTATACTCTCTTGGTGAGGCACTCACAAAGGCCTGCCCAGGTTTGAGAGGTGAGGACACAGACTTTACCTTGGTGGAGGAAGTAGTCGTGTTTTAAAAGAGCATGTGGTTTTCTCAGGGTGTATGCCCAGTAGTGGGATTGCTGGGTCATATTTGAGAGAGCAGCATTGACGTATATACACTACCGTGTGTAAAATAGCTAGCTAGTGGGATGCTGTTATATAGTACAGGGGGCTCAGCTTAGTGCTCCGTGATGACCTAGAGTATTGGGATGTGGGGGTCAAGGGTAAGAGCGAGATTCAAGAGAAATGGGATATATGTATATATATAGCTGATTCAGGTTGTTGTAAAGCAAAAACGAACACAACATTGTAAAGCAATTATACTCCAATTAAAAAATAAAGTACATGTGGGATGAAAAATACTGCTGCTAACTTTTGAAAATACCATCTTCCTTAAAATATTGTAAAAATCAGAAGATTTAATATTTAGAATTTTGAATCAATCTAGACCACATACCTCTGTATATTTTGTTATTGACAGCAGATTCCTGACTTTTTATTGTTCATAAAGGGAAGATAAAGATTTGTAGGTTCACTCAGTGGTTCGTAGAAAGGTTAGCATCTACGACTAGAATATGGTCAAGGTTCTTCCTGCGGGTCTTATAAGGCAAAGAATAACTGGGTCAAGACAAGTAGTCAAAAAGCAGTTGGGAAGGAAGGCAATCAAATGCCAAGGAGACCAATTACAAATGCCATTTCCAAATACTCTGGTGCACCATCAACCTCAGGTTGTAGAATAAAGAATTCAGGGTTTATAGGTTGGTCAGTGACAAATGTGTGGCTACCTCAGAGGTCATGTGGACAAGGACATTCAAATTAAAGGGTCCTTGGGGGTCCCAGGCTTCAATATCATAAAACATTGTCACTTCCTCATGTCATGCAAGACACAAACAGCCTCACCTGTGTGACCACCCAGGTCTCAGGATAGTGCTGCTGAAATGAACTTGGAAATCATTTAGACTCAGATGTCCTTCAAAAACTGGAAAAGGGGTAGTGGCAGAGTAACCCTGGGGGGAATGTGAATGGATGCTTCCTCCACACACTTGGCCATTTAGGAAACTGTAATCACAATTTCTTTTTCCTGAATGTCAAAAGGTAACTACTGGTATTCTGTCTTCTTGCAGGAATTCTTCTCTACAAGGCATTTTTCATCAAAACCATATGACTGGTAGTTGATCACTGCAAATGATACTGCCACTAGGACAGTAGCTTTAGTATTTTTCTTTTTTTCTCCCTATTGAAATTGCTCTGGAAAGTATGTGGGAAACCTGTATGAATCAATAAATGATTAAATCGACTTTACATAGATTCAAAGTGCTTGCAAGAGTGCTGGCCCATTTCTTCCTTTGCCTGTCTGAATTATTTCCAACAGTGAAGGAAGCATTTGTCATAGTCACAAGGGTAGATTGTAATGTGCCCTAAAAAGTGAACAGAATTTTTTTTTCTGAACGTGTATATATATATATATATATATATATATATAATTTTTTTTAAAGAACATACAAACAGATGAAAGTCATGCCCTTCTTTCACTTGCATCCATATATACTTTCATTTTGTGGCTGGGAAATTTGGGGATTTTCGTTCAACATTGATAGTTTAAAATTGACTATAACTGCCCACATGCAAATATGTAATGATATTTGCAAAAATCAAGGACCGTTTTGGAAATTTCGTCTGAAGAGTTTAATAAGCCCAAGAATTTAAACTTGAAATGCCCCATGATCGTCATTTGGAGCAGCAGTTATCACCGTTACATGTTATGCAATGGTCAATTTAGATTTAGTCTAAATGCTCTGCAATCAGGGAAAATTTTGCCTCCTGCCTGCCTCCCTCTCCCATTTCTGACTGCCCCCTTCCCCCTCCGCCCACCTCCAAGACATTTTTGGTTGAGTGTGTGTGTGTGTGTGTGTGTGCACTTGTGCTATTGGTCAGAGATACCCTAAATACCCTAAAATGCATAGGGAAGTCCTCCATAACAAAAATTATCCAGTTCAAAATTTCAAAAGCATTGAGGCTGAGGAACCCTGATTTGAGTTCAGACATAAGAAATTTACCAAAATCCTTGTCTCCATTATTGCTGCCGAGGCGCCAAAACCAGGCTCAAATATATTTGGTTGGATTTTTTTTTTTAATGTTTCTGTTTTCACAGCTGAATAATATCCTTTAATTTGGGACTATAGACACAAAAGGGTTAATTGACCAATAGGCTGACACAAAGAATGAACTCTAAATTTTCTAAATAGTTACTTAGGAAAAAAAAAATTTTAGTTTACTTAGGCCTATCTCAAGGCATGACTTTTAACACTGGTTTCCCTTGTTAGAATCTGGTAAAATCTTGGTCCATACGTTTCTATTAGTATATAAAGGCTCATTAGAGTCACACTTAATGTTTAAATGTAGAATTTCTCTGCTTTATTTCTTGCTGTTTTATTATGCTTTTTCTTCCCTTTGTGATTTCACATGCCTATGTTGCCTTATGTATTGGTGTGAACAACTGTTCCAATACCTAAGCCCTCTAATTCCTTATGGAGGGAAAGGGCTATTAACCTTTGTGTTCCATTCTTGTGCTGCATTTTATCTTTTCCATTAAGGTTACACCATTTCATTGACCATTTGCTCAGAACTCTCAGTTGTCTGTGGAAGCCTGTTGTTTAACTTCGTGTTAATGACGTGGGTATTGGGTTAATGCCATCACTGACCAATATTTGCTTATGATGATCTGTTCCAGAAAAGATTTGATGTCCTTTATCAATATACTTTTTAAGACTTGCTGACAGCCTTGGCTACTTGACCACACTCCAGACTAACCCACAGGCAAGCTATTTTTGATCTTTGGATATTGACAAGGCCTCAGCATCAGGGGAGGGTTTTTTTTTTTTTTTTTGTCTAGCGCTTGAGAACTGAGGCAAAAAGAAATTGTGTTTGGCAGGGCCACTAGGAAGTCTGTTTCCTTGAAGACACCTTTCTATGGTCTTTTCTTGTCCCATAGTTGGAAAGCATCCCTTTAGCTCAGAACCTAGGAGAAGAGCTATTCTTAAGTCAACCCTATCACTCACTTTCAGACTACTGTTATCCCAGAAGTGAAGCTATTTTTATCTCTTCTAAATCTTTTCACTCTTCCCTGATCCACCTAAATGAGCTGATTACAAAAGTATGCAGGAACTGGTTAAGTCCTGGAGCCGAAAAGATCAGTTCTTAACGTGTAATAATAATTTAATGGTTAAAATGATAGAAAATGACAAACTTAAAAAAAAATTTATCCTAGATTTTAGAGATGGGACATTTGGCAAGGCTCCCAGAACACTCACCCCAGCACCCTGAGAAGAAAAATAAGTCTGGGCTCTGGATCTTTTATTGAATGTAAAGGTCAGTCACATACTGTCTTGTCACAGATGAGGAGTCAGTTCTGAAATGACTCCTGCAAGAATTTTTCTCATTTTTAAAACCTCCTTGATGTAAAACCATCCTTTGACTCTAATCAGAAATTTAATTTATTCAGAGATAAGGCAAAGGATGATCTTAACTTCTCTGATGTGAGAGATCTGAAGAAATTAGGAGTGAGCAAGATTAATATCAGAGCATTGGCACTATACACATTTCCTAATGGATAAGATCTTTGGTTTTGTTATTTTAATTTTCTCTGCATGGAGTCAGATAGCCTACGTGCCTTCAATAATGATGATGCCAAGTCTCTCAGCTTCTAGGTCTCATCAGAAAGTTCTAAAGTCATTTTTAAATGTCATTTGGATCCAAAGGGATCCACATTCACTCATTCATTCACATTTCATGAAAGCCTGTTATATAAGTCTTGCTGTAGTAGATTTCTGGGTATGATAAAAACAAGAGAAAACATAGTTGGGAGTATATAACATAGTATGGAAAATGATATAGAAAATTTCAATATGCTGATATAAGAGAAGATGATGAATCCTTTTTGGGTGGTTTTGGGAAGCATTCACAGTGGAGGCCCCAGAGCTGGCTCTTGGGGAATGAGTAGGGCATCAGTAGGTAGATGACGTGGGAAATGGGACTCAAGGCAGATCTGGTGCTCGTGTGACAGAACACTCAGAGATGAGAAAGCAGAGGGTGCTTCTTGAGGAACATAAGCAGTTTGGTTTGCCTTTCATCCCAGGGATCAGCACTGGGTAAGGCCGGAGGAATAAACAAGAGCCAGGTATCTGCTCTGTTTAGGAATGTGAACTTTATCCTCCTTTGTCACATTGAGAGTTTAGAATTACTTCTTTGTCAAAACACACTTTTCACCTGTGTAGTGGTTACCTGGCCAGTGCAGAGAGATATGATGTGAGGGGGTGGAGAGCAGAGAAACAAAGAGAAAAATCATTGCTTTCCTTATAGAAACAAGAAAAAGGGAACAGAAATGAGACCATCACTAATGATTAGACAGGAGGAACCTGCTTGCAGAGGACATCAGTTGCCTTGGACAGTTCCTCCCGGTGTTGGTAGTGAGAGGGTGAGTCACCCACAGAGAAATCAGCAAAGACAGGGTGGTGAGGATGTAAGAGAAAGAACATTGTCACCCCCATCGTTGTCCTGTGGTAGTCTGACTCTGGGGCTGGAAGTTATGAGAAATCCAACAATTGCAGTCAGGCTTTTGACACCTGAAATTTCTGTAGGTTGTTTCCAAAGCAGTTGAAAAACTGACTTGGGCAGGAATGAAGACTACCCAGGGCAGAACATAAAGGAGATAATTTTCCAGTTACTGAGGTAAAAATAAATAGCAAAGGCTCTCTGTGTCTGTGTGTGTGTCTGTGTTTGGGTCAACACATGTGTTTATATCTCAGCCTCTTCATAACACACCTTTTCCTGATACCTTCAGGGTTATGTGTTGACCCATCCCCCAAGGCAGTTTATTTTCATTAGTTTTGCTATAAAGAGTCTGCAGATGAGTTGACTGGAGAAGTTTGGCAAGAAGAGAAAAGGAAAAGCATTAGGGACAAGAGAAGCCATGCCCGGCGTTTCTCTGGCAGGTTCATCGTCCTCTGGTCCTAGCCTAACTTGTGAGTTCTTATCCCAGTGTCAGGGATGTTCATAACATTTTGATCTTTCTGGGAGAGTCATTCCGGAGAAGGAAATGGCACCCTACGCCAGTACTTTTGCCTGGAAAATCCCACGGACGGGGGAGCCTGGTAGGCTGCAGTCCATGGGGTCGCTAAGAGGTGGACACGACAGAATGACTTCACTTTTCCTTTTCACTTTCATGCATTGGAGAAGGAAATGGCAGCCCATTCCAGTGCTCTTGCCTGGAGAATCCCAGGGACGGGGGAGCCTGGTGGGCTGCCGTCTATGGGGTCGCACAGAGTCGGACACGGCTGAAGAGACTGAGCAGCAGCAGCCGCAGGGAGAGTAATTCATGGAGGTGTGGTGTTTTACTATTTGTAGGCTGGACCGGGTTGACTTTGAAAATTGATGTTGAGAGAGGAAGCAAAGAAAGAAAGGGCTTGGTGATGGGAGTGGTGAAAAGGGGTTTGTGAAGCCCGGGCATTATTTGTGGCCGCATTCTATAGTTGCAGTGTGGCCTCAAGTTATTTGAGCCTCTGTGCCTGCCTTTCTCCACATGGAATAGGGAATGACTCAGTGAAGCTAAAAAGGTTTCTCTGTTCTAAGAGTTTTTAACCATATTAAACACCCCGGGTGAAAGGTGACAAATAAAGGTAGTGTTATGAGCATTACAGTTCTGTGAGAAAATAACCTGCCTTCAGTTCGACTGACCGGGTAAGGCCCAGTTGCTCATTTGTGATCTCTTTCTTCCCTTTGTTATTTCCCCAGTCTTGTGTAAGCTTAACGGCTTCTGTGCTGTTACCTCCACACTTTTCTCCATTCCAACTCCTATCCCTCCTTGAAGCTTACCTCGAGAGATTCTTGACTCTTGAGCCCTGGACACATCCTTCACCCCACTGTGGCAGCTATAGTCATGGAGGGGCTGGCACAGGGGTCGTATTACCCGCTGAACATTTTGGATCACTTATTTCCTTTCTGTTCCCAGATGTCTCTCTTTTCTTTCTGCTTCCATGTGTATCCCCTGTGTTCCAAATCGGGAAAGGAGTACGTCAAGACTGTATTATTTTCACCCTGCTTGTTTAACTTATATGTACAGACCATCATGAGAGATGCTGGACTGGATGAAGCAAAGGCTGGAATCCAGATTGCCTGGAGAAATTTCAACAACCTCGGATATGCAGATGACACCACCCTTATGGCAGTAAGCAAAGAAAAACTAAAGAGCCTCTTGATGAGGGAGAAGAAGGAGAGTGAAAACTTTGGCTTAAAACTTAACATTCAAAAAACTAAGATCATGACATCTGGTCCCATCACTTCATGGCAAATATATGGGGAAACAGTGACAGACTTTATTTTGGGGGGCTCCCAAACCACTGCAGATGGTGACTGCAGCCATGAAATTAAAAGACGCTTGCTCCTGGGAAGAAAAGTTATGACCAACCTAGACAGAATATTAAAAAGCAATGACATTACTTTGCTAACAAAGGTCCATCTAGTCAAAGCTATGGTTTTTCCAGTAGTCATGTATGGATGTGAGAGATGAGCTATAAAGAAAGTTGAGGCCAAAGAATTGATGCTTTTGAACTGTGGTGTTGGAGAAGACTCTTGAGAGTCCCTTAAACTGTAAGGAGATCCAACCAGTCCATCCTAAAGGAGATCAGTCCTGAATAGTCATTGGAAGGACTGATGCTGAAGCTGAAACTCCAATACTTTGGCTACCTGATGCAAAGAAGGGACTTGCTGGAAAAGACCCTGATGCTGGGAAAGATAAAAGGTGGGAGGAGAAGGGGACAACAGAGGATGAGATGGTTGGATGGCATCACCGACTTGATGGACATGAGTTTGAGTAGGCTCCAGGAGTTGGTGATGGACAGGGAAGCCTTGTGTGCTGCAGTCCATGGGGTTACAAAGAGTTGGACACGACTGACAGACTGAACTGAACTGAACTGTGTATCTCTTTTCAATTAAAAAAAAAAATCCCCTGGCTTATCTTTGGGTCCTTCCACTTCTCAAATCTTTTTGTTCATTATACCATTTAGCAAAGTAAGGGACTATGAGGGCCAGCAGGCAGATCTAGAATATTCCTTTAAAAGGAGGTATGTTGGAGAGATACCATGAGGGAGAAGGGCTGGAAGATGCTCACAAATGGTGTCTTATCATGGGTGGGGGAAGCCTAGTGTGGCCATGAAGCGATCAATTGTCTCTGTGAGAAGGATAATCTATCAGAAAGCTAACAAAAAGTTCATCTGCTTTATTATCACCATGCATCAGCAATTCTGAACAATGTCAATGGTAAAATATCCCCTCCTGTTTACAAATGCATGACTCTTGTTCCTGCCCTACATGAATATTTTTGGCCCTTGTTATATTAGATGACCTCTTGGATCACAGGTATTTCTTCTGTCACTTGATTCTGAAACCAGTTTTGTCTGCCAGGTCTTCTCTTTGAAAGAAGGAAGCTGTTTAGCAAGAGGGATACTTTTCAAATAACATGGAGTATCTACCTACGAAGCAATGATGATGTCCATTTACCCCCAAACTATTGATTTGTGATGGGAAAGGAAGAAGAAGTAAAAATATTCAGCCTAGTTGTCATTCACACTGTCTAGGATCAATGATGCTTTGCAACAGTATTAACTAGTCAGTTCACAAACACAACTAGATTCTGTCCATTAGCTGCTGCTGAGTTCAATGACAATTGTTTGCCTTGACTACAATTGTACTGGATTCTCAGAAAGAAGATAATGACTTTTTACAAGTTCTTTAGAACGTTTTGCCTTTTGGATGTTCTTTGAAAAAGAATAGCCCCAGTAGTCAATTTTTATGCAGCCAGACACCAATCTAACTTGCATTGCTTAATTGATTATGTATACGAAGAAGACAGCCAGAGCGCTTAATTCTTGTTTTTGTTCAACCTCCAGACAGATTAACCTGAAAGATAAATATTGACTAAAGCAAGGACTTATTGCCTTGATGTTTTGATTTGTAGAACTGATGTCTCCTTGGATACACCTCACCAGCTTCCATGAAGACTTGTCCTACACTTCCTCCATTTTCATCTTTAGTCCACTTTCCAATCACTGCTCCAACTGCTCTTAGCACATAACCACAACTGGGCCTAAGGAGTTCAGTGTTAGAAGCCAACTGAAAGACTATCTCTTACAACCCTTAGCTAGATGCTTAAACCCCTTTTAACAAAATTTTTTATCAACTGTTTGTTCACTCCCTACTTGATTATTCCCAGTGATAGGGGCATCATTACCTCCAGGTATACCCCATTTCACATTTCATGGTGTAATAGTATAGCATTCTTCTTTATAGATCCTTTGAGCTGAGCTGTATACCTTGCTTGTCTTCTTGGGTGACTGAAAAAAGAATTGGAAAATTAATACTTGCACTTCTTGTTTGCTGCAAGAAGAAGGCTCACTCTTGTAATCTCAGTGTTTCATGTATATTCCTTATACTTTAGGGCACAAAGTAAAGATGACGGCTCTAGAAAAAGTGGAAATATTCAGATACTCAGAGGAAATCACATTATGTCTTTGTCCCATGTCCCCAGATTAATAGATGTAAATATATAGCAAAATCTCAAAATGATAGCTGGCTAGAATAAGTAGTGGTTATTGTTGTGTGTGTTAGTATGTGTGTGTAGGGGGAGCTGCCAAAAAGGAATGGGGGGATTAATCATTTCATTTTTGTGTTTTTGGAAAAGAAAATTATGATGCTATCATCTTCCATCCCCCACCGACACCCCCCTTCCTCCCAGTTATATTAGGCAACCAGAGTGTCACTTATATTTCAAGGTGGATACCAGCTGCCTCTCTGAGCCACTAGCTTTGGCAACATCTGTTCACACCAGGTTGTTCTTTCTGATAAGCCCCCAGAAACAGTGGCTCACTGCTTAGCCTTAGCAGAAATTCCCCAGCCCCACCCACAACGGCTCCTTTCTCTGAGAAAGGCTTGAAGAGAGCTCTTCAGATTTAAGGAAAAGAGGCCAAAGCTGGCCTTTTATGGATGATCATGAGTGGCAACTGAGATAGCGCCAGAGGCCAGGGCATCGGGCGAGACAGTTGTCATAGTCCGAGGGTCAGAGAAACCCCTGCTGTTCAAAATCCTGAAACTGTTAGGAAGATAAATCTCAGTCATGTCCACCATATCAAGACCTGGAACAACTGTTTTGCTCTTTCCTGGTCTCTCTCTCTTTGGCTGTAAAGTGAGTAGGTGGGATTGAGATGGAAATGAAAATTCTTTATGCTCTTACAGTCTAAAAATCTAAGCTCGGTTGAATTTAAAGAGCTCAGAATCAGGTTTGAGCTGAAGCTGGGGGAGGAGAGACAGTGGTGCCATTAAAACCCTTTGTAAAATCCTTTTGAAAATATTCACCCAGAACTTGAACGTGATTTATTTTCTCAAACACTGGAAAAGCTTTCAAACCAAAGGACTTCCTTCTAGTATATAAGGTGGACGAAGCAGTGTGTGACAGACTAAAGTGAGTACTTTATGTTTGGTGGGTTTCCACACATCTAAGGTAACTGTTACTCCGATAGAAAAGTGTTTCGGGGGCGTTACAGAGATGAAAGCACAGATTTGTATAGCACAAGTTTATGGAGTGGGTCTCACTAACTTGGACATTATAACATATACAGTTCTACTCAAAGGAACCATGTCTGCCTGAAACAAAACCCACAGAAACTGCACAATTGAGCCCCAAGGATATGAAATCATTACTAGTGACAAGGAAGAAGGAGGCAGAGAATCATTGATCATCTGGTTTGATGTATTTAATTTTTATTATGAAATCCTTTATTGGGCCTAAAAAAGTTGGAACTAAAAAAGTTCTTTCACCCTTTATTATTTCTATTCACCACCATTATTAAACAATAGACAGTTCTAGTTACTCAAATATTTCAGCTGTTGGGGATCTGCCATATACATCACACACACATCACAAATTTAAAAGAATTTTTTTAAAACAAAACATGCTGGCACCTTATATTCATTCAGCAAAATTGTCATGCTGCTAACAAAGGAAGAGGTAATTATTGTTAGACTGGGAAAAAATAAAAATAAAAGGAAACCAGCAACCTCAAGCAAAAGAGGTCCACTCTAAGGAAGTTGAAATTGGGTGCAGTAGTTGAGGAACTATTGAGCAAATTACATTTGAATGGATACGAGGGTTCCAGCCAAGGCAAGGGCAAGTAGAAATGGAGGCTAAGGGAGAGGGGCTGACTTGAAACATATTTAGGAGATGAAATTCATTGGACCTGCTAATGTGGTAAAGAGGGCAGAGGAAGAGAGAAGAGAGGGGAGTCAGGATGTTAAAATTTTTTAACCTGGATGACTGGGTGAGTGTTAGCACCACTCACAAAGGCAGAGACAATGGAAGAGAAAGCTTGCTTTGGGGAAAAGACAACAGATTTGCTTTGACATTTGTATTTGAGATGTAGATGGTTATCCTTGAGGTGAAATGTCTGGTAGGCAGGTAAACACCCAGTTATATGGGTCTGTAGCACATGAGTGACTATGAAAGTTACAGGAGTGGATGGGATTTCCAAGGGACACTGCGGAATGGGAAAACAGGAAGTATCCCCATGATCACTCCCATTAAAGAGATCAAATAGAATGGGTCAGAGTATTAAGAGGAAAACCTAGAAATGAGGGTTTCTGAGAAGTTAAGGGGATAAAAGCTTTCCAGAGCAAAGGAAGTATATGTATTCCAGAAGGAACAATACCGTAAATATCCCAGAGAACTCAATCAAGTTCAAGACCTGTAAAGCATCTCTCAGAGGGTTCTGCTCCAGTCCTCTAGTCTCCATGAAGGACAGTTTACCCAGACACTCTACAACTATTTCTGCATCTTTTTCTCAGGTCTTAGGTTGTTGCTATTGGTCTATTTATCTCCATTAACAAAACTAATCAGGAAGTAGGATGGGGTTTGAACATTTCTCCTTCCTCTTTTACCTGTGACACTAAGCCAGAAACTTGGGTGAAGTGTGTGTGCCCTGCAGACTCAAACTGTCCTCATATTGGCTGGTGTTGAGGGCGTGGGAAGCCGATAGGTGCTTCCGGCTCTCACAACTAAGCCACACTTCTTCAACAGGAGCTTCATCTTTCTTCATCTTTCTCATTTGGTGTGGAACTCTGGCAGGAAGAGGAATGCTATTCCTTGTGCCTCACCACAGCCTCCAACAATAAACAGTAAACTTGGTGAATCTGTCTTTGTTCTTTGTGTGAGTAGTTTGAGCCAGATTTCACAGAGTGCTGCAGAGTGCAAGAGGAGGTACAAGGCCATGAGAGAGGTTTTGTTTTTAATATCATAGGCCAAATGCTTGATGTATGTTGGGTAAGGAGCCAGGATGAAGACTTAGGAGAGGAGAAGAGGAAATAGGGATGCATGAAAGTCTCTGAGATTGGGGGTTGAAATTTAGAAGAGATTGAAAATGGGTCTTGGTTAGAGACAGAAAGTTCTTCCCTTGAGATACAAAGGGTTAAGAAAAGGATCAGTTTGGCTAAGATTAATTATTTGTGGTCTTTTGGGGGCAAGAAAGTGAGTAACTGTAGAGTTGAAGTAGTTCACATATTTTCATGAATCTCTGTCATTGAATTACAGAATGCAAAGCAGTAGCATTAGAAAAGACTTTGGAAATTGTTGTAGATTGGATAATTGGCCCCAATTCTTGACCTCCCTGTGATAGCACATCCCTCTGCTGTGTAATATTTCAGTGTTATTCCATTGTGGATGGAGTACTCTCCACAGGTATTGAACTTGGTCATGTGACTTGCTTTTGACAAGAGAATGTTGGTAGATGTGTTGTGAGCAAGGGCCTTATAGCTGCTTGTGTAGTTTGGCTTGATCTCTATGAGCTGATCATTCCCTGGATAGCCATTGTTCCTTCAGCCTGGGCTCCAGAATGAACATATTCAGAGCAGAAGTTGTCCCAACCCAAAAATGTGGGTTCCAGAGAACACCCATTTAGGAAGATACGCCAGGGCAGATTAAGTGTTCTAGCCTGCTCTCAGCTGCACTCAGAATAAGTCTAGTTTTTCTTCGGCAGTAATGTCCTTCATGTGTTTGAAGACTCACTTTTACAAAATATCTCTTACCAGGTTAGGTATAGTCATTTATTACTGCCTTCTCTTCCTATACTTTTCTACAAATATTCTTATTCTTCAGGGACTGAAAAGCTAATGATTACTTTTGCCAGGCTTCCCTGAAGCCAGGGACGGTCGCAAGACAGACTGTTTCATTTAGATGCATTGGTATGAGATTTGCGAGGCCGAAGAGATGGAGGTCACTTTTAGCTGTCAAGCAAGCTCACTGGGGCCTGGAGGTCATCGCGTTGACCAGACTCAGCAGTCCTCCATCTAGTCACCAGCTCCACGAGTGTTACGGAGCAGAGGAGGTAGTGGTAGTGATGAAAGCTTCCTGATCTCTGGATTGCAGCTAGGGTGGAAGTTCTTCAAAGTTCTTCGAAGTCAAAGGTGCCTCTTTGACTTTATACCTATACTTCTAGCCTTCCAACATTTCTGTGTGCACAGAATTCCTATATTAAATCCTTTTCCTACTTGAAATGTCTAGAGTGACTTCTGTGTCCTCCATCTCTTTCCATTTCTTTTTGGAGTTTGTAGGTTCCAGAGCTACTCAGACTGAGGTCTCTGGTGGCCGAACTATTTGATATCAGTTTGTATCAGAGTGTAAATCAATTTAGTCATCAAGCACACTTTTTATACTCCTTTGATCTATTTATTTTCCATAGCAAGATTTTTTTTGTAGATGGAAGCTGTGGGTTCGCTTATACTCTGATACAGGCTCCTCATCTTATTGTGGTGGGTACTTGTAATTTCACCAATTTACTTAAAAACCACAGGCTACATACTCTGTATATTTCCTCTAGGCATTAAAACTGCTTCTTCTTTTGCTTTTATTGATAATTGCAATTTTACCCCAGGGAGCATATGTCTCCTAGGGTTGCATTATCCATCTTGTAATGAAAAATTTCTTTAAAAATTATGTGACTCTTCCTGAGCCATTTTTTTGTTTCTTCTTGGGAAATAATCCTTTTTAAAAGTAATTAACTTGTTTCATTAACAAAGTGGTGCATGCCATGATGAAAGTTTTAGCAATCCCATTAAAGTTTAAGCACAGAATAATAGAATATGAAAAGTAAAAATTCCTTTGTCTGTCTCTTCGACTCCTTAGCCAACTTCTCTGAGGTAACCTTTGACAGTATTTTCATTAAAAAGTTGTTTATTTTTTTAGTGGAAACAGCCTTAGTTGAACCTCACCAACTATTGCATCATGATCTTCCTCACCCAAGGTGGATGATGTGAACCTTTGTAGGCCATGGCAGTTCTATCACAGTGGCCTTTTCGAGAATCAGAGCACTAAGCGGCTGTGCCTTTAGCCATTGGCCACAAGATGGGGATTTAATTTTACCATTTTAAATCAAATTATGGACTTTCTATCCTAAGATAATATCCTTTTTCTGTGGTAAAATGTTAAGAAATATTCATGATATCTGTAAAATATTGGGATTAGGGATCTATATTCAAATTTCTGTCTATATTTAAAATTTAAAATTTAAATGTATATTTAAAATTCTGTCATGGCTGGACTTGAACCACAAGCAGATTATTTTATTTCTCTTTTAAAATATGGCAACATTCATTTCAATGCAAAAAAGAAAAAAAAAGACAAAACAAACTCTGACAAATTCCCTTAATAATTTTTAAAAACTTGTGTGTTTTTAAAATATACTGTTTATACTTTCTGTTGTTTTTCTCAGTTGAAAAGATGCATTTTGTCTTCAGATGTATTTTTGAAGTTGATCATCTTGGTGTAGGCAATCCCGGGGGAACACCAACTTCAAATACATAGTCACAACCACAGGGACTACCAAAGACAAAAATGCACAGTGTTGCATTTATAGGTTTGGAATAAAAGAAATGTATTTTCTCAGAATTTACCGCTTGTCAGCACAGAACACTATAAAACAACAGGATGTAAAGTTTTGCCAAGCATTTGAATGAAAAAGAACCTAAAGACTTCTTACCAACTATCCATTTTATACATGATAATGTACATATGGTGATGCTACTTTCTCCATTTGTCCCACTCCCTCCCTCCACCACTGTGTCCACAAGTTCATTACGTCTGCATTTCCATTCCTCCCCTGGATAGGCTCATCAATACCATTTTTCTAGATTCTGTATCTATGTGCTAATACACTCTACTTGTTTTTCTCTTGAGGGATGGGATGGGGGGAAGGGAGGGAGGCTTAAGAGGGAGGGCATATATGTATAATTGTGACTGATTCTCATTGTTGTATGGCAGAAACCCACTCAACATTGTGAAAATTAAATATATATATATATATACACACACACACATATATATATAAATATATATATATATATACACACACACACATACACACACACACACATATATATATAAAGCATTACCAAAAAAAAAGAAGCATTGAAAAAAAAAGAACCTAAAGAAACTAAGGGGAAATACCTGCCTTCAGTATTTATGTTAAATACATTGTGGGTCACCGACAGTTTGAGACATTCTTAAAGACTTTGAACTTCATATTTCATACAATCTTTAACAAAATAACGTGCTTTTTAAGTTGATTTAACTAATGTTCTTGCTTATTTAAAGGCCCAGTTCTCTCTTAGCCCTCAGAAATGCCTCACTGAAAGAGGCACCAAGGTTTTCATGAAAAGGTTATTTCATGTGCATAAAGCTGGATTTCCTACTTACCGAGTACGTCATCTTATGCAGGTTATTTCACTTTTAAGTGTTTCAGTTTTCTTCTGTATAAATGTTTGTGTTGGAATGCCCATCACATGAAAAGTGTTGGTTGCTCAGTCATGTCTGACTCTTTGTGACTGCTTGGGCTGTAGCCCACCAGGCTCCTCTGTCTATGGAGTTCTCCAGACAAGAATACTGGGGTGAGTTTTCATTTCTTTTTCAAGAGGATTTTTTTCTGATCCAGGGGTTGAACCCAGGCCTCCTGCATTGAAGGCAGAGTGTTTACCGTCTGAGCCACCAGGAATGCCTACCACATAGGTATTGCTATTGTAAAATAAGTTTAAATGATGATGTAAAGCAAAGAGTTTTGTGCATGTTCCATAGTAGATGCTTAGTAAGTGTTAACTTTGTAGCCTCCCTCATATGTCTTTGACTTGGAACACCTTAGAATTAAGCTCAGATAGCAAAGAGAGAAATCCTATGCCATGAATATGTGTTTATGAGATGTTGAAGACAGCTCAGACACGGAGAGACCTACAGTTACAAAACTGTGGTTATATTTTAATCATTAATATTGGGAATGAACGTGTCCTTTGGATTTTCTCAGTGTGTTTCTGTGACTACATGTCATATCTCATTTGAAGATAACTGTGGAAATCTAAATTTGAGGTCTTTCATGAGTGAGCATCCTGATCTAAATGACTCTCTCACTCAATGATAGACCTTGATCACAAAGATCCTTTAAGTTAGTTTTAAAAGACTGATTAAAAATAGCTTTATTGGACTTTAATTTATATCTGAAATTCATCCATTGAAGTGTACAGTCCAATGATTTTTAGTAAATTTATGGACCCATCATCACAATCCAGTGTTAGAACACTTTCTACTCCCCAAACATCCCTATATGCCTGTTTGCAGTCAATCCCTGCTCCCACCTCCATGCCAGGATAACACTAATCTACTCTATGTCTTTTTCAATTTGCCTTTCTTCAGATGTATTTTTCTGAAGATTTTAGTCACACCAATTCACACAAGGGTTAGGAGAATGCATGAGATTAGATTTCTTAAAGTATTAATACACAGTGGCTGCTGGCTTCCCACTGAGGAAAACCAGCTTCTCAGCAGCAATTCTGAGAACTTCCATCGTATTGGAGAGAAACAGGACCAGCAGGCAATTAGCTGGGGAATTGTATCAATCAGGGTCCAGTCAGAAGACAGAACCATTCCCATTATTTTAATAGTGAGAATTTAATGTAAACAATTGTTTGAGAGTATTAGAAAATTGAAAAAGCAAACAAAGAACACTAAGATATCACAGAAGGAAGACCCAATTTCCTAGATAAACAGTGTCTCCAAAGAAAGCATACAGATGACCAACAGGCACATGAAGAGATGCTCAATATTGCCAATTATTAGAGACATGCAAATCAAAACTATGATGAGGTATCACCTCACACCAATAAGAATGGCATCATCAATAATAAGAATGGCATCATAAACGCTGGAGAGGGTGTGGAGAAAAGGGAACCCTGCTATACTGTTGCTGGCAATGTACATTGGTACAGACACTATGGGAAACAGTATAGAGTTTCCTTCAAAAACTAAAACTAGAGTTTTTGATCCAGGAGTCATGTAATCTAGGAATCCTACTTCTGGACATATATATAGAAAAGATGAAAAGTCTAATTTGAAAAGACACATGCACTCCAGTGTTCATTGTAACACTATTCACAATAGCTAAGGCATGGAATCAGCCTTAATAAATAGATCAACAGATGAATGGATAAAGAAGATGTGGTGTATATACACAATGGAATATTACTGACTTACAAAAAAGAATGAAATAATGCCATTGGTAGCAATATTGATGGGCCTAGAAATTATCATACAAAGTGAAATAAGTCTGACAGAGAAAGATAAATATCATATTGTATCACTTATATGTGGAATCTGAAAAAGTGATATAAATGAACTTATTTACAAAGCATAAATAGACTTACAGACATAGAAAACAAACTTATGGTTACCAAAGGGAGAAGAGCAAGAGGGATAAGTTGAGAATTAGGGATTAACAGATACACAACAATATGCATGAAATAAACAATAAGGTCTTATAGCACAGGGAACTATATAATACCTTGAAATAATCTATAATAGAAAAGAATATGAAAAAATATATATGAATCCATATATATATGTGAATCTCTGTATATGAATTCATATGTGAATTCATAAATATATATGAACACATATAGGGCTGTATGTGTATGTATATATATGGCTTCCCTAGTGGCTCAGATGGTAAAGAATCTGCCTTCAGTACAGGACATCTGGGTTTAATCCCTGGGTTGGGAAGATCTCCTGGAGAAGAGAATGGCAACCCACTTCAGTATTCTTGCCTGGAAAATCCCATGGACAGAGGAGCCTGGAGGGCTACAGTCCATGGGGTTGCGAAGAGTCAGACATGACTGAGCAACTAACACCCACACATATATATGTACATATATACTAACACCCACACATATATATGTACATATATACTTCAATAAAACAAGATATCACAGAAGGGAGCACTAGCAAGAATCTATCAGTTCTTGGGCTGGGAAATGAAGGAAAATCTTGGAATTACTAAAACTGAGAAATTTAGAGGAGGAACTTTCTTGGGCTAGGACCCACACCTTTGAGGAGTAAGGACAGACAGATGGTCCTTGTATCTTCCAGAACATTTGATAGGACTGGTCTGCAAGCATTAAAAAAAAAAAAGCCCTGCAAACTGAATTCAATTGAATTCAGCTTCTCCTAGTACAAAAAATACTGCTTCTGAGGTTCAAAGGTGTTGATAGGATGGTGCTGGTAAGAAACAGGAAATCAAAAGGAAACAGGAACAAGTTTCTTTTTTTCTTCCTCTAGATTTTCTGTCTTCTTCTAGTGTCTCTTTTTGGTGGAGTTTCACAGATTGTGGTGGGGGGTTCTGAAAGCTGGTTCACAGATTCCCAGCCCCAGCATTATAGATGTCCAGCAACCAGACAATGGATGAACAAATGTGGTATATCCATACAGTGGAATATTATTCAGCTACAGAAAAGTACTGATAGATGGATATATCTTGCAAACATTATGTTCAATGAAAGAAGCCAATGTAAAAGGCCATTTCTTGTATCATTTCATTTATATGAAATGTCCAGAATGGGCAAATCTATAGAGGCAGAAAGCAAGTTAGTGGTTTATAGGGTCTGGGAGTAGCAAGAGGGAAACGAGTAGTGACTGCTTCATGAGTATAAGATTTATTTTTGGAATGATCAAAACATTTTGAAGTTAGATAGAGATGCAGACACATCATGAATACAGTAAACGCCACTGAATTGTACAGTTTAAAATCATTAAGATGGTGAATTTTATGTTATGTGAACTTTACCTTAAGAAAAAACAAGTGATTAATAGGAAACACATTCAGACAAAAGAGACATGTAAAATGAAGAAGAAAGAATAACATGAGGAATGAGAGAACAAGCCAGAGACATAATGTTAGACTCATTAATTATAAAATAGGAAGTAAAAATCTACATTTCTTTAGCTGTAATCCTTTCTGAAATTTTCAAATAAGACTTTTATTAAAAATGAAAATTTACAAAGGAAAAAGAGGAAGAATTACTGTGTAATAGAAAATATCGAATATAGAAGGCTATTGAAGGGAATCTGCTTTTACTTAAAATAATTAAACAAGACAGTATCTCTTGGTCATTGTGATTGGTCTCACCCATGAGCCTGTCTTTCTGTTGCGTTTTTCTCCTCTTAATAATTTCATAATCTTATTCACATACATTCACAAGTGAAAATTGAAGTGACACTGATGTAAATGTGCAGGTTGAAGACATTAGAGCATATTCCAATCTAACTTATCCATCCAGAGGAGACCAGAGTATAATCAGCAAAGAACATGATTAAAGTTAGAGTGGCTCAGACAGTAAAGAATTTGCCTGTGATACAGGAGACCCAGGTTCATTCCCTGGATTGGGAAGATCCCCTGGAGAAGAGAATGGCTACCCACTCCAGTATTCTTGCCTGGAGAATTCTATGGACAGAGGAGCTACAGTCCATGGGTCACAAACCATCAGACATAACTGAACATGCACAAAGTTTGATGTATTGAAAAAAAGGAACTAAAGAGTTAATGCCTGGCTCATCAGACAGCTTCTGGGTCCCAGAGTTAGTGCTTTGGCCAGTCCAGTTTCTAATAGGCTTTTGCCTGTGTGATGCCACTTGCTAAGTACATTGAATACTATCTTTGGATGGGATCTACCAAGACTGAATCTTCTAAGACCTGCTCCCCATTTCGACCCTCTGAGTGTATATATTCTCAAATTAGGAAGTCCATCATTCCTGTCATTCCACCCAAACACCCTAGTATTTAGGGTATCAAGTTTTGACCTTTAAGCTGGATCAGAGAGCTTTGTCAGTCTCTTATGGTTTTATAATCTTTATAGTGGAGTGGTATTAGTGGTAAAAATCCAGCTTGCCAAGGCAGGAGATGCAAGAGACTTGGGTTTGATCCCTGGATTGGGAAGATCCCCTGGAGTAGTAAATGGCAACCCATTCCAGTATTCTTCCCTGGAGAATCCCATGGACAGAGAAACCTGTCAGGTTGAGATGGGCATGACTGATGTGACTTAGCATGCACACGTAGTGGGATTTGAGGGGAGAAATTTGATTGGCTACTAGAATGTCTATTTCCCCCTTATAACTAGATTGAGAATGAAGATGAGGAGTTTGAAGAACTTCCCTTAAAATTTTGCTCTTCCTGTCCTGGTCACCAGGTGTCACCAGGAAAATTCAAAGATGGTATCTCTGACCAACATTTTTTTATTTTTTGAAAAATCCTTTCAGTTCTCTTTGATTCATGACTTCACATTTCAAATTGCTCTCAGATATTTTAAAGTCTTAAAATTTTTAGACTAATGATATAGCCTCAATGTTTTTTCTTTGTAGCAGTTTTGTTTTCTAAGAAATATTCAGTTGGATACCATCAGCTAAAAGCATGTGTGGAGAAATGAATAAAGAAACAAACAAATAGTAGTAGGGATCTGTTATGATTTCTGGGCCAGTTTTGTTTTTACGACAATAATTGGTTTGGTCTATTATTGGTCAGTAGTAAATGTGGCATTCAAGAATGCCCACCTTATTGTGAGCTGGAATTATCATTTTTTCCTCTCTGGAGGCAGTGAAAAAACATCTTGAGCCCTTTGGAAAGGGTTGGCAATAGGCAAGGACTGGCAGGGTCAAATAGTCTAGTTCAAGCTCCCACCAATCTGGCAGATCCCAACATCACTGGGAGCAAAAACATGGAGATGGCTGATTTCCTGAGCTCAAGCCATCCTTGCTGAGATGTTTTTAAAATGGAACAAAGGGGGAAAAATCTACATCTACTCCTTTTCTTCCATCTTTTGTTAGCTGAGAGGTCTATCAATTGGTTAGTTATTTTTGCAGTCCTTAAGTGTATTTCAAGAGAATTTGCTTCTTGGAAATACTGGAAGAAAAAAAGGAGAAGTATTGGAAGAAACAAAGGAGTAATGAGTCTTGAGTATGCTCAGATGCCCAGTCATTCCAGATCTTTGCAATCCCATGGACTGTAGCCTGCCAGACTCCTCCGTCCATGGAATTCTCCAGGCAAGAATATTGGAGTGGGTTGCCATTTCTTTCTCCAGGGGATCTTCCTGACCCAGGAATTTCTATTTTCTCTCCTTTCTTTCTGGAGAAGATTTTAATTAATACTCAAATTATAGTGGAAATGCCCTGTGTCTATTATCCCTCTTTTTTTTTTTTCCTAAAAGATTTAAAACTGGAATACTGCTTTCCAGCTAAAAGGCTGGATTTCCCAGCCTCCCTTTGTAGTTAAGTGTGAGTAAGTTTTTATTAATCAGTGTAATGGAAAGTATGGTTTAGGTTCTCAGGTAACGTACTATTTTTGTCCCTTCTCTCCCTTCTGTCCTTCTGCCTCTGTATGGACTGAAGATGTAGTAGCAGGAACTCTAACAAACATAATGGACCTTGAGGAGAAGGGCCAGACCTAGTGGATAGCGGAGGATGAGGCGACGGTGGTCCCTGCGCACTTTGTGGAAGCAAGATGCCTGCCCTAACCTTGTGTTCATCCAGACTTTCCTAAAAATGCGGATGTGAAATAAAATTCTGTCTTGTTTAAGCCACTCAGAGTTTGGATTTCTGTTTTACTCAGAGCCAAACTAATTCTAAGTAAGTCAAACTCCATATTATTTCTACCTTGAAGGACTGAGGTTTTTATCATGTCCTCCTGTTCTATGTAACATTATCCTTATTTATTTAATAAGTATTCATTGAATACCTACTATGCATCAGAGATTGTGTTGCTGCTCAGTCACTTCAGTCGTGTCCGACTCTGTGTGACCCCACAGACAGCAGCCCACCCGGCTCCTCTGTCCCTGGGATTCTCGGCAAGAACACTGGAGGGGGTTGCCATTTCCTTCTCCAGTGCATGAGGGTGAAGTGAAAGTGAAGTCGCTCAGTCCTGTCCGACTCTGCAACCCCGTGGACTGCAGCCCACCAGGCTCCTCTGTCCATGGGATTTTCCAGGCAAGAGGACTGGAGTGGGCTGCCAGTGCCTTCTCCAGGGATTATGTTAGGCACTATATATTCAGTGTTCAGCAGAACAAACATTGTCTCTACCATTTGGAGCTTAGAGTTTAGTGAGAGAGACATAGTAAGATGTGAGAAATAACCTCTCATTTCTTACTTTTGCTGCTTCTTTTCATGTCCTGTCTCCACTGAAATCATTCAGTGTGTCTTAAAGTCAGAGGAGGGGGGGTCATATAGCTTCATAATTTCTTGAGATATAAGCATATTGGCACATATGATTTTCAAAATAAGAACTCTTCTGACTCAGGCTACTTTCTTTTCTCAGAAGATTTTAGAAAATCTTACAAGAAACATCACTTTTAGCAAGCAGTAGGTCTTCAACTTGAGGCCTGTCTGTCTTAGTGGACTGAGGGGTTTGTGTGTGTGTACACAGACATGCATAAATTTGAATTTCTTTGGTCCCATTGTGATTCGGAAGATGTTAGGATTTATTTCTATCTTCATCCTACCTCTGTGAAAATCCATCTTTTAAATGGTCCTCAGTCATGTTATGGTGTTCCTAGTTAGGTGTTATCAACCCACATGTTATCAGGATGATGGTCAAGACTACTCTCTCACTCAAGGTCCTAACCCCTCGCTGGGGCCATCACAGAAACTATGTACCCTGTCTGTCCTATCGGCCCTGTGGGCCGTGTGGGTCTGCAGAGACGTGGAGAATTCACAAAAGTGAGTTCTGCCTAACACTTTGATGTGTTGCCTCATTCTCTCTCACCGATGCTATAATTTGCAGTGTGTATAGTTCCCATTCCCATAACTTCTCATGCTTTTGGCCTACTCCTTCCTTTGTTGATCTGCCCTGTGATGTCAAGCTTCCTTGATCATCCCTTCCTCCAGTGTGTTGCATCCCTTGTTCCGCTGGTGCTATGACTGTAAAGACTTTTTGGCTGAGCCGGATAGCAGACAAGTGTCAAAGGCATGATTTCCTTTGACTGTCTGCCCCTCAGAAGAGTGATACATTAATAGACACTGCATATTCATATGGCATCTTTCATTTAGCCAAAGAGAGTTTTTGTCATTGTATTCTTATTTTTGGACTCATAGCTTTAGTAATTCTTTTATCACACTTTGGACCATTTCAGAGACTCAGTTAGGCCTCAGTGAGTAAAATCTAAAGTATAGTCCTTTTCCAAAAAGCACATTGCAAGAGGTGAAGAGCAATAATTTGGCCAAGGAGACAACCTGAGAGAGAATGGTTGAAGTTTATTTTCAAGACAGGAAATGGTTTATTGACTTCAAAAAGTTTAGTCCTTCTGAAACAATCTGAAAGAAGCAATGGCACTGAGTCCACTAAATTCAAGAAACGATAAATTTCAGTTATTGGCACAGACATTAAGTATCTTGATATGTAGAGACACAGGCTGATAATATTGCTAAATTTGGGTTCATCATGACAAGATATTGAGAAATCCTTGAAATTTATGACATGTTAGGGCAACGTGATATGTCACTTAATTGATGAAAAATCCATCCTCTTTGAATCATGTTATGAAAACTGCTAGCAAAGAAAAAAAAAGTCCAAAAATTCAGGACTGATGGGCAGAAGCTTTGGAGGCAAATACTGATCAGACTGTAGCCATTCTTTCAAAATACCAGTCTCTTCTTTCTGTGTAGTGGGAGTTGTTCATTTTTTGTTTTCTTGAGGGGTGTTAGATGTGCTGATGGCTTGATCATCTGAAATAGAAAATCTCCTGTTGCCTTTATTTAAGCATTCTCTATGTACCCACATCTGAATTCTTTCAATCCTTAAAAAAAAAAGCATAAATAAACATAAGAAGAACCAGTGGTTATAAAAATAAGTTTTTGTGTTAGATTTATCTAGGAAATGGTGGAGATAATTTACAAATCTGGATGTTTGCTCTTGTGTTTAATACCGCATTTTCTCTCTAATGGTGGTGTTAGATGGTCTGTCATGATTTCGTGTTGTTTCCTCCCTTGGATACTATCTCTCCTATTACTGTTTTCTCTTCATGTATTCCTGCTTCTTTACAAGCCTAATCATCTTTTATTGGATGCTACCTACTGTGAATTTTACCTTGTTGGGTGTTGGATATTTTTGTATTCCTATAAATACTATGAAGCTTTGTTATAGTACACAGTCAAGTTACTTGAATGGGTTGAGCCTGGTGGGGCCAGAACTCACTGTGGACTAGGGCCATTTTTCTGTCACTATCCTTTAATATTCTACCCACTCCCTGTGAATTACGATGATTTTCCACCTTGACCTTGGAGGACAGGAATGATCCCTAGTCCTGTGTGAGCACTCTGGATTGTTCTCTCTGATCCCTCTAGGTGATTCTTCCTATGCGTGTGTGTGGTAGTTGCGAATTAGTGTCTGACTCTTTGTGACCCCCTGAACTATAGTCCGCCAGGCTCCTATGTCCATGGGGATTCTCCAGGCAAGAATACTGGGGTGGGTAGCCATTACCTTCTCCAGGGGATTCTTCCCATGTCCTCAGGTAATTTCTTCACTTACATGGACTCAGCTGAAGACTTGAGGGGGGACCCTCTGCAGATCTCTGGAGTTCTCTCTGTATCCCTCTCCTTCTCTGGTGTTCTGCCCTGTGATCACTGGCTGTCATGACTTTACAAGATTAATGAGTCATCCCTTTCAGTCTCTTGGAAGGAGTCATTGAGAGGACATGACTGTCTCTTGATCTGCTAGCTGGACCAGGTGTTTGGAGACTTGTCCTTGGAGTGTGTAGTCCATGCACTGCTCCTGAACTAGAGTCACTTCAAGGAGCAGCCTTGGGAGAGCCCTGTGTTGTTGAGACCATCTAGACTGTGAATGTAAAGCCTCTGTGTAAACTCTTAAGATTCTGGAGAGCTGTGTGAATGTCTACTCACTTGTAGCCTCCCAAGACAAGAGTCATACCTAAGTTCCTTTGCTTATTAAAAGTGCCATCTACCAATCAGAACTTGTCTGCCTCTTTCTTTGTTTTTTTCTTGTTCTTTATGTGCAGGAGCCAATTTTGAATTTCACTTGGGCAACCCTGTAGGTTGTGAACGAAGAAATTCAGAGAGAACATCAGTGCCTCGTAGGTTGTTCTCCTTTCTTGAGCTGTAGCCTAGAAACTCTGGAGGCAATAAGGTGGGGCATTCATAGGGCTCATGATACCTGTTTTCTTGTCTCAGGAATCACTATCTTATACTGCCTGCCCAATGTCTAAAAATCATACTTTGTCATTTTTTCTTGTAGTTGTTTCAAGTGGAAAGGTAAATTCAGTCCCTGTGACTCCATCTTGCTCAGAACCAAAGTCCCACTGCTTCATGTATTACAGCAGGTAAGTTCCCTGGGCAGAGTTTCCACACTAAACAGAGATGGTTCCTCAGAGTCCTGGTGTCTGAGAAGGAGGATCAGAGAGGTATAAACTCATCCCGGTATAAACTCAGCTCTTATTCATGCAATTACAGTACCGCCCAAGTGTCATCTCTTCAATCAGTCTTGGTCCAGGATTACATCCCTAGAAGGTTTGTTCCTTGGTTCATTGATTCATTGGTTCATCTATCCACCCATCCATTAACTATTAGTGAAATCTCTTTTACACAAAAACACTCTCTTAACTGTTGTAGAATAAGAGAAGAATAAGACAGACTTGGTGACATCCTTCTGAGTACTTAGTCTCTAATTGGGGAAAACAGCTGAAATGCTCCAGATGGTTAAGTATGATAGATGCTATGAGAGAAAAACAAAGGATGTTATGGGAGCACATAAATGGGGGCTTAACCTGGTCTGGAGAGTTAGAAAGGTTTCTAAGTGGAGGTGACATACAAGTTGGAACTTGCAAAAAGGTGATTATTAAATAGAGGCTGTTTTTTCTCTAAAGGGCCTGTACTATTCCAAAAATATTTTATTGAGCATGTAGCATAGACTCTAGTGTCTTATATAAAAATGATTCTGATTTATTACCCAAAAGACTAACCTCAGTTTCAGAGGACAATAGTAAAATGGAAAATGCAGATCACAACTTTACTAAATCATTAGGCATAGATTAGAAATTAATGGTTAAGATGTTAATAGTGATTCATTTAGACTGTGGGACTCTGGGTGATTTTTCTTTTTTCTTTGTTTCTGTTTTCTTCAAATTTTCTGACATGAACCTACATTGCTTTTGTTGTTAGAAAAAAGAAAGCAAGAAGGGGGAAGTGATAAAAGAGACATATGGATGGGATAAAATACAGGTGATATTCTTTAACAGGTATATCATGAACTGATTTTTTAGTACCACGTTGTGGCATTATGTGTCATGTGGCAAAACCTAGATCCTGTTTACAAAGGCATCACAAGCTGATTAAGTGAACCATTTGACTGAGCATTTAGAAAACAGTTCAAACAAGGATTTGTCTTCAATTTCTATAAAGTGTGAAGCTTGCCTTTGATATTGGTCCTGGAGGTCATGGGCAGGTGTGCTGGGTAAGCTGGTGGTGAGCCTGATGGTAGATGCCTGTCCTCACACACCAGTGCAGTTTCTTGGCACTTGGAAATCATGGCAGCTCTGCTCCTGGGACTGTGTGGCAATGTCAAAGGAAAGGAGGATGGGAGAAAGCCCTTAAAAATAGTACAGTGCTATTTTTAAGCAAAACTCTTTTCACAGTCAGAGGCATAGCTTTTCTAAACTACATTTACTTCTATAGAGCTTGACATGCACAGCGCTTGCATGTGTAAAGAGAGGAATATGGGGCCAATATGGAGTTCTGAATGATTTATATGTTGTGTTTGTGAGGAAAGTAAGGGGTTTCTGAGACCATTTTAATTTAGTGTTTAAGTTTATATCAATACTAGCCACTCTCACAGGACATAACACTTGTAATTTATGGAGGAGAGGTGACAGAAGTTATTCAGCCCTGGACGGGTTTTCTAAACTCATGCATATAAGTACATGATAAATATTATTAGTAGTAGATTTGAATATTTTTAGATTTTGGTGGCTATAATGATATCAAGGGCCATATCTTAAAGCTCAGAAGGTTACCATCATGGGTTGAAGATTGCTAATTTGCTTTCTATCTCTGTGGCTTTAGCTGTTCTGGATATCCTAACTGGAATCACACAACATGTGACCTTGTGTGTATGGCTGTTTTCATTTAGCATGTTTCTGAGGCTCATCCATCCATGTGTTAGCATGTACCAGTACTTTTTCCCTTTTTATGACTCAATAATATGCTATTGTATAGAGATAACCACATTTAGTCTATCCATTCATCATTTGGATTGTTTTCTCATTTGTCAGCTGTGAATAATGCTACTTTGAACATTCACGTAGGAGTTTTTGTTTGAATACCGACTTTCAATTCTTTTGGGTATGTACCTAGGAGTAGAATGTCATATGGGTCATATGACCCAGTTTCTGGGTCATGTGCTAATTATTCTATGTTTAATTTTTTGTGGAAAGGTCAAACTGTTTTCCACAGTGGCTGCTCCATTTGTATTACTGCCAGCAGAACCCACTGGACTTTGTTTTTTTGGTGAGTCAGATGTTTGGCATCTTCTCTACTCGTAGTAACATTGTTTGATGGAAGTTTTAGTCCTAAATAATAGTCATTGAACACACATACACAGGAAGAGGGAAATAAAGGTGTAGCTTTAAGGAACCTCTTCTTGAACTATTTTGACTTGACTGCATAGCACCCAAGTAGTGGCATGTCTTAGAGAATATCTGTTCATGCTGCATGTAAGGAAATAAGATCACAGGAGGTGGAAAGACGTGGGCGATAAAAAGAGGTCACTCAACCAGCTAGTTATTGACAGAGTTAAGGCTCAGGCTGTGGTCTTGCAGTTCTGAGCCCACTGTTCTTTTTCACGAACCCATTTATCTTTTGATGGGCCCAGTTCTTAGGTTATGGTTTCCTTCTTTAGCTCAGAAAACTTCATAGGGAGGTAATAGGTATATCATTAATTCATAGATTATTTGTTCAGTTGCTCAGTTGTGTCCAAATCTTTGCAAGCCTATGGACTGCAGTATACCAGACTTCCTTGTCTTTCACCATCTCCTGGAGTTTGCTCAAACTCATGTCCTTTGGGTCAGTGATGCCATCCAACCATCTTATTGTCTGTTGTCCCCTTCCCCTCCTGCCTTCAATCTTTCCACACATCAGGGTCTTTTAGCTCTTTGCCTCAGGTGGCCAGAGTATTAGAACTTAAGCATCAGTCCTTCCAATGAATATTCAGGGTTAGTTTCCTTTAGGATTGACTGATTTGATCTCTTTGCTGTCCAAGGGACTCTCAAGAGTCTTCTCCAGCACCACAGTTTGAAGGCATCACTTCTTCTAATGTTTTAATAGATTATGGTTTCCTTCTTTTGCTCAGAAATCTTAGGATGGTGATTGTGTCTATAATATAATTAGGGCCAGCTTTACTTGTTTATTTATTTCTTCATGCATTTATTCTACAAACTCCCAAAGAATGCTTATACATGAGAGAATGTTCAAGAGCTAAGGATACAATAGGAGGCAAGCAGTCGTGGATCTATTTTCAGAGTGAAGAGTCTGGTAGTAAAGATGGCCACTTGACAAACAGTTACACAAAGAATGGGTTGTAATTGGGCTAAGTGCTGTAAAGGAGAAGTGCATGGTGCTGAGACTTTATGGAAGGATACCTGCACTATTTCAGTGGTTAAATGTGTCAGAGAAAGCACTTAGGTTTATAAAATCTAATGTGGTTTGATTTCAAGGTCACTTGGAAAACTCTCTTAAGCATCTAAATTCTTCCTCCATCTGCTCATTTATGTCAGAATTTAAAGATTTGATGTGCCAGTTCTATTTTTTCTAATGTGTATTTAGATTTAAAAAGCTATTAAATTTAAAAATTTATTTGTGGACTCCTGAAAATGACCTCGTATGCCACCATTGGTCCATATACCACACTGTGAGCACTATTGCTCTAGGTATTGATGACTTATCTGTCATTTTGAATCCAAGAAGCAGAGCATTCCAACTCCAAATAGAGGCATGTCATCCAGACAGAAACAGGGGAGGAAAAGGCTGTGATAAAGTTGGAGGAAAGGAATGGGAAAGTTGTAGGGGACTCAGTAAACAGAAGAGATGCAAACAGACAAGGGGGAAGACAGGAGGTAAAAGGATGAGCCTGAATGGAGAGAAATAAGCTGATTCTCAGGAAATCTGTGCTCTGATCATGGGCAGTCTCTTAGAAGAGAATGAAATAAATACTCTCCTCTTCCATCTCATTCCACTTCTTTCATTCGTCAGTAATCTGGATACAACTCACAAACCATGGAATAAGAAGGGGTGACATGAATCAGCTTCAGCTCTTTCTTGGTGGGTCAAATATGAGCATAGTTGGTATTTTCAAGTTTTAAGCTGTTTTTCTCTCTGTTGAAAGGTGGAATTTGAATTCTTCTTTGGAGCATATCATTCCTTTATTATGTTTTACACATTTGTAAAGGTACTTGGAGAAAATCATGAGGTAGATTTTTTTACACTGAGAAGCTTAGTATTTTGTCTGTAAACATAAATGGCTATTTATGGTCGAGCCAGCCACCTATTTTGGAGACTCTACTGGCTTTTATATTTTATTTTTTTCAGGGAGGTAGGGAAGGATTAGGAAATAATCATTTGATTGTTTTCTATGTATAAATTTTACATTTAGAATGTTTTGTGCCTATGAACTATATTTTTTGTGGAAAATTTCATTTTTCTTTTAGTAGTCATTGGCAAAAACTGTGAAACTACGAAGACTCAAAGTTTTATCTTCTATCTACCAATGGGAGGAAGACCCAAAAGAAGCTGAACTTAGTTTGACATAATTCAAACTTGGCATCTGTATTTGTTTTCTAGGACTGCTGTAATAAAGTACCACAGACTGAGTGGCCCAAACAACAAAAATGTGTTTTCTCACAATTCTGGAGGCTATAAGCTAAGATTTAGGTGTTAGGAGAGTTGGTTCCTTCTGAAGCCCTTGAGGGAAGAATCTGTTTTTGGCTTGTCAATGGCTGTCTCCTCTCTTTGCCTCTCCACCATTTCTCTCTCTGTGTGTATGTGTGTCTGTATCCAAATTTCTTCTTGTTAGGACATCAGTGATATTGGGTGATGATCTGCCCTAATGACTCAACTTAATTGATTCTTTAATAATCTTTCTCTCGGGCTTCCCTGGTGGTCCACTGGTTGAGAATCCGCCTGCCAATGTAGTTAGGGGACACTAATTTGATCCCCAATCTGGGAAGATCCCACATGCCGTGGGTCAGCTAAGCCCGTGTACCACAACGACTGAGCTTGCACTCTGAAGCCCATGAGCAGCAACTGCTGAAGCCCACGTGCCCTAGAGTCTGTGCTCCACAACAAGAGAAGCCAGCGCAGTGAGGAGCCCGTGCACTGCATCTAGAGAGTAGCTCCCACTCTCCACAATGAGAGAAAGTCCATGTCCAGCAACAAAGACCTAGTGCAGCCAAAAATAAAAATAAATACATTTCTTAAAAAAGGCTCTTTTTCGAAAATATAGCCACATTCTGAGATACTGTGTCATAGGACTTCAACATATGAATATTTGAGGTGGGTGGATACAAATCAGTCCTTAACAATGTCCTCCGTATTATTTCAGTTATGTTAACCTGGAATTGAGGAATATTTCAGAGCACATTATTTTGCAACTACTCTGTTGGGGCCATAGGTTAAGTCTATGAGTTAAGTCTCACAGCAAGTCCTACTATTTAGGGTAAGACTGATCCAGAGACAGGAAAGAAAATTGAGAAGTCAGGCCAAGGATTGGAGGGAGGGAAAATCCTGTTTCTCTTTAGGCAGCTGGACCTGGACTCTGAGTTATTGGAATAAGGAAAAGTCAGGCTTCTGGAAGTAGGCTAGGAGGTCGGCAGCATGATTCTTTAGGGGATACCATCAAGCATATGTGTGGGGCCCATGGGCTCCTGGAGTATCACATCTAGCAGCAAGAATACATTACTGGGTAAAATGTTATTTCCTTCTTATGTTTAAACTGCCAGTATTTTTAAAGAAATTCAAGACAGGTCTAAGTGATGCTGTAGAGAATCAAAGAAGAGTTCTCTTCCAGACCTGGGTTTGAGATTTACAGGCTTCCCTGGTGGCTCAGGGGTAAAGAATCTGCCTGCCAGTGCAGGAGATAGGGAGACATGGGTTCGATCTTGGGTCAGGAAGATCCCCTGGAGAAGGAAATGGAAACCCCCTCCAGTGTTCTTGCCTGGAAAATTCCATGGACAGAGGAGCCTGACAGGCTACAGTCCATGGGGTCACAAAAGAGTTGGACACGACTTAGCGACTAAACAACAACAGTAACAACAGCGGGACCAGCACAGCTCCCCAAACCTCCTGTGTGTCCTGTGTGCTGCAGCAGATCGTGTCCAGGGACCATAGCCTGGAGGCTTGATGAAGAACTGGAACGAGATGAGCACAGACTCAGAAGTAAAGGTGGGTTTGTGTGTGCTTTGAGTTGCAGTGTAGTTGGCAGAGGGCTAAGCCATTGTAGTTTGAGTGTTAATATAAATGTAACTTCATTTTATTGTCATTAGCAGTGAGCCTTGGGGATAATGTTCACTGAGGGATCTGTTTAAAATCAAATGTGTCAATTAAATTTTCTTTAATGAGTATTCATTGCTGTGAAGGCAGCAAAATATCTGAGGAAAAATGAAAGCTTTGTAACTAACTAGACTTTTGTGAGTGCTAAAAGCAGTGGAGGCAAGTCTCATTGTTTTGAATCTTTAAATAGCAAGTCAGAGACACTTACTGAGTTCCAACTTTAGCCTACATCAGTGTCCCAGTAATGCTTCTTGTTATTTTCTGGTCCAAGATTCTATCCAAGAGCATGTTTGCAGTTAGTTGTTACATCTCATCAGTTTCCTCCAATTTGAAACTGTTCAGTCTTTTCCCGTCTCCCACATCCTTAACAGTCTTAAAGAATATAGACCTTTCATTTTATATTGACTCTTATTTGGGTCTGCCTGATATTTCCCCATGACCAGTCTATAGTGGAGTTTGTCATTTAGAAGCTACCATCTAGGTGTTCAGTGTGATCATTGCTACTAGTGACCCCTGCTTCTAGATGCTCTCAGAGGATAGCAGTAAGTTAGGTATACATGTAGATATCTGCATACACATATACACATTGACATTAGCCACTACTTTCATACTTTTCTGAATGTGTTTAATGTATACTTAGTCACCAAGTATATCTGACTGTTTGAGATGCCATAGACTGTAGCCCACCAGGATCCTCTGTCGATGAAGTTTTCCAGACAATTTATCTGAATATATATACTAAAACCCCTCTAAGTTCACACTGAGACTTAAAACTCCAGTCTAATACTTCAAGATTCTTTCTAGTCTCCCCTTTTCCATGTTTGTACAATACCTTCTCAGACAGTGACTTCTGTTGTCCTCAATATATTTACTTATTTGCTTATCAGTTAACTTATTTACTCAGTTTCCAAGCACTCCAGTCGTATATTTCCTCTGCCACTTCCACACCACACCTCCTCAGCCAGCAAGTTTCAGATGTCAGCATCTCTTCCCTAGCTTGGGAAGTGAATGGAATGTAAGAGAAAAAGGACAGTTGGAAAGGGAAGTAAAGAGGAAAAGAGCAGGGAAATTTCCTTTTATTAAAGTCAATTTGAGTTGACTTTTCTGTTACTTGCCACCTAAACCATGCTAAATGATGCAACCCATAATTGTTCAGTCACTAAGTTGTGTTCAACTCTTTTGAACCCATGGACTGCAGCACACCAGCACGTGACCCATAATACATTATTGCAGTTATTTGTTTGCAAATATGTCTGCCCCACTGGATTATGAGCTATGAAAAAGACTCATTTCTTTACCTCTGTTTTTTCCAGTGGTTTCCACAGTGCTTGTCACTTGGTGGTTGCTTGGTAACCGCATCTGGTGCCAGTGACACAAAAACAGTTGAGACATAATTGTTCTCCAAGAGCTAGTAGGAATAATAAGTACAATCAGATAATCTCTAAAATAGAGACAAGTGGAAAGAGTTTTGAGCATATAGGAAGAAAGCATAAGTAGGGCTTCCTGGGTAGTTCATATGGTAAAGAATCTGCTTGCAATGAAGGAGACCTGGGTTCTACCTGTGGATTGGGAAGAGTCCCTGGAGAAGGGCATGGTAACCCACTCCAGTATTCTTGCCTGGAAAATTCCGTAGACAGAATAGCCTGATGGGCTACAGTCCATAGGGTCGCAAAGAATCAGACACCATTGAGCAATTTCACTCACTCACTCAAATGGGACTTTACCAGTATAAACAAATCAGAGAGCTGTCTTCAGATAATTGTATATGTCTTAAGTATATTTCTAAAATTTCTGTAGAATTTAAGATTGAGAAGCTGACTAAATAGTCATATGTTCTAAATGACTATTTAGAATGGGTTAGAAGTAAAACTAGGAACAGAATGAATACCTGAATTAAAGTCCCTGAATTCCCAGTGGTAAAACCTATTTTAGTAACATTTACTTAAAGACCTCAAAATAATTTAGTCTTTTCTAGCAGGAGAAGTCAGGACTGATCTCATTTCAACAACACTGACAACAGTGGTGACCCCTGTGTCTCCATAGTCCTTCCCTTTGCATTAAAATGTCTCTGACTCTGAGCTCTGAGAGGGCAGGATATGTGTCCGCTGTGTTCATCAAGGCATCCTCGGCACCCAGCACACTGAATGAAAATGCCATCTTGGGTAACTTCCAGCCAGTTTTCTGAATGCGCTGAGAATGGCAAACCTGATACCCAGAACCAAAGACATCTGTTGTCTCCAAAGGGAGCTAAGGACCTATGAGTCTGCATGGAGCCACCTCCTGTTTGCCTGCTCCTACCTCCAGTTTCTTATTGCCCATTCCTGGATTTTAGAGACTCCCCATTCTTGGCTCCACATGTCTTCCTTTCTACCCCACTCAATCCCCCTCCTTGTGGATGGATCAGTTTCTCTTGATTCACCTTTCTGGCAGATGACAGTGAAACTTCTCTTTAGGAAGCAGTCGTTGGGTATTCCGGGATCAGGCAATAGACAGAAAAGTCAGAGACTAGAGCCTACGGTCACAGGCTATGTGGGTAGCAGAGCCCGAATTAGATTTTTTAACTCCAGGACAGTTCCAATAAGCTACACAGAAAAGGAAGCCAGAAAGGGCAGTTTTCACATTTCTGCAGAGTTTTTGCAGCATCTGAGACCAAGGTCAGTTCAATTAACTCACATTTATGTGCCTTTTAACAACAACCTCATATCCCATAGTTAGACCGTACCATCGGCAAGTAAATCAGTTCACATGAGTCATTCTTTCTGTCCTTATAACTGGTAGGTGGCCGTGATCAGGGATAACAGCAAACATGGAAGAGATCACTCCAAATAAAATATTAACTAATGCAGGCCTGTTGTGTAAGTGGCTTGATGCATGGTAAATTGCATTTGCACTTGGCCAAATGGTAAGTGATGTATGTTGGGCACAAGAATAATAAATACAAGGAACAATCAATTGAACTGAACTAAAGTGGTGCGGTTTTGAAGGATGGCTTAGAGTTATATCTTCCAAACATAGCTAAAAAAAAGGACTCAATTAAAAAGTAAATTGGAAAACTATAAAGTAGCTGACACAAATACAAGGTTAAGTTTATGGAAGTTATAAATGCTAAACAGTTTCCCTCTACGATTCCAATTTCTGCCCACTCTGATTCTTCTTGTGCCTTCCATTTTTTTTATGAGTATTATTACTCAACAGGAGAACAATCAGTTATATCAGAGCCATTCACTGTAAAGTTTGTGTCAATAATTTTTATTGAAATAGGACAAAAACAAAGGAGTTTGTAGAGAGAGGCAAATTATTATGCTACCAGGGTACCATGAGGAGTCTTTGAGCTGCAGGGGAAAAAAGGAAAAACTCTCCCTGTGGAGAGAATAGAATGTGTTTCATTTCAATATCTATTACAATTATGAAAGAGCCAGAGAATTCCATGGCTTTGAACAGTCTTTGTGAACAGAGCTTTGTGTCAGGGCCGTGGGTATGCTTTTCAGGCCCTGAGGCTGGTAGTTCAATAACTAGCAGAAATAGTCAGGGCTTTGGGGATGGGGAGCAAAATGAGGGGTAGGAATCAGGACGCTCTAGCTTGAGTGATCATAGGAAACCCTTCAGGGGATTTTCATTTTAAATATGGATTTTTTTGGTACCCTTATGGAATCTCAATCTCCTGGGGCACTGTAGGGAGGTACATTCTTAAATTAACTATCTTTTTAGTTTCAGGGCTTGAAAATTACAAACATGTAACTAATGCCAGGCTTGGTGTCATGGAATGTTCTAATGGGAAGGACATAACAACTGTGGAAGAATGAGGTGGGAGATGGGAATCTCTCTGTTTGGCACATTTACATGGATGCTCTGCCACTAGGATGTGAGCTCTTTTAAATAAGGGAGTGTCCTCGTTATTTTTGGATCTCTAGCTATCCAGTGTCTAGTACATACTGGCACCTGGTGGGTGGATCCTTTTATGCTGATATGATCACTTTTAGATTCACAGGCAGGTAAATTAACAGCAAGCACATATTGGTTAAGCTAGTCAAAGAAAAGTGAAAGTGAAGTTGCTTAGTCATGTCCAACTCTTTGGACCCCATGGACTATAGCCTACCAGGTTCTATCATCCATGGGATTTTCAAGACAAGAATACTGGAGTGGGTTGCTATTTCCTTCTCCAGGAGATCTTCCTGGCCCAGGGATTGAACCTGGGTCTCCTGCATTGTAGGCAGACGCTTTACCACCTGAGCTACCAGGGAAGTTAATGTATTTTAAATATCCAGCTGAAGGGTTGCGATTAATAGCCAATAAGAGTAATATTGCCAAAGCAATCTTGAGAAAGAAGAATGGAACTGGAGGAATCAACGTACCCAACTTTAGGCTATACTACAAATCCACAGTCATTAAGACAGTATGGTACTGGCACATAGACAGAAATATAGATCAATGGAACAGAATAGAAAGCCCAGAGATAAATCCACACATCTATGGACACCTTATCTTTGACAAAGGAGGCAAGAATATACAATGGAGAAAAGACAACCTCTTTAACAAATGGTGCTGGGAAAACTGGACAGCCACTTGTAAAAGAATGAAACTAGAACACTTTCTAACACCATACACAAAGATAAACTCAAAATGGATCAAAGATCTAAGCATAAGACCAGAAACTATAAAACTCCTAGAGGATAACATAGGCAAAACACTCTCCGACATAAACCAAAGCAGGATCCTTTATGACCCACCTCCCAGAATATCGGAAATAAAAGCATGAATAAACAAATAGGACCTAATTAAAATTAAAAGCTTCTGCACAACAAAGGAAACTATAAGCAAGCTGAAAAGACAGCCTTCAGAATGGGAGAAAATAATAGCCAATGAAGCAATGGACAAACATTTAATCTCAAAAATATACAAGCAACTCCTGCAGCTCCATTCTAGAAAAATAAACGACCCAATCAAAAAGTGGGCCAAAGAACTTAACAGACATTTCTCCAAAGAAGACACAAAAATGGCTAACAAACACATGAAAAGATGCTCAACATCACTCATTATCAGAGAAATGCAAATCAAAACCACAATGAGGTACCGCTTTACACCAGTCAGAATGGCTGCCATCCAAAAATCTACAAGCAATAAATGCTGGAGAGGATGTGGAGAAAAGGGAACTCTCTTACACTGTTGGTGGGAATGCAAACTAGTACAGCCACTATGGAGAACAGTGTGGAGGTTCCTTAAAAAACTGCAAATAGACCTGCCATATGACCCAGCAATCCCACTGCTGGGCATACACACCGAGGAAACCAGAATTGAAAGAGACACGTGTACCCCAATGTTCATCGCCGCATTGTTTACAGTATCCAGGACATGGAAGCAACCTAGATGCCCATCAACTGATGAATGGATAAGAAAGCTGTGGTACATATACACAATGGAATATTACTCAGCATTAAAAAAAAATTCATTTGAATCAGTTCTACTCAGGTGGATGGAACTGGAGCCTATTATTCAGAGTGAAGTAAGCCAGAAGGAAAAACAACAATACAGTATACTAACGCATGTATATAGAATTTAGAAAGATGGCAGCGAGAATCCAGCATGCGAGACAGCAAAAGGAACGCAGATGTATAGAACAGACTCGTGGACTCTGTGGATGGGGGCAAGGGTGGGATGATATGGGAAAATGGCATTGAAACATGTTAATTATCATATGTGAAATCAATCGCCAGCTCAGGATTGATGCTCGGGGCTGGTGCACCGAGATTTCCCAGGGGGAGGGAGTCGGGAGGGAGGAGGGAGGGGCGTTCTGGAAGGGGAGCATATGTAAACCCATGGCGGTTTCATGTCATTGTATGGCAAAACCAACACAATAAAGTAAAGAAAATTTAAAAAAAAGAGTAATATTGAATGATTAATAATACTCATGGCCAAAAGGATCACCATTAAGTGAAGCAAAAGGGAAACACAAGGCAGAAGGTTTGGACTCTGTTCATGTGGCTTTGGGGTCCTCAGGAACCCACTCCAGTATTCTTGCCTGGAAAATCCCATGGATGGAGGAGCCTGGTAGGCTGCAGTACATGGGGTTGCTAAGAGTTGGACACGACTGAGAGACTTCACTTTCACTTTTCACTTTCATGCATTGGAGAAGGAAATGGCAACCCACTCTGGTGTTCTTGCCTGGAGAATTCCAGGGACGGGGGAGCCTGGTGGGCTGCCGTCTATTGGGTCGCACAGAGTCGGACACGACTGAAGCGACTTAGCAGCAGAAGCAGCAGGGGTCCTTAGGACACCACCCTGTTGCCCTTAGCTATGCCACCTCCTTGTTTAACTGCACAGGAAGAAATTAGGTCTTGGTGTGCAAGGCTGGGGCCACTCTGCTCTCTCTCCTAGAAGGCACACACAGGAGTTCAATCAGAAGAGCTCTTTGGATGAACTATCAAGGTGGCAAGTTGCATTTTGTTTTATAAGTCTTTGGCCTTGTTTGTGTCATATGCCAGCCTCAGTGTGTTGATCTCAATAGAGATAACTGTTTACATAAAAACAAATGCCAAACCTGACTCGAAGCAAAACATATTTATAGGTTAATTTCCTTATCTGTCTAGTACTCACTCCTTATTTCTTACCAGGCATATTTCTAACACTGTCTTTGTTTCTCTGTCTTTTATCATCTATGCTTGAAGTCCTCTTGCTCTTGCTAACAGCCTTGACTTGCCTTTTTAGTTCTGATATCAAAAATCAAACTGATGCTAACATATTTTGTGGCTAATTCTTTTCAATGAGGGCTTTGCTAGTGGCTCAGAGGGTAAAGAATCTGCCTACAGTGCAGGAGACCGAGGTTTGATCCATGGGTTGGGAAGATCCCCTGAAGAAGGGAATGGCTACCCACTGCAGTATTCTTGCCTGGGGAATTCCATGGACAGAGGAACCTGGTGGGCTATAATCCATGGGTTTGCAAAGAGTCAGACATGACTAAGCGATTAACACTTTCACTTTTCAACAAATATAACACACAAACACAATAGCAGTCAAAGACTTAAAGACCACAAGTTAGAAATCACTGATCCAAAGCTAAGTCATACTACCTGGCCAGGTAAGCAAAAGACTGGTTAACTCTAGATAGGAGTCCTCAGGTGAATTTCATTGTTTCTGCATAGAGGTCTATGTGTATGAATGTGTGCGTGTGTACATGTTGGTGTATATGTGTATTTAGTGGATTCATTGCTAACTTAAAAGGTGAGTAATTTCATATAAAGGGCTTCCCTCAAAGCTCAGTTGGTAAAAAATCCGCCTGCAATGCAGGAGACCCCGGTTTGATTCCTGGGTCGGGAAGATCCTCTGGAAAAGGGATAGGCTACCCACTCTAGTATACTTGGGCTTCCCTTGTGGCTCAGCTGGTAAAGAATCCACCTGCAATGTGAGAGATAAGGGTTCGATCCCTGGCTTTGGAAGATCCCCTGGAGAAAGGAAAGGCTACCCACTCCAGTATTTCATATAAAACCGATCTCTGCATTCAACTGCTTTAAAAACTGAGAAGACTTGTGGATTGAACTGTAGGGTTTCACAAACACTGGGGGTGTGCTTTCCATTCTCAGGGTTGGCTGCTTCATTCTTTTATGTGTCCTACCTGGTTCTGGTAGGCTTTTCAGTTATCACCCCCAACTAGAAAAGAGCAGCCTTGGCCTCTCGCCTCACTTTGAAGATCCTTTGCTCTGCGGTCTTCCCTTCAGCCCCTAGCCCATTAGTTATGATCAGAGCTCTTTAATAGCAATGGGCCCTTGAAGGCAGTGCAGGTTCAGATTCAACAGCAATTATCAAATGCCTTCTAGGGGGTCAGGTACTGTGGTTTCACATACACTGACTCTTCCAAATTTGAGCTTAGTGTACAACCACTTAATCATCCAGGAGAGATTAAATCTTATCTGAGATCCCTAAGAAGGTTACCTGAGACCCTCCATGACCACTGCCAGAAGGTGTCAAACACCTCTACCCCGGAAACCTCCCAAAGCTTTTATTTACAATGAAAGGCTATGGCCAGACTTGGAAAAAAGTCAGGTTAAAGTTACTCGTGAACTGCCTGAATTAACTGCTTGAAATACCCTAAACTAATGGAGGAGGAGGAGCCTTTCCACACACATGCCACAGATCCCCTCCCTCAAGACGTTTCTGTAATTCTTTGGGAGCTGTGAGCAGTGGTGAAGTGGAGAAGTAAGATGCTGCTGAGGGAAGAACTGATTTGGTATTGGCCAGCCTGTAGGGGATGGTTGACCCTTGGGGTCAGGGGAGGTGGTGTTCACCATGGGAAAATGACTGTGCACTGCTGGTCTTCTGGGTAGGGAGGGAGCGCTCGGCAGCTCGAGGGAACGTCACGTGCTGTGCGTCAGGTGCTGTGCTGTGTATATGTCCTCAGTGCTTCCCCATACTTGCCTTTCTCGCCTAAAGGGATACAGTCTTACATTCTACAATTAAACAGCAACACCACCACCTGAAATCCTTAGCAAATGGCCTGGCATGTATTATACTAGGATAAGACCTTTCCCAGGAGGATGATGTGAAGGGAGGAGGTGCTGCACAGGGATGGAAAGAGGATGGGAAGGAGGAAGTGCTGGTCAGGAACTCAGCATGCGCAGATGGCTGGGAGGAGACTGGATGATGACACGCTGAAGCCAGAAAGATCTTATAATAAAGCAAAGTTAATCATTTCCCTTCTAGGCTTGAAGCTCTGATGTTGACCCTGTCTCACAGACATATAATATGATCCATAAATGTGAGCCATGTATGTAATTTAAAATGTTTAGTAGCCACATTATGACTCTCTCTTGCATGCTCAGTTGTGTCTGACTCTTGGTGACACCATGGACTGTAGCCTGCAGGCCCCTCTGTCCATAGGATTTTCCAGGCAAGAATACTGGAGTGGGTTGCCATGCCCTTCTTGAAAGGATCTTCCCGACCCAGGGATCCAATCCACATCTCCTGTGTCTCCTGCATTGGCAGGCTGATTCTTTACCACTGAATCACCTGGGAAGCCCAAATTAAAAATGTAAAAACTAGGTGAAATGAGTTTTAAGAATATATTATACTTAACCCGTATAGTGAAATATTATGATTTCAAAGCATAATCAACACAAAAATTACTGATGAATATATAAAAATATTTATTATTTATTTATAGTTGCACTGGGTCTTTTTGTTGCTGCACTTGGGCTTTCTCTAGTTGCAGTGAGCAGGGGCTACTCTTTGTTGTAGTGCAGAGGCTACATGGCAGGGGTTTCTCTTGTCGTGGAGCTTGGGCTCTAGGTGAGCAGGATTCAGTAGTTGCAGCACACAGGCTCAGCAGTTGTGACCTGCAGGCTCCAGAGTGCAGGCTCCAGAGTTGAAGTGGGACTGCCTGAGGTGTGTGGAATCTTCCTGGATCAGGAATGGAACCTGTGTCCCCTACATTGTCAGGTGGATTATTATCCACTATACCACCAAGAAAGTCCTTACATACTCTTTATATAAAATTTTTTCAAAATATTTGGTGTGTGTTTTATACTTGTAGCATCTCTCTATTCAAATTAACAGTATTTGAAATACAAGCTTGGTTCATGGTGTTAGTGGCTAACATGTTGGCCAGCACAGCCTTAGATGGTTTCCCATTGCTTTTAGGACAGAATCCAAAATCTTTGGTCTGATTCAATAGGCTCTTGGTATGACTATCCTTTTTGTCTTATTTCATGCCATGACTTCCTTTGTGCTGGTGCTAGGTATAATAAATTTTTTGTTGAACTCTTTTCCCCTCTCAAACATCTGGGGTCTTACAAATATAAATTCCATTGCTGGAAAACTCTCTCTCACACATTTGCCTGAATAACTCTTACTTACCCTTATGTATTTATATGTATATTGGATCCATTCTGAGCTTTCTGTTTATTTATCTTAATCTGTTTTATTTTGTTATTAGTTCCATTCTATATAATTTACTATACTTTCCATTACATTTTAATATAGATCCTAGAGACATGAAGATCTCTTTTTTTCCTTTTCAAAGATTTAAAAAAATTTTTTCTCACTTCTTTACTCCTTTTGGGTCTGGAATTCACTTTTCCTCTTCCAAACAATACCATTGGATCATAGAGAAAGCAAAGGAATCCAGAAAAACATCTACTTCATATAGTACTTCATGTACTATATTAAAGTCTTTGACCATGTGGATCACAACAAACTGTGTAAAATTCTTAAAGAGATGAAAATACCAGACCACCTTACCTGTCTCCTGAGAATCCTGTATGCAGGTCAAGAAGCAGCAGTTAGAACTGGACATGGAGCAATGGACTGGTTCAAAACTGGGAAAGAAGCGCATTGAGTCTGTATATTGTCATCATGCTTATTTAACTTCTATGCAGAGTGCATCATGCAAAATGCCAGGCTAGATGAATCCAAAGCTGAAATCAAGATTGCTGTGAGAAATAACAACCTCTGATGTGCTGGTGATACCACTTTAATGGCAAAAAAGAGAAACTAAAGAGACTCTTAACAGTGAAAGAGAAGAGTGAAAAAGCCGGCTTAAAACCCAACATTCAAAAAAGCTAAGATCATGGCATCCAGTCCCATCATGGCAAATAGAAGGAGAAAAAGTGGAAACAAGGACAGGTTTTCTTTTCTTGGGCTTCAGAATCACTGCAGATGGTGACCGCAGCCATGAAATTAAAAGACGCTTGCTCCTTGGAAGAAAAGCTATGGCCAACCTAGACAGCGTATTAAAAAGCAGTGACATTACTTTGCTGACAAAGGTCTGTCTAGTCAAAGCTATGTTTTTTCCAGAGGTCATGTATGGATGTGAGAATTGGACCATAAACAAGGCTGAGTATAAAAGAATTGATGCTTTTGAATTGTGGTGCTGGAGAAGGCTCTTGAGAATCCCTTGGACTGAAAGGAGAGCAAACCAGTCAACCTTAAAGGAAATCAACCCTGAATATTCATTGGAAGGACTGATGCTGAAGTTGAAGTTCCAATATTTTGGCCACCTGATGCAAAGAGCTGACTCAGTGGAAAAGACCCTGATGCTGGGAAAGACTGAAGGCAAAAGGAGAAGGGGAAGGCAAAGGATGAGATGGTTGTATGGCATCACCAACTCAATGGATACAAATTTGAACAACTCCGAGAGATAGTGAAGCTCAGGAGAGTCTGGTGTGCTGCACTCCATGGCATCACAAAAAGTAGAAGATGACTTAGTGATTGAACAACAACAAACAGTACCCATATTTAATTTGGTTAAAATGTATACTTTGCAGTTATTGAGACATCCCACAAAGAATGAGGTTATAACTTCTTGCTTGACTTTTCAATATCCTTCTATTTTTCCTTGAAGCATGCTTTTCTATTGCCTTCTGAGGTATCACAGAATGAAGGATGCATTTACCTGGAAGATGACTTTGAGACTGAGATCAGCCTACAGGAAGTTGATTAGGGCATGCTCTTAGAATTGTTATCTGTGAAGAAGGGAAGGAAACAGGATGGAGTGGAAAATACTGGGCCTCACAGATATTCTGGCCAACCTTGTAAGAGTTCTAAAACCCTTTAGAGCTGTCTCAAATTGCGTTGATGGGCATAGTCTTTAGAACCTGTGGGTAACCACTGGAAATGATTATCATGAGACGTGTAATCTGGGGAGGAGGTGTATCCCCTGGGAAGGTAGTTCTCTCCAGCTGATGAGACACATTACACTCCACTCTTCTGGTGTACCTTCCTCATCTCTGAATGCTCAATGTTTGTACGTGTTTTGCAGATTTCTTTCCCCTGGACCCCAACTCTAAATATTCAAGTATAAGAAAACCTCCTAGGTTCTCCAGTACTTCCTCTCAACATTTCTTCTTCTTCAGTGAGTGTTTCCTGAATTATGCATTCTCCTTCTATAATTAAAGTTAATTTTAGATGCATGTTAAACTAGAATGTAGCTATCATATTAAACAAGAGATTTTACAGGTATTACAGCTTTGAAAGAGATTACAGTGGGTATTTAAGTGAATGCTTCAGTTGATTTCTAGAAAAAGTATTAAGTAAATAAAGTACATAGATGTGTTGCTACACAGGTAGGGCGAAGAGCGTGATTCAGTTTAGAGCCACTCTCCTAGGCAATTATATTCTCTTCCTGGCTAAATATGCTGTGCTGACAGCCTCACTTGCATCTTTAGCTTAAACCTCTCCTTGGAGTTCAGACTCTTCTAGCTAACTGCCTACTTGACAGCTCCTCCTAGACATCTCACAGCCTCCTTAAAGTTAGGATGTTCAAAAGTAAACTCTGGGGCTTTCTTCCCCTAAACGCTTCCTTGTCTACTCTTTGCCACTTCACCAAGACCTGTGTTGTTCAATCCAGAAAGCTGGAAGTCTTCCTTGATTTCTTTTCCTCTTTCACCTTGCACATACAATCCCAGAGAATTCCTTTTGATTCTGTTTCCAGGATATTACGTGCATTTATTCTCCTCTTTCTAGATCCATTGTTGGCACTTTATTTTAGGCCATGATCATTTTTCTCTTGTATTCTAATCCTGCTGTCCTTAATGGTCTCTGATCCATTGTGCCTGCTGAGCCAAAATAATTTTTTTAAACCATAAACCGATAATCTGACTCTTCTATGTATTAACCATCAAAGACTTCCCAACAAATCCAACCTATTTAATCTTGGAGACTTATTAAATGTCTCCAAGGTCACATGGGCTCAGAGGTAAAGAATCCACCTACCAGTGGATTGGGTTGGGAAGATCCCCTGGAGAAGGAAATGTCACCCGTCTCCAGTATTCTTGCCTGGAAAATTCGATGGACAGAGGTGCCTTGAGGGCTACAGTCCATGGACTCGCAAAGGGTGGGACACGACTTAGTGACTGAGCGTGGTAAAGCCACACTCATTTATTTCTCCATTTTCGTCTCACACCACTATTCTTCTTGCCCACTGACCTCTAATGAAATTGGCCTTCCTGCCCCCTGTTCTTTGGACATCTCTAGCTCTTCTTGAACTTAGGACCTTGCTCATGATACCTCTTCTTCCTGAGGTACTGTTTTTCTGGCTCTTTAGCGATAGACTCTTTCTAATACGTCAAGTCCCGCTATAAATGTTCTTTTCTCTTATTCTCTTCGCCTGATCAGAGTGTCTAGAGTAGCCTACCTCCCTGTCCCATTGTCTGGGTCATTCTTTAGTGCTGCCCTCTATTTGATTTATAATGTTTATCGTCATTTTAATTATAAAGTTTCTTTGCTTACTTGTGTATTAACTCTCTTTCCCGCTGAACCTAGAGTCCCCAAGACTTCTCCATTAGTTATCTAGCACTTGTGACAGTGGCCAGCAGAGTAGAGCCTCAAAATATATTTTCTCAGTGAATAGATGAGTAAATAGAATGAAAATATTACCAAAATCTGTAATACTTCAAAGAATTTTTTTTTCTTCTCCTTATTGGAGACATTTCTATTTACTTGTAAGGAGGGACAAAGGTTTTGTCTCCTGTGTGGCATCAGAGGGCAGCCACCCTCTGTTTGGTAGCTTTGCTATGAGCTAACAGAGGTCTGTGCAGGCTTAACAGTAGGATAGCAACATCTCTGACTGATCCAGACAGTGTTGATTTTCAGTATCTCTAGGCAGAGCTCAGGGTGCCTCAACTCTACTTTTTATAAGAAGGCTCTTTTCTCAAAACACGTTTAACTCGCCTTAAGGGCTTCCCAGGTGGTGCTAGTGGTAAAGAACATGGCTGCCAATGCAGGAGACTTAGGAGATGAGACTTTGCTCCCTGGATTGGGAAGATCACCTGGAGGAGGGCATGACATCAACTGAAGTGACTCAGAATACATTGCAAAGACAGTTGGTATTTCCCTCTGCCCCTCTTCCCCCACATAAATAAGTGAGGTGCTGTGGGGCCAGGGCTTTCTCCTGGGGCCCAGTTTAGCCTAGGCCTGGTGCTCATCATAATAATGAGAGCTTGGGAATCAGATGGATTCTGCTCACTCTGCTTCTGTGCCCCTGTACTTAGAACAGCAAACTGTGAGGTATATTACAAGAAATTGATATTTGTCATTCCATTACTAATGGGATCCTTTCCCACTACATATTCTGATTCATTGCTACTGATATATAGGCAGGTATTGATAGTCTACATTTTTTCCTACTTGGCTATCCTCCTAAACTTTTATTTGTGTAAATAGCTTTTCAGTTGATTTGCTTGAGATTTCTGGGTAAAACTATAAATTGTACCATTGGCCAGTAATTAATTTTTTTGTCACTTCCTTTCCAGTGATTATACACCTTATTTCTTTTATTGTTGTATTTCAGTCTCTAGAATTTACAGAATAATGTCAAAGTGTCAACAATAAGCATCATTGTTTAGTTTCTGATTTGAATGGAAATGCCTCTGGTGTTTTATTGTTGCTGTGTAGTCTTTCCTACATCAGGCATGCCCTCCTATTTTCTTACTTAACTAAAGAAATTTTTTCAGTAAGTTATTTTCAAATGTTAGGCTGTCTACCTTTAGCTCAGTCTACTTCCTCATAACTTCTTCCTTTTGGTTCCATTTTATAGATAAGTTTGTTTCTTGTCCATGTTTCTGATATTGGAATCTTAAAATCCTGCTCAGTCTCCCCCCTTCTCAAGATTTCTCAAACTACCCCATATGCACTTGATTTTCAGACCTTTCACCATATGAGTTGTTCACAGAAATATATGAGGAGTCCCTTAGGAATACACGGTCAAACTGGGGACAGTATTGACTGACCTTTGATTTGAGGGTGTCACACATGGGGACAGGGAGAGGATACTCATGCTTTCCAGGTATCATGAAATCTAGGAATTTGTCTCTCAAATTCTGTCACTTTAGAGCCATGAAAATAAATGTTGTTCCTGACACAGCATAAGCACTGGGATATGAAGTTTGTTTTAAAGAAATTGCTATAAGGGATTTCAAATGATTGTAGCCTCAAACTCAACAAGCGTCAGTTCCAAAATCCAACATGGGAAAAATATGACCAGCCCATAGGCATCAACAGCAGAGCTATGGAGCAATCCTGGGAGAAGGTTTTTACCTGTAAATCTTGTAAGTTACTGTGTGTTGTTGACCATCATAATATAATAATTTCTGCTTTGGGTTTATTGTCATGCCAACAAATTCCTCTATGGATGGAATAAATTGGCTACTTTCGGTGCCTCAGAGGTTTATTTCACAACAGCTGGAAGCGGGAGCAAAAGAATGTAAGCTTCTTATCTATGTCTTCACACCGCTATCCTAATCTCTAGATACATGTCACCAACTACCTCCTTGGTGCTTTTCATTAGCTGTCCCCATAGATACCTTCATCTCAATTTTTATTTTGCCCTCAGTTGAACTTGCTTCCCTGCCCTATTCCTTGTCTGGTTATGGCAGAGATTGCTTCTTCTTTCCCCAGGATCTCCTGTATCCTTCCAGCATAGCATAGTGATAGAATCTCTAGCTATTAGCTCGGCACTCCAAGTAAATCTACCTCCCTTGCTTATTAAATTTCTGAGAACCTCCTTTAAGTAAGTGTCATTGAAAGCATTTTTCCTTTTTCATTCATTTCTTTTTCCTTAATGACTGGAATGAGGAGATGATGGTTGAAGCTAGAGCTGGTGCAGCAATTTGAATCATCAAGTGACTTTGGGAAGAGAGTCCTTCCATGGGATCAACGGATCAAAGGAGCCTTGGTCCCTAACACTGTTGGGCATCCTGTCAGTCAAAAATTGCCTAGCTGTGGACTATGCTGAGACAGAAACAAACTTCTATTTTTCTAGTCTCTGCTGTTTTGTGTGTTTTTTTTTTTTTTTTTTTTTTGCCATTTATTGCTGTCCTCTAAGCCTGGCTTTGACACATGATGAAATGTTTCACCATTGTCATTCTTCTCATCCTACACAGAAACTCAGAGTCATCCTGTTACTTAATTGCTCACTAAAACCTAGAAGTTCAGATTCAGAGCTGACTCTTGATTCTGGCCATACCCCTGTTTATCACTAACATTAATTTGACCATCATCTCTTGTCAAATTTGCTGCTGGACACTCTGAATAGTTCTCTGTGTTTCCAGGCTCTTCTTGTTTTTTTTTTTTATTACATCTTTTATGCTTCCTAACACATGAACACCATCACATTACTCTTTTGCATCCAAACTCAGGATCCTCAAGGTAAAATGGAAGTTGCTAAGAGTGTCATTCCAGGCTTTGTGCCATATTTCCCAAATTTCTTGTTCCCGCTTCCTTTCCTGCCTGTGCACAGACACTCTCAACCAGAAATTATATTCAGCTTTTCTCTCTAGAAAACACTGTCTTATCATTCAAGATTCTGCTCGTATATTGTAGTCATAAAAGGTATCATTTTTTTGAGTGCTTTCCAGATTCTGGGCACTGTGTTATAAACCTGACATGTCTTATTTAGTCTTTGGGACAATCCTGTAAGATGGGCTGTTTATTTACTCATCCCCACCTTAAAGATGAAACAAAGAAAGATTAAATACTTTGCAGAAGATAGTATGCAACCCTGAATATTCATTGGAAGAACTGATGCTGAAGCTGAAGTTTCAATATTTTTGGCCACTTGCTGGGACGAGCTGACTCATTGGAAAAGACCTTGATGCTGGGAAAGATTGAAGGCAAAAGAAGGGGGTGGCAGAGGGCGAGATGGTTAGATAGCATCACTGTCTCAATGGACATGAATTTGAGCAAACTCAGTAGCATTACCGACTCAATGGACATGAATCTGAGAAAACTCTGGGAGACAGTGAAGGAAAAGGAATCCTGGAGTGCTGCATGCAGTCCATGGGTGAGAAAGAGTCAGACATGACTTAGCGATTGAACAACAATAAGATTGTGTAGGGCTGGTCCGTATAGATGGTTTATTCAGCCTAAGCAAGTACCTGTAGATGGTTTATTGAAACCTAAACATATCTGGCTCCAGAACTCATGCTCTGAGCCATGGTGTTATATTGCCTTCCTTATTGTGTTTTATTCAGTTGCCCATATGTAACCTCCTCTGTGAAGCTTTCTCTTATTGGCTCAGTCAGGATTTAGTAATTCTTGCCCACCTCTGTGATTCTACAGTTTCTGTTCACATCTGATAGATGGTCTGCTAATGATTTTTTTGTCTGCCTTCTCCTCTAAGAGCATAAACTTTCCTGACTAGAGACGTGGTTTCTCTATTTTTGTTACCAAACAAGTAAATACAGTTCCTCATCATAGTAATGATCTCAATAAAGGCTATAAATGTTTAAACCTGAAGAACAGTTGAACATGAATATAAAAAAACTTCTACTGTCTTAATTATACACTGAAGCTTTTCCTCTTTTTTAAATGCCTCCCCCACCACCACAAATGCAATTGTGTTAATTCAACTTCTTAAACAGTTTCTGAATTAATCTTTACCTATAGACTCCCCCTTCCCCGCCCTGTCCCCTCAGCCCTCCAAGTGATCTTTCCACAACATGTGTGACCACGTTGCTCTCCTGCGTACCATTCTCCTTGAACCCCCACAGCCTTCACGTACGTGACAAAATTCACACTCCCAGGATGACAGGCCAAGGTCTGACCGTCCCTACCTTTCCACTCTCAGTTTTTACCCACTCCCAAATTTGAGCTCTTTCTCCAGCTGTGTGGAGCGACTTTTGGGGTCCAACTGAAAAGCCACGTTTTCAGCCTCCATTCTTGCTTTTTCCCACACTGTCTCACTGCCTCCATCAATGTTTGTCAAGCTGTAATGTGCTTATGGCATTGGAGAAGGAAATGGCAACCCCCTCCAATATTCTTGCCTTGAAAATCCCGTGGACAGAGGAGGCTGGCGGGCTATGGTCCATGGGGTCACAAAGAGTCAGACACGGCTCGGCGACTAAACAGCAACAGCAGTGTGCCTGCTTGTTGTGCCTATCGCGCCTGGGGGCCTGGTCACATTGTAGCGTCTGATTTTGTAGGTCTCAAATGAGGTTTGACATTCTGCATTTCTAACAAACTCCCCAGTGGTGCTGATGCTGCTGATTTTTAGCCCACACTTTGAAAGGCATGGATCTAGACTCACCTTTCCCTCTTCTTCCTATTGGTAGGTCCTTTTAAAGCAGCACATGAATACAGATATCACCTCTTCTACGAATCATTGGATGGCTCTCTGTCTCATGAGAAGAGACAGTAAAGTTGGTCTCTGTATTCTCAGCTTCTAGCTCCCTACCTGCAGCAGAGTAGTCAATAGTTCTTACCAAGTGAATGCCGACTCTTCATTTCATGGGCAAAGTGTTTATGCAGTGGCAACCTAGGCTAAAGAAATGGGCATGGTGCAATGAGACTAGTCTAACCCACAAACTAACTGCTAGGAAGCCCCTGTTATATTCAAAGAACTGGGGTTGGTGTTTGGGGTACAGAAAGGAGAAAGGTACAGTCCCTGCTCACAGGCTTCTGCAGAGAAGTTGGGGAGAGAGACCAGCATCTAGATCACTATACAACATGGCAAAAAAGATGAACAGGATGAAGAGGAAGTTAGCATTTGTTCTTCATTGGCATTTGAGGAGGTTTTTGTGGTTATATGAATTGAGACTGGAGGAAATAGTAGACACCTGACAGCAAATGGGAGGGAGATGTTTCAGAAAAATGGAATAGGATGCCGAAACGTCTCAGCCTTTTTTCCCACTGAAACTTACATGACTGAATAGTGCTCCCATACATGCTACTGTGGATATGTCCATTGTCGTTGCGATTCTTCTTTCTTGTGTTACTCAGATCTCAAGAGAATGAGTGCTGTGTTGTTGTTTAGTCGCTAAACTGCATCCAACTCCTTTGTGACCCCAAGGACTGTAGCCTGCCAGGCTCCTCTGTAGAAAGGATTCTCCAGGCAAGAATACTGGAGTGGGTTGCCATACCCTCCTCCACAGGATCTTCCTCATCTAGGGACTGAACCCTTGTCTCTTACATCTCCTGCACTGGCAGGCGGGTTCTTTACCACTAGTGTCACATGGGAAGCCCATGTTATAATAGGGCTCGTCTTGACTCTGCTCCAATTTATTTAGAAAATAATTAAAAAACATAACATTCATACTATTGTTAGTAATAAAGAGTATTACTATATTGTTAGTAATAAAGAGTATATGGGATTTCACATAGCTGGTTGGAATATAGTAATAGCTTAGCACTGCTTCTGAGAACCCATTAGTAAATGCAAGGAGATGTGACAGTACATTCTTTCTGGAGCATTATCAAGTGGTGAGACAGCAGAGTGGTTACAAGCATAGGTCTAAATTCTGGCTTTCTGGAAACATCACCTCTACTGCTCACTGTTTGTGTGTTCTTGGGTACAGTGGTGATAAATTTAGTGTTTTTATCCATAGGACTTTGTGAGAAATAAATGGACACATACAAGTGAGATGCTTGGACTGATACCTGGCTTGTGATACACATGCGATGATTGTTAGCACTGATTATTCCAGTATGCTTGTTGTGTAGACAGGCCAACACTTTGAGGAGGAAATGGGGGGACTCTCTATAATTACAGTGGGACAACAGGCATAATGAAGAAGTTGGGCAAAGCAGATGTGTAGTTATCGTAAGTATAAGGTATGATGAAGTTGGGAAGTTGAACTGAGCTCATGTTTTGCTTATTCATCTCTTGAAGCTTAAAAAATTAGGCCTGTTTTGTCAGTATTTAAAACTTGGACACTTAAAAAAACACTTGGACACTTGAATATCTACCACCTGGTTAGAAAATAATAATAATACTAGTCACTATTTACTAAGTGACCAGTTTGTTCCAAATTCTCTTTGAGCCTCAAGGTTGACCCTTCAAGGTGGCTGCTCTCGTTGTACCCCTTTCCTGTGGCTGCTGTCACAAATTGCTACAAACTTGATGGCTTAAAATAGCAAATATATCCTCTAATTGAAATTAGAGGCCATTGAAATTCAGGTGGCTACAGGGCCACACTCCCTCTGAAATCTATAGGGAAGAATCCATTCTCTCCCTCTTCTGTCTACTAGTTGGTCCAGGAGTTCCTTGGCTTGTGACCACATCACTCCAGCCTCTGCCTACTCCTCTTCTTCTGCATGTCTTCTTTGTATGTCTGCCCCACTCTCCTTCCCACCCCCATAATTCTTTCTCTCTTTCTTATAAAGATGTACATAGTGATATATAGGGCTCATCCAAACTATTCAGGATAAGCTTCCCTTCCCTTAAGGTAGCTACATTTTTTGCCAAATAAGGTAATATTCACAGATTCCAGAGACAGGGTGAGGGCATATCTTTTGGGGGTCACATTCAACTCACTGCAGGTTCTAGTGACTGAGATGATAAAGAATCTGCCTGCAGTGCCGGAGATCTGGGCTCAATCCTTGGGTCAGGAAGATTCCTTGGAGGAAGGAATGGCAACTCCCTCCAGTACTCTTGCCTGGAGAACTCCATGGACAGAGGAGCCTGGTGGGCTACAGTCCATGAGGTCATAGAGAGTCAGACATGGCTGAGTGACTAACACTGCAACTCACTGCAGTTCATATTTTATAGAAGAGGAAACTCAGTCTCAGAGAACGTCATTCTCTGACCTGAGATTGTGAAGGTAGCAAAGGGATTCACTGCAGTTATAAACTATTAAATTCACAAGTGCATGTTCCCCAGGAGGGCTCCTGGATCATGGAGACTGAAGAAGAATAGGTAACATTGAATTCCATCCAGCAAAGACTCAGTCCTTAGGAGAAAAGCAAACCAGAAGAAATTCACAACCGATATCTGCAACGTGCTCTACTTCAATAGTTGTAGTAGACTGGAATCATGTGACAGTAAAGCTCAAAGAGGAGCAAATTCTTCATGTTCAGTTTTTCTCAGAATAAGCTATTAATCCTAATCACAGAGACAGATGCAAGGAAATTTTGTTATTATCTTTCATATGTTATTTCAACTAATTCTATGAAAACAACCCAAGAGATTTTATTTTTTTCTGGGTGATTGGCCCTACATTGTTAGCCAGAAAGTAAACCAGGAGAGGGGCCTGGGGGAACAAATCTCAGCACGGGTACTGATGCTGCTAGATGAAGGGGATGGTGGACGTGAGGGGGAAAAGAACACCGTGGTGGGTTTGAGCTTATCAGATCTCTTGAGAATTAGAACTGGCTCTCCAGTGAGAGTATTCCAGTGTTAAGTGTTCCGTTGCACTCTAAACAGATGCTTGGAAAAAGCCATACCATGAATTTGACTCAGCCAAAGGGAAGGAAATACACCCCTCTCCATGGCTGTCTCTGGGTCTACTCAAATCCCACTTCCATTCTGTGTTTCCCGAGGGCACTGAGCTCAGGATAGCATCATTTGCCTCTCTCTATTCTACATATCTTCTGCTTTGCTTAGTTTCCCTATCAGACTGTGCAATTGCTAGGATATTGAAACCGTCCCTGGCATATACAAATTGGTTGAATTAAAGAATATATTGTTTATTCTCACTGCCCAGCATGAGAATAAAAAAAGTACAAAATAAATATTTTCTGAAGAACAGATGGAATCAACCAGAAAGATACAGTAACAGCATGTAGAGGAACTCGTTTGGCAAAAGTTGAAAATGGAGGATGATAGGAAACACCATGAACAGAGCAAACTGGCTGGAGGAAGACAACAGAATACAACAGTTCTGGTTGTATTCTTGTAGCTGCCAGTTTACCTGCAGACCCAGAGCACAGAAAAGTAGGTATTTCTCAGCAGAGGGATGTCTAAGTGACCCTAAAAAGGCAAGCCAGGTGGCAAAGAGTGAAGGACTCTTTTTTATTGGAAATGTAGGTGAGTAACCTTGCCTAGAGAGGAAGCTGAGCTGCACGAGATCTCTCTCTCAAAGCTGCAGCAAAAGTCCTTGGAAGAGGCTGGTATGTGATGTAAGCCTGTGAGAAAGGGCACCTCTTCTGAACTTTGAGACTGTCAAAAAGTATGTGTACCAGATTTACGTTTTCCCATTTCCCTCTTCTTTCTATCCCCGTCTCAATGCAGAGCAGCTCAGAGCACAGAGACTGAACTTACTAAACGGCAGCTTCAGTGTATGTCCTAGACCTGGGTTGTGGACACAAATGGCATGACTCCTTGGGGCTCAGTCAGCGGAGTAAGTGAGCGATCACAGGAACCCCTGCAGAGCCTTCACCTCCCGTCCCTGAGAGTTGGTGGCTGGACAGCTGCTTCCTCCACTCTCAGGATGATGCTTCAGGTCCTCTGATAGCCCACCTGTCTCTGTCAGTTTGATAATATTTACAGCATTCTAGCAAATAATACTGAAGCTGCACTTGTACGTGTTACAAGAAATCTTACCTCCAAATAAGTATTCGTAGCTGTGCCAAAGATCTCTTGGGAATCTGCCACTTACTTCTATGAGGCTTCCATTGTTCAAGAACATTGGCTTCCCTGGTGGTGCTAGTGGTAAAGAACCTGCTTGCCAGTGCAGGAGACAAAAGTGATGCAAGTGTGATCCCTTGGGTGGGAAGATCCTCTGGAGGAGCATATGGCAACCCACTTCAATATTCTTTCCTGGAGAATCCAATGGACAGAGGAGCCTGACGGGCTACAGTCCATAGGGTCACAAGAGCCGGACATGACTGAGCGACTAAACCACCACCAGACTGACTACTCTTCATGGCTTACATTCTACCAGCTATCAATGGACAGTAACAACCTGCTTCTCATTTGGGGCATCACCGTTTCCCCACTTCACATTGTCCTTCAAAAGACTCCTCCACCTAGGCTGGCCAGTCAGAGAATCTTCTTTCCCTGACCACAGTGGTTCAGTGATGGCAAGGCTGTATCAACATCCAGTACTGCACAAAGGTGAACACCAAAATCTGTGAGGTTGTAACATGCTATATGATCAGAAATAAACATTAGAACTGGGATGAGGACAGACAAAGCAGTCAGTTCAGAAACTTATCTAGGGAGAAACCCATCCATTTCAAATCTAGGCTCCTATATGGCCTGCTTTGCCTATGAAAGGATTTTGATCCAAACTAAACAGAGCAAATCCCGAGGATACTGGCAGACACCTTTTACAGTTTATTCTTAATCCTTTAAGTCAGTGGTTGATAACATTCTGGTAAAAGGGGTACTTTTACTTCACCCCTTAGGAAAAAGTTAATTGTCTCATAGGTTGGAAGGAACGCAGAGGCAATAGGATTCAGTTTATAAAACAGGATTGGAAAGAAATGCACAGTTTGATTTTTTTATTTGCTACAGTTGCTACTGTGTTAACAGTTGCTTCTTGGCAGAACATAAGGGGTATAAAGAAAGCCGAAGGTTTGTTTCTCAAGAAATCATACAAGAAACAAAAGAAAGCTGTTTCCATAGTCTAGAGTGGTTTTGCCAGCAATTATGCTTTGTAGAAAATAAATAATGCATTCTGTTTCCAAAAGGCCCTGACAAACCATGATAGAAAAAAAAAAATCTTTTCTTTTGGTTTTAGGGTGGCGAGTTTCATGATGGAAATAAAGTGAGTCTGTGTTCTCTAAGTAATTTATTACTGCATCTTACCACAGCAGCTCTAATGGGCTGGCTGCCAGGTATTCCGGGCTGTAGTTTGTCATGTCTGACTCTTTAGTTCTTTCAAGCAATTGAAGAAATGGCCTTCTGCAGGCTGTCAGTGACAGATTCTAGCCCACTCACATAGATAAAGCTCAATTAGCTCCTGGAAAAAACATCTTTTAAAAATGCAATGAGCTGCACTGTGAAAGATAGGTAGACAACGGTCCAGAAACAAAATAAAATGTTACCATTGAGGGGAGGACGTGGGCACAATGAGCAAGTGTACTGCTGTTTTATGGGACAGCTCCCACCACTGAAAACAATGGGATGGTCATTTTTAATTTCTTCAGGAGATAGGATAGCTCTTTGCTTCAGCTGCAAGGTAAGGGCAGCAGTCCTAAAGAGCTGGCATACCATTCACTCATTCATGGCAAAGGCCCATACTCTATAACCTGCAAGTAGTTCTAGCCTAGGATAGAGGTACTAGAATAGCCTTTCACTGATTATGTGTAGTCTGCCAGTGTGTTGTTTCATCCACATAGTATTTTAAATGTTGAGCAAACATTTGAAAATCAGAATATTCTACACACACACAAATACAGCTTTGACATCTCTTAAAATACTGAAACACCTGGAAACTGCTTATTTATTTCTTTGGGGGGAAAAGTGACTTATGCCAAGTACCTACTGCATCCCATTGAAGAGAAAAAGCGTCCTTGGTTACCATGATCCCTGTTGAGCTTGCTCTACTCATTTCTGCTGCCTGCCTTGCCCCAGTCTAAATAGGAGACAGGTTTGAGTTTGCATACCTCTGATCTCCAGCAGTGATTCTGGGGACCTCCTACATCAAAAGCACTTGAAATTCTCATTAACAATGGAGAATCCCTGATTCTGCCCTGGGCTAAAAAATAAAATGCATGGACTGCATGGATATAAAACATGGTGATACTTTTGCTTACTAATTTGGAATAATTGATGTTATTGTTCAGTCGCTAAGTCATGTCCGACTGTGACCCACAGACTGCATCACGCCAGGCTTCCTTGTCCTTCACTATCTCCTGGAGTTTGCTCAAATTCATGTCCACTGAGTTGCCGATGCTGTCTAACCATCTCACCTTCTGTCACCCCCTTCTCCTTTTGCTCTCAGTCTTTCCCAGCATCAGGGTCTTCCCCATGAGCTGGCTCTTTGCATCAGGCGGCCAGAGTCCTGGAGCTTTGGTTATTCCTTCCAATGAGTATTTAGGGCTGATTTCCCTCAGGCTTCCCTGGTAAAGGGAAGGTAGCTCAGCTGGTAAAGAATCCGCCTGCAGTGAGGGAGACCTGGCTTTTATCTCTGATTGGGAAGATCCCCTGGAGAAGGGAAAGGCTACCCACTCCAGTATTCTTGGGTTTCCCTTGTGGCTCAGCTGGTAAAGAATCCACCTGCAGTGTGGGAGACCCGGCTTTAATCCCTGGTTGGGAAGATCCCCTAGAGAAGGGAAAGGCTACCCACTCCAGTATTCTGGCCTGGAGAATTCCAGGGACTGTATAGTCCATGGGGTCGCAAAAAGTCAGACATGACTGAGCGACTTTCACTCGCTCCCTTAGGATTGACTGGTTTGATCTCTGTGCTGTCCAATGGACTCTCAAGAGTCTTCTCCAGCGCCAAAATAAAAAAACATCAGTTCTTTGGTGCTCAGCCTTCTTTATGGTCTAACTCTCACATCCTTACATGACTACTGGAAAAACCATAGCTTTGACGCTACAGACCTTTGTCGACAAAGTGATGTCTCTGCTTTTTAATACACTGTCTAGTTCTGTCATAGCTTTCCTTCCAAGGAGCAAGCATCTTTAAATTTCATTGTTGCAGCCACCTTCATTGATCCCAGTGACCAGATAAAATTATAGTCTTTAAAAAATGGATCAAAATACTAATATCATGAATGCACTCTTTTTTGAACATTACATGGGAATATATTTTTCTTCTAATTACATTAACTTACTCTTAATGGCTACTCCCCCCCACCCCCGAAAATACTACCTAGCCAAACTTACCCTACTGAGAACAAAATGACTTAGTGTCTGTTACTCACTTAGGCCAAATTTTCAATTTGGAGATAAAATCCACTACATTTTACGAACTAATTTGTTCTCCGGGCAAGTGGTTGAACTTGATAGCTATATTTGTTTCTGGCACTACTAAATCATAATTACAGGAAATAGTTCTAGACTTAGAATTCAGTTGGCACAAAGCCTAAATGAATTAATAAAAACTCTATATTTTCCCCCCAGGCATTCTTCTCTGACTTCTGAAGGTTGTTAGCTGGGAAGAGTCTTGAATATCTACTGTAATAAAGATGACAATGATTCCTCACATTTGTATGGTGTTTCAGAGCACCCTCAGATACATTTTTCCCTTTGATTATCTCAGTCACCCTGTGAGATGGTGGCAGATGGAGAAGTGAAGACTAATTCAAGGTGCAGATACTTGTAGAGTGAGGAGAAGATTCTTAGCTTTTTACAAATTCAGTGTTGCTTTTGTTCCATGATCTCAGATCCAAATTTGTAATACAAAAATCTATCCCCTGTTGAAATATACTTGTAGGTTTATCCCATGTCGGTAACATACATTGTGCAATTAACCCCTAATGATCATCAACTGAATCGAGATGCTTCAAAGAGCCCCAGAATTATGTCTTGCTCACTGACATTATCCTGCAGACATCATCATTATCATGTTCTTTGGGGAGGGGCACAATTTCACAGTAGCTTTAAGGTTGTAACCCCTGTCTGTGTATTTTTGTCAAGAGATTGCCTTATCTTCTTATTTCCTTCATATGAATCCACTATAAAAATTATAACAAATCTGATAAATTTCATGTGATGCCATGATTCAACATGGTAAAGATTCTGCCTGCCAATTCAGGAGATGCAGGAGCCATGGGTTTGAACCCTGGGTTGGGACGATCCCCTGGAGTAGGAAATGGCAACCCACTCTGGTATTCTTGCCTGGAGAATTCCATGGACAGAGAAACCTGGCAGGATACAATCCAAGGCCGCAATGACTTGGACACAACTGAGCAACTGAACACACGCACACCATTCAATATTCTTCCAACATCATCCCACCATTACAGGGTCACATGGCCCTCTTGAAGCCACTGGATAAGCCTTTTAAATTGTCAGAGGTTCTTGGTGGTTTTGACTCTTCTCCCAGTCTTCAGGAGTGGGCTTATCCTTAAAAATGCATATTTGGGGAGCTTAATGCTTGAGTTAATATCTGAGAATGGAAAGGAAATAACCAAGTGAAAACTTGAATATTAGTCATAATAAAACCTTAACTTTTAAAACTTCCCAAACTATTGACTGTGTGGACTGTAACATGGACCAAGAAATAATCCCTCTTTCCTTTCCCCTCTTCTAAACAATACCGCCCCCTCTCCACACTTTGACTGGGGCCTCAACAATTAAGAGTGAAATGCTCTTTAATTTTGGCTTTTGGAGTCAGGTAGTCCTGGACCGCTTCTGGACAGCCAATTGCAAATGCTGTGACTTTCAGTCAGGTAAGTAATCTTAGTTTCGTCATCTGTAAAATGGTTTGGTGAGAACTGAGATCACAAATAATAAGCATTGAGAATATGCAAATATTAAGTACACTGCACATTAAAAACATTTATTTATTTTTAATTGAAGAATAATTGCTTCACAGAATTTTGTGGTTTTCTGTCAAACATCAACAAGAATCAGCTATACGTACACCCATGTTCTCTACCTCCCAAACCTCCCTCCCATCTCCCTCCCCGTCCCACCCTACTAGATTGTCACAGAGCCGCTGTTTGAGTTCCCTGAGTCATACAGCAAATTCACATTGGCTATCTGTTTTACACATGGTATTGTAAGTTATTCATATTGCTCTCTCCATACATCTCACCCTCTCCTCCTGTCTCCCTGTGTCCATAAGTCTGTTCTCTATGTCTGTGTCTCCACTGCTACCCTGCAAATAAATTCATCAGTACCATCTTTCTTGATTCCATATATATGCATCTGTATATGATATTTATATTTCTCTTTCTGACTTACTTCACTCTGTTACGAATAGGCTCTAGGTTCATCCACCTCATTAGAACTGACTCAGATGCATTCCTTTTTATGACTGAGTAATATTCTATTGTGGGCTTCCCAGGTGGTGCCAGTGGTAAAGAACCCACCTGCCAGTGCAGGGGACACAAGAGATGCGTGTTCAATACCTGGGTTGGGAAGATTCCCTGGAGAAGGGGATGGCAACCCATACCAGTATTTTTGCCTGGATAATCCCATGGACAGAGGAGCCTGGCAGGCTGCAGTCCATAGGGTTGCACAGAGTCAGACACAACTGAAGCAACTTAGCATAGGACAATATTCCATTGTGTGCATGCACCACAGCTTCTTTATCCATTCATTTGTCGATGGACATCTAGGTTGCTTCCATGTTCTAGCTATGGTAAATAGTGCTGCAATGAACATTGGGGTACATATGTCTTTTTCTTTTTTAAAAAAAAAATTAATTTATTTTTTTCTTTACATTATCGTGTTGGTTTCACCATACATTGACATGAATCTGCCATGGGTATACATATGTTCCCCTTCCAGAACCCCCCTCCCACCTCCCTCCCGATTCCATCCCCCTGGGTCATCCCAGTGCACCAGCTCTGAACACCCTGTATCATACATCAGTCCTGGGCTGGGGATTCATTTCACGTATGATAATTTACATGTTTCAATGCCGTTCTCCCATATCATCCCACCCTTGCCCCTCCCATAGAGTCCAAAAGATTGTTCTATACATTTGTGTCTCTTTTGGTTTCCTCAGGGTATATGCCGAGGAGTGGGATTGCTGGGTCATATGGTGGTTTTATTCCTAGTTTTTTAAGGAATCTCTATACCGTCTCCTGTGGTGGCTGTATCAATTTACAGTCCTACCATCAATGCAAGTCGGTTCCCCTTCCTCCACACCCTCTCAAGCATTTATTGTTTGTAGACTTTTTGTTTGTAGATGGCCATTCTGACCGGTGTGAGGTGATCTCTCACTGTAGCTTTGATTTGCATTTCTCTAATAATGAGCGATGTTGAGCATCTTTTCATGTGTTTGTTAGCCATCTGTATGTCTTCTTTGCAGAAATGTCTGTTTAGGTCTTTCCCCTACTTTTTGATGGGGTTGTTTGTTTTTCTGGTATTGAGTTGTAGGAGCTGCTTATATATTTTGGAAATTGCTTCTTTGACAGTTGTTTCCTTTGCTGTTATTTTCTCCCATTCTGAGCGTTGTCTTTTCACCTGTTTGTAATTTCCTTTGCTATGCAAAATCTTTTAAGTTTTATTAGGTCCCACTTGTTTATTTTTATTTCCGTTACTCTAGGAGGTGGGTCATAGAGGATCTTGCTTTGATTTATGTCATTGAGTGTTCTGCCTATGTTTTCCTTGAAGAGTTTTATAGTTTCTGGAGGAGGACAGACACAGAGAGGTTTCTTAAATTGTCTAAGGTCACATCACACAAATTTTAAATGGCAGAAGTAGAATTTAAAACTGGGCAGCCTTTACTCTAGAGCCACCTCTCTAAACTGTATTTGGTAAGAAAGGCATTTTAGCCAAAGAGAACTACCCTTTGCTTTGTTAGGATTCTGGCTGAACTGCCTGAGTCAGCAAACTTTTTGCCAGGAAAAGCTGCTCGGTGGATGTCAGGAAGAAAATGAGGTTATAGATTTTTTTCCTGTCTGGGGTGTGTATTTATTGTACAGTAGGCTGTAATCTAAATTATTCACATTTTATATTTTATGGAAATTTAAGCTTCTTAAATCTGAGATTTCAGGACTAGAATTATGTGTAATAAAGTTCTTATAAAATCCATTTAAATGACTAATGATAGATGTATTTGTAGAAAATTAAATCTGGGTATTTTATTTTCTCCAGTTTTCTGGATCTTCCAATTTCATTTGCAGAGACAGTCTCTGTGACAGAATCTTCTCTTTATGCCTCTTGGGCAAAGCCAAGTGCAAGGCTGGTCCTGTGAGTGTAGAACTTTCTCTTATGCAGAAGAGATCAGTGAGTTTTTGGAATAACTTTCTTCTAAGACTTCTTCATAAATTCTCCTTTGTAGACTAGGAATCAAAAATATTCCAAAGTGAAATTCAGTCTCTAGCCCTTATTAGCTGAGTGAATTGATGGAGATCATAAAACTACTAATATTTCTGAGCCTTTGTTGTTTCCTCAGCTGCAAAATGAGGATAATGTATCTTATTTCATAGGTGGTCATTCGAATTAAATAAATAACAATTGAATGGAAATGGAAAAGGTGGGTGTTGAAATATAAACAAGTCAATATGCAGAGAAACAAATACCACCAGTATCATGGCAACTGGGGCTTCCCAGGTGGTACAGTGGTGAACAATCTGCCTGCTACTGTAGGAGACGCAAGAGACTTGGATTCAGTCCCTGGGTAAGGAAGATCCCCTGGAGGAGGAAATGACAATAGATCCAGTATTCTTGCTGGGAAAATCCCATGGACCAAGGAGCCTTGGTGGGCTACAGTCCATGGGGTCACAAAGATTTGGACCCAACTGAGCGAGTGAGCACATCCTAGCACAGGGTGCAGCCTGCTTGTTGGTTGATGGGTTTGACATGTGGAGAGTTTGCAGTCTAGAACAGTGTCTTCTGCCTATTTAATTAGCCCATTCATTGAAAGCAAAGTTCAGTTGCTGGGTCATGTTCAACCCTTTTGACCCCATGGACTATAGCATGCCAGGCTTCCCTGTCCTTCACTATCTCCCAGAGTTGACTCAAACTCATGTCCATTCAGTTGGTGATGCCATCCAGCCATCTCATCCTCTGTCGCTGCCTTTTCCTCCTGCCTTCAATCTTTCCCAGCATCAAGGTCTTTTCCAGTGAACCATCCTTCGCATCAGGTGGCCAAAGTATTGGAGCTTCAGCTTCAGCTTTGGTCCTTCCAGTGAATATTCAGGGTTGATTTCATTTTGGATTGCCTGGTTTGATCTTCTTGCAGTCCAAGGGACTCTCAAGAGTCTTCTCCAACACCATAGTTCAATAGCATCAACTCTTCAGCACAAAGCAAAAGGAATATTTGATCATTCATTCATTTCATCTCAGTTAGCATTAATTAGATTGTTCCTTTGCATTAGGCTCTGTGTTAAGTTCTGAAGATCCTCAGATGAGTAACGCATGGATGCCTTGAAGTTTCTTGAAGCCACATGATAGCTCTGGTGGGAATGAGGCTCTAGAGTCACCTTTTCAGTTTGAATTGGTTATCTCTGGTTCTGATAAATGGAAACCTGTCAAAGTTTAAAAGAGAAGATATATTCTTTCAGTATACATTTGCTGCTGTGATAAAAATCTCTTATAAGTGTGTAATTATTCTTTAAAAGAGTTTTGATTGCTCATCAGTTTGAGTGCAGGTGAGTTGAAAGATTCAGGGAAAGTGAGGCAGGAGAAAAATGAAAAGAAAGATCAATGAAGAGGTAGTCTGGTGCTGAGGATGGAACATGAACTTTGGACTCAGACAGACCTAGATTCAAATCCTGGCTTTGCCCTTTATCAAGGAAATGTCTTTGAGTGAGTTATTTTCCTTCCTAGAGATTTCCCACCCCCATCTGTTAAATGGTGACAATAGTACATGTTTTGCAAGATTATTGTGACAATTAAATGAGATCACGTATCTGAAAGACATATGTACCTTATTTTAAGATGCATAGGCTATGATGGTCTGTGATATACAGAGATCATCACTATGTTATTAAACAGAATACTCCTATGTTATCAGCTCACACCACCTTCATCTGTTGAAAACCTCATCCTTCTTATTTTTCTGGTTAGCTAGGTCAAAAATGATCTCCTCTGTACCTACAGAGTGTCTATTTTCTATCCCATGCCTATGGGTTTTCTCACCTGCTGTCTGAATTGCAGCCTTGAATCTACTGGTTTTACTGTTTCAGCTGAATTGCAAGTTCCCAAGGAGACACTGCCCATGTCCATCATCTCTGAGCACGATGTCTGGCACATGGTAGGTAGTTGATGAATGTGGGATGAATGGAGAACAATTTATAAAGGAGATCGTTACAGCTACCAGGCAGGAATCTTCTCATATTCTGAGTTCCCTCCCCTCTCTATTTACTCTCCCCACCCCCACACCACAAAAGCCATTTGTGTCTTTTGTTTCATTGTGGTGGACAGGCTTTCCTCCTGCCACTGAGGCTAGTCCCTTTTCTTGTGCTCAAGATCACACTCATCCTTCTCAAGAACCGCACTGCTGTCTGTTAATTTCCATTTTTCCCTCCTCCTTCTCTCCTGTATTTTTAACTTCTTTATGCCATCACAGTGAAAAGATCATAGTCTTATGTATGGAAGACGCTCAATAAATGTCTGCACAAGAAATGAAAACAAGCATTTAGTTTAAGGAAGGATTTGCGGAAGGATTCCCTTCAATTGCGTGTTCCTTTGGTGCAGTGATTTTCAAAAGTCTCAGATGTAAAGTCCTTTGCTCAAATGCATTCTTACTGAAAATTCTATTTGTAACATGTAAAAAACCCACTGTTTTAGTTGGGTGGAGTCAGGCAGAGAGAATGCAGGCCTGAAGCTTTGCAACATCACTCTTTGCCTTTCCCCTCTTGGGTGATGGAGTTTTCATGCAGTGTATGCAGCATACAGTGGGCACATTAAAGGGGCTTCCCAGGTGATGCAAGTGGTAAAGAACTCTCCTGCTAATGCAGGAGATGTAAGAGACAGGGATTCAATCCCTGGGTCAGGAAGAGCCCCTAGACGGGGGGCATGGCAACTCACTCCAGTATTCTTGCCTGGAGAATCCCATGGATAGAGGAGCCTGGTGGGCCTGGTGGGCACAGTTTCCATGGGGTTGCAAAGAGTCAGACGTGACTGAAGCGACTTTGCAGACACACACAGGCACATTAAAAAGGAGATTTACTTAGAGAATTATTAGCCACAACTTTTGAAGCTTACATCACTTGCATTTAGATAGCTTGATTATCATGGCTGTTTCTCATTTCTAAAACTTGTTTACAGTGTTAACATTTACTGCCATTAGTGGGTAGCTTTTCTATTCAGGTCAGCTTCAATAGGACGAATATAACAATCAGACACAAAGTGGTGTCTGAACTCTCTTACTTGAGAAGGGTTGGCAGGGCAACCGGATGGAGCTGTTCTCATCCAGTCTCAGAGTAAAGTAAAGAATGATAAATACATTGTTATACATGAGAAAGAAGAGCCGCTTCCATTAATCCTGTGCCTTTGATGATGAAGGAACACAGAACGCTCTGTATATGTTGTTTCCTCAATCCTCAAAGATGTTTTATTAAGACACAAAGCCTCATCAAATCTGCTTTTCTTTGCTTCCCTTTTAAAGCACCAGTGACTGCATAGGATGAATTTGGATGATGTTATTTGCTGGTTGCTAGGTTTTTCCCCCTCCTGTTGCTCTCACTTATTCTCTTGCTTTTGCTCCTGCTGCATTTCCTTTGTTGGGATGCCTGATGACTATTTGTAATCCTCGTGTCAGATTTACATGAGCCTGAGTCACCTTTAGAGCATCATCAGCCATAGAAGCCAACAGAAATTCATATAATTGCCTTCCAGAAAGCTAAGGAAACTTATTTGTTGGATACTCGAGTGGCTGTCCCCTGCTCATCCCCACTGATGGTGGGTTAGTTATTGTGAATCAAAAGAGATGATTTACTTAAAGTAAAACAAACCTCTTCCAATGCTCAAAGTTTATTCCAAAATTTACCAGTTTTATCCAGCCTCCAGCCTTACCCTTCACACCTCCCTGCCCCCAAGGGAAACCTTGTTGCTCCTGCTGTAGAAAGGAAGAAAAACAGACAAGAATGAATGCTTGAAACGTCCATCTCAAGTCCAGATTTGTTTTGATCTTCTTTTACCTTTTTTTTTTCGACTTCTTTTCAGAAGAGAAAGGTTCTTCATTACCTTGATTCTATCTCTTCCTGCTACCTTGTGGACCCCTCATCTATCAGTTATTCTTTTTGGCACTTCAATTTGCAGTCTCTTCTCTGGCTTGATCTCTTTCTCTATCAAACCCTAAACTGAAAATGTGTGTATATGTGTGCTGGGTTTGCCATCTCAAAACACTAGAAAGTTGTTTCCTTTAATGCCAAACTTCTCCAAAGAAATATCTCCTTATATTGACTCCATTGTCCCAGTCGCTAATCCCCTAGATGCAGCTTTCAGCCCCTGTTATGCACAAGCTTTCCCTACTAATAAAGGTCACTGGTTGCCTGTTTATTGTCATGCCTGTTCTTTCCTTCTTAGCCTTAAAGTTATACAATCTCTATAGTATTTGGCTCTTTTAATCACTTTTCTTTCTTCTTTTTTAAATTAATTTTTATTGGCCATTAGTTGATTTACAATGTTATGTCAGTTTCTGCTGAACAGCAAAGTGATTCCATTATACATATACATATGTCTACTCTTTAGATTCTTTTCTCACGTAGGTCATTACAGAGCATTGAGTAGAGTTCTCTGTGCTATACAGTAGGTCCTTATTAGTTATTTTATGTATAGGAGTTTGTATATGTCATTCACAATCTCTCAGTTTATCCTTTCTCCCACTTTTCCCCCATGGGCTTCCCAGGTGGCACTAGTGGTAAAGAACCCACCTGCCAACTCAAGAGACACAAGAGACATAGGTTCTATCCTGGACTGGGGGGAATCTCCTGGAGAAGGTCATGGTAACCAACTCCAATAGTCTCATCTGGAGAATCCCATGGACAGAGGAGCCCAGTGGGCTACAGTCCATGGGGTCAGAAAATGTCAAACGTCACTAAGTGACTTAGTATGCACCACCTTTCCCTCATATGTTTGCTTCCTGTGTCTTCCTTATCTTTCTAAAAACAATTTCTCCTCTAAAAACTGTATAGCTACATTGATCAGGGACCTGCAAGGGGCTTACCCTCTTACAGTAGGTGACTAATCGAGTAGGGTAACTAATGATGGTTAATATGAGACTATTTATAAAGGTGTGAGCAGGGTTAAGAGAATAACAATAAAGGGTGGTGACATCCCCTAGGGCTGCCACATCCTTAAACCATTACTGGAATGCAAAAGTAGGAAGTCAAGAGATACCTGGAATAACAGGCAAATTCAGCCTTGGAGTACAAATGGCAGCAGGGCAAAGGCTAAGAGAGTTTTGCTAAGAGAAGTGGGTACTGGTCATAGCAAACACCCTCTTCCAACAACACAAGAGAAGACTCTACACAAATACATCACCAGATGGTCAATACAGAAATCAGATTTATTATATTCTTTGCAGCCAAAGTTGGAGAAGCTCTATACAGTCAGGAAAAAACACTGGGAGCTGACTGTGGCTCAGATCATGAACTCCTTATTGCCAAATTCAGAATTAAATTGAAGAAAGTAGGGAAAACCACCAGACCATTCAGGTATGACCTAAGTTAAATCCCTTACAATTATACAGTGGAAGTGACAAATCGATTCAAGGGATTAGATCTGACAGACAGAGTGCCTGATGAACTATGGACAGAGGTTCATAACATTGTATAGGAGGCAGTGATCAAGACCATCTCCAAGAAAAAGAAGTAAAAAAAGGCAAAATGGTTGTCTGAGGAGGCCTTACAAATAGCTGAGAAAAGAAAAGAAGTGAAAGGCAAAGGAAAAAAGCAAAGATATACCTATTTGAATGCAGAGTTCCAAAGAATAGCAAAGAGAGATAAGAAAGCCTTCCTCAGTGATCAATGCAAAGAAATAGAGGTAAACAATAGAATGGGAAAGACTAGAGATCTCTTCAAGAAAATTAGAGAAACCAAGGGAACATTTCATGCAAAGATGTGCACAATAAAGGACAGAAGTGGTATGTCCCTAACAGAAGCAGAAGATATTAGGAAGTGATGGCAAGAATACACAGAAGAACTATACAAGACAGATCTTCATGACCTAGATAACCACAATGGTATGATCACTCACCTAGAGCCAGACATCCTGCAATGTGAAGTCAAGTGGGCCTTAGGAAGCATCACTACGGACAAAGCTAGTGGAGGTGATAGAATTTCAGTTGAGATATTTCAAATTCTGAAAGACGATGCTGTGAAAGTTTTGCACTCAATGTGCCAGCAAATTTGGAAAACTCAGCAGTGGCCACTGGACTGGAAACAGTCAGTTTTCATTCCAATCCCAAAGAAAGGCAATGCCAAAGAATGCTCAAACTACTGCACAATTGCACTCATCTCATACACTAGTAAAGTAATGCTCAAAATTCTCCAAGCTAGGCTTCAACTGTATGTGAACCGAAAACTTCCAGATGTTCAAACTGGTTTTAGAAAAGGCGGAGGAACCTGAGATCAAATTGCCAACATCTGCTGGATCATTGAAAAAATAAGAAAATTCCAGGAAAACATCTATTTCTGTTTTATTGACTATGCCAAAGCTTTGGACTGTGTGGATCACAACAAAATGTGGAAAATTCTTCAAGAGACGGGAATACCAGAGCACCTGACCTGCCTCCTGAGAAATCTGTATGTAGGTCAAGAAGCAACAGTTGGAACTGGACATGGAACAATAGACTGGTTCCAAATTGGGAAAGGAGTACGTCAAGGCTGTATATTGTCACCCTGCTTATTTAACTTATATGCAGAATACATCGTGTGAAATGCCCAGATAGATGAAGCACAACTGGAATCAAGATTGTCAGGAGAAATATCAATAACCTCAGAAATGCAGATGACACAACCCTTATGGCAGAAAGCGAAAAATAACTAAAGAGTCTCTTGATGAAAGTGAAAGGGGAGAGTGAAAAATTTGGCTTAAAACTCAACATTCAGAAAACTAAGATCATGACATCCAGTCCAGTCACTTCATGGCAAAGAGATGGGGAAACAAGGGAGACAGTGATGGACTTTATTTTTTGGGCTCCAAAGTCACTGCATATGGTGACTGCAGCCGTGAAATTAAAAGATGCTTGTTCCTTGGAATAAAAGCTATGACCAACCTAGACAGCATATTAAAATGCAGAGACATTACTTTGCCAACAAAGGTCCATCTAGCGAAAGCTATGGTTTTTCCAGTAGTCATGTATGGATGTGAGAGTTGGACAATACAGAAAGCTGAACCCTGAAGAACTGATGCTTTTGAACTGTGATGTTGGAGAAGACTCTTGAGAGTCTCTTGGACTGCAAGGAGATCCAACCAGTCCATCCTAAAGGAAATCAGTCCTAAATATTCATTTGAAGGAGTGATGCAGAAACTAAAACTCCAATACTTTGGCCACCTGATAGGAAGAACTGACTCACTGGAAAACACCCTGATGCTGGGAAAGATTGAAGGTGGGAGGAGAAGGGGCTGACAAAGGACAAGATGATTTGACGGCATCACTGACTCAATGGACATGAGTGTGAGTATGCTCTGGGAGTTGGTGATGGACAGGGAAGCCTGGTGTGCTGCAGTCCATGGGGTTGCAAAGAATCAGACACAACTGAGCGACTGAACTGAACTGCCGCACCCAGGCCTGAAGGGGCCACAGGCAACTCTCTTGGAAGTTAAGTAGCTGACAGGAGTTATGGTCTTTGGCAATGGAACATGGTCAACCTTGGCTCCCTGGGAGGGAAAGATCCTGGAGAGTATATAATGTCTCCCCTCATCTGCTATCTGTGGTCATGGCCAGACTCAGCTGGAAGCTAGAAGGGTGGCGTGGGTTTGATGCAGTCCCTAAAGACCAGCTTCATCAGGGCACAGAACACATTAGAGAAACAGAGAGGGTAACTGACCTGACACATTCATCAGTGTAAACATGAATGCATATTTACAAAATAAGTGCAGAATATATAGAAGAGCAACACAACACCCGCCTCTACACCCTTTCACTTACCCTCAGAGTGAAAGCGGGCTTCAGGTATCTGCTTACCTGGATTTCCTCTTTCACTTAACCACTGGCCCCTGAGAATTTCTTAATTGTCTGCTGGCTCATTGATATATATTATTTATATTTTGCCTAGTATTCTTTGCTCTTTTCTGTAGAAGAGTTCCTCAGTGTGTCTCGTCTGAGAATCTGCTAGATACAGAAGCTTCTTGTTCCTTTTCAGACTGCTTTTATCCTTGGCTTCTTACTGTGGCAGGGTGGACTTTTCACCTTGCTGCTTGTTGCACTTTTTATTCTCACAGGTAGAAGAAGTCAACTTTGGCTTTTGGTAAGACAGAGTGAGAGACAGAGATTTTCATAAATGTGTAGCATATCAAAATTATGCCTATACTTTGTTCCAATTCTCAATGTGAGCAGTAGAAAGGTTACTTTGTCCTCAGACCTCTTCACTCTCCTGAGCTTCCATCTGTGCTTTCACCCACCTAATGGGCAGTGTTATGTAATTAGAATGCTCCAAACTAAACTCTTCTCTCCATCCAATTCTGCTTCTTGTCCTGTCTTTCCTTCTTTGTGTAGGGATAGCACTGTCCAGTCAGTCATTAAACTAGACACCTGTGTTAGTAATGGGACTCTTTTTTCATGTACTGGTTATTTCCTGGAGCTTCTGAAGAGTAAATTGCCATTTTTAAGATGCAGCATGGCATGTTTCTTCTTTTCTGCTTGGCTGGACATGGGCACATTGATGGTAGCTCATTGTAGAGGCTGTTGGGTTTCTCAGAAGTCAAGTTAAACCTTATGGACTTAAAAGTCCTCCCATCATTTTTTGAATTGTTTTAATTGTGCTTTCCACTTAGTACTGGCACAGCCAATTTATTCTGTTCGTAGTCAGTTTCCTAGCACATACAGAGGGATGGGGTTATCTAAGAGAGAAGTCTGGATGTGTGTATTCACAGTAATATTATGACACTGTGTTAATTTCACTGTCATGCTCTTTCTGTGACTCTGTATAAGTCTCCTTCCATTCTCTTCCAGCCTTGGTCTCACCAGTGATGGAATCTCACACTATGAAATGAACCATGCTTCACCTGTGCAGCCTTATTTTGTCTATTTGCATTAATTGATTTTCCTGATATTTTAACATCCTAGTTTTCCTTTTTTTCCTTTTATCCCTCACCCTCATCCCACATCCAATTGGAAATCAGTTCCTGTCAATTCTTTCTCCTAAATATGCCTCAGATTATATCTCCTTTTTACTCTGCCCCAGCTCCCTTGCATAGGCTCTCAGGATTTTCTACAGCAGACTCCTAACTGAGCTTCCTGTTCCAGTTGCTCTCCACTGAGCCCTCAGTGATGCATGCTGCATCCACAGTAATCATTTCAGCCTGTAAATCAGACCACAGTGGAGGTCTCTGTAAGAATGTGGGGTAGACCTATAAGTGGGGTAGGTGGTGTCTCCTCCTCCCACAACTGCCATCTAATGTTGGCGTCTGTACTCTTGGAGTGAGTTACTGGGAACATCTCAATCTACCCAAGTGATCTCTAAGTCCATTGGAATTCCTGGATTAGCTTGTAGTTTTCACGGGCCTGCATATACATGGCCTAGTATTGGAAGATCTCGTTGTTGTTTAGTTGCTAAGTTGTGTCCGACTCTTTTGGGACCCTGTGGACTGTTGCCTGCTGGGCTCCTCTGTCCATGGGATTTTGCAGACAAGAATACTAGAGTGGGTTGCCATTTCCTTCTCCAGGGGAATCTTCCTGACCCAGGGATCAAACCCATGTCTCCTGCATTGGCAAGTGGATTCTTTAGCACTGAGCCACCAGGGGAGGGGAGTCAGGTCCTCATTACTCCTCAAATCTTTACCGTGGCCCTGAGTTGCAGTTTTAACCAATCCGATTATCGCTGTATTTCTTGTATGAGCCGATACACAGAAGAATGAGTCCTGAGGAGGAGCATTGCTCCTCCTTTATGCAGAGACATCTCTCTTTATGCCAGACATTCTTCTCTCCTCCACTACAGAGTCAGAGTCATATTTAGATGTATTGCTACTGATCTATTTCACTTCAAAGCCAGTAAACCTGTGTTGCCTTTACTTCTGTGTGTTTCACAAAGGGAGAGCAAAGTGGGGGCTTCCCAGGTAGCACAGTTGTGAAGAATCTGCCTGCCAGTGCAGGAGATTCAGGAGACACAAGTTCGATCCCTGAGTCGGGAAGATCCCCTGGAGTAGGAAATGGCTCCCCACTCCAGTATCCTTGCCTGGGAAATCCCATGGACAGAGGAGTTTGGCGGGCTACAGGCCATGCGGTCACAGAGAGTAGGACACGACTGAGCACCAGTGCCGCCAGAGAGAATTGAAGGAAAACCCCTGGAAAGCTTGAAGAGAACCCCTTCCCTTAGCCAGCCTTGAGCCGAACTACTCCCACTCTTAAACCAGTAAATGCTGGAGTTATTTCTTTTCTTGTTATTCCAAACCTCCTTCAAAATTTCCTTCTCAGAAATGCTTCATTGTCTCTTACTTCTAACTCAGTTTCATCCTCAAATCAAAGGCTTCCTGTCGGCATATGCTAACTTCTCTTTCTCAAACAACTCTGAGCTCACTGAGACTTATTTCATCCCCAGAACAAGTCCAGGTGGGAGGTAGAAGACAGGATGCCAGCATTAGCTTTGTGTAAGAAGACAGCAAAAGTGAAAGCACCGAGAGTCTGTGTGCCCAAGGTTAAAGAGATGTCTAAATGAATTTTAAATATTTTGACTAAGAGGGAGTGGAAAAGCTGTCCATACAATTAAAATTTTTTTTAATTAAAAAAAAAAAAGCAGCAGCAGTCTCCAAACCAAGTTAATAGAAAAAATTTTAAATGCCATGATTATGTTCTTCTAAAACAACCAAGCAAATCTGTGAATTTAGGTAAACACGCCCAGGTCTCCTAATGCCTTTGTTAGTCTTCTGTGCTTTAAACCATTTGTTTTCCCTTTGTAAACCCAAATTGTCAATCTGATCATGTCTTAAAAACATCAGATATATTTTGAGTTAAAAAAAAGCTCACAAAAATTTTACTTTCGAATTCCAAGCCAGGGTGAAATTTAATTGCAGTTATAAACCCTCTGAGCAAGGGTTTATCTGGAATTGCCAACATAACCCCAAGTTCAGCAATGCAAATGACACTGCTATAATAAAAGAAATAAAAAAGCTTTCAATATGTTGTCTAAGAACTTGAGCACATTGAAAGTGATTTATAAGCAGGCAGACTAAACATTTAAATGCCTTTCCTAGCAATGGTATATTTTTCAATACAGCAAGCGCTCTCATATATGATTCTGTATTCCACGACAGCGCTGCTTCTGACAATATAAGTCCTTTCTGATAGGGTAACATTTCCAACCCAAGATTAAAATCTTGGAAACTTGTCAACAGAAAAGGATGATAATATGAGTGAAACTGCAGCTATCAAAGAAAAATGCCTCGCAAGTAATTTCTGTAATGGTCAACTTCTAGTAATTTTCCCTTCCCCTTTTACTCTTAAGTAAAGGGGTTGGCCTGAAGGTCATTTTAATATTTTGGATAAGTACAGTTACAAACCAGAAATTCATGAACACAGGAAAAAGTGAGTCATTTAATACCACAAAAATCAACTTTTTACATTGCCTTTCTTATTTCCATTTCTAATGCAGACCATAGGGAATATTTTTCTTCTGATGAATAGGGGTTTAAGCAATGAGTTGACAATAAACCCTTGAACTTCATGAGGCACTAAAAATTAGAGGATCAGAAAGTCTTAAGTTTTCTTGAGTATATTTCCATAATTTTTTTTTTTTTACTTTATTTAATCTTTCACTATTCCAGAGACTAGAACTGAGTGACCTACTAGGTCTTTTCCATTTTTTTTCTTATACTTCTCTTTTTCTGTTTAGGATGTGGGTGATCTCTTTAATCTCTGGTGTGCCTTTGGCTATACCACAGGTAAATTGGGGTGATTCTCAGTTTTACTAGCTACACAGGATGGAGTATTATGGGCCAGAGAGTATGTCTGAAAAAGTTCAAAACATTTATACACTTTTATTACTGTGATGTTTCTAAATTATTTTATTCCCATCACACACTATGGTAGCTAAAGTGAATTTCAAAGTATAATTTCTTATTTTTCCTTTGGTTGGATATATCTTGCCTCTATAATATTCTTTTCTTCCCTGAATACTCAGCATTTTCCTTATCATGGTTCTGAGTATTTCAAATCACAAATACACACATACACAGACATTCTGTTGCTTCCTCAAAACTTACGTTTTCATTTATTTGATGACAAATCAAGTATAATTCAACACTTAATTATTAACTATTTACTAGTCTCTGTCTTTCAGGCCCTGTGCTGTCCCTTGGGGATGCACTACTAAATTAGACGTTCACTTGTTTCAGGTAGCTCAAGGTCTGATAAAGGAGCAGGCTGTGTTTGTTAGTCATCAAATTTCAGAGTAACGGTCCTAGGGGAGGGATTAACAGACAGGCTCATAAAGGACCAACGTACCCAGTGTCAGGGGTCATAGAAGTCTCCCTACAGCAGCGCTTTTCAAAGTGTGGTGCTTGAATTATAGCATCATGTCACCTGGGAACTTGTCAGAAACACAAACTCTGAGGCTCCATCCCAGAGTACTAAATCAAAAACTCTAGGGAGGGTCTTTTGTCTGTTTTTCAATAAGCTCTCTGGATGGTTCTGATACATGCTCAGGTTTAATAACCACTGCCTCAGGGTCAGTAACAACTTTGTAAGGAAAAGATGCTTTCTTTACTATCAGGCTCATTTACATAATTGATACCTCTTGATAATTAAGTCATCTAAGATCTCCTATTCTTCTCTTGGTCTCTAACCTGTACTGAAAAAGTGCAACAGCTTCCATTGTAAACAACTGTTACTTACATATACTTTTCCTGTCCACACACATTTAAATGGTTTAAAGGTAGAAAACAAATAATTAATTACATTAGCGTTACACAATGCAAAATATCATTAACAACAACAACCTGATTCTTTTGAAGACAAAATAGGCCCAATTGTCCAAAGTAATCAAATGAGTCTTCCTAGAAATCTAGTTTGGTTTGTGAATGTGAGAACATTTGTGTCCTAGTACTCAATATTTTGAAGCACAATTCTGTTTCCTGGAGATGATGAAGCAGCAGAGAGTCCATTCTTAGCCCTGTGCAAAAAGAGTAGAATTCATATCTTCTTGCCCTACACCCTCTTCTCCATGGGAATGAAGGCAAATGGAAGAAATGAAATAAACTAGACAAGAGCTGAATTAAATTTAGTGATGTTTTAACTATGTGCCTTCATTCTAAGTTGCTTCGGTTGTGACCCACTTTTTAAATTATAGTTTTACATTCTAAGTAAAATGATTTGTTGTTGTTCAGTTGCTAAGTCGTGTCCAACTCTTTGCAACCCCATGGACTGCAGCACACCAGGCTTCCTTGTCCTTCACTATGTTCCAGAGTTTGCTCAAACTCGAGTCCATTGAGTTGATGATGCCGTCCAACCAACTCAAGTAAAATGATGGAATTTATTTTTTGATAAGAATATATACTTACCCTTGTGTACAAGGACCACTGTATACAACTAGTGGTGAATTGTTTTATAAAGAATTATTAGTGAAGGTCAGGGAAGCCTGGAGTGCTGCCGTCCGGCGGGTCGCAAGAGTCGGACACAGCTTAGCAACCGAACAACAACAACAGTTTGAAAATTAAATGGGCATCTTAAAAAACAAAACTCAAACGCTGTCCATGGGCCGCGGCGGTGGCGGCGGGGCGTGGCGACTGTCTCCGGCGCGCCCTCTGCCGGCCGCCCTCGCAGCCCTGGCGGAGGGTCGTGCGGCCGGCGCCCTGTCTGAGTGAGATCTCCGCGGAGCCGCAGGGCTCTTTGGCGGCCGAGCAGGACATCCGAGAGGAAATCCGAAAAGCTGTACAGAGGTGAGAACAAACAACTCGAGAGATTTTTGACTCCACTGCAAGGGGGTCCATCAGGGTGCTGGGTTTCAGGACATTCCAAAGAGGCGTTTGAAAGCTCGAGAACGTTTTGGTGCAGTAGAAACACATCTAACGTCTTTGAAGAGCAAGTGTCCTGCGGAACAGTATTACAGGTTTCACGAGCGCTGGAGGTTTGCGCTGCAGTGCTTGGTCTTCTTGGCAGCGTCTGCTGTGTCCGTCCTTGGAGTCCGAAACCATAGTGACCCGAGACGCGGTTACAGAGATCCTTGGCATTGAGCCTGACCAGGAGAAGGGATTTCACTTGGATGTGGAGGATTATCTCTCGGGAGTTCTTCTCATTCTCGCTGCTGAACTGTCGAGGTTGTCTGTCAACAGCGTGACCACCGGAGACCACTCCCGGCCCCTGCACATCTCCACTTTCATCAAACGAGCTGGAATCCAGCTTCTGCCTCCTCAACCTCCAAAACGATTCCCTGAGGAAACGCTGCTAGGGCCTGAAGTACGAGCTGAAGAAAGTGGAGGAGGGTCTCCGATCTCTCCATCCGAGGCTTCAACAGGGAGCCGGCAGCAGCCTGCGTGAAGTAGGGGGCTCCCCCTCGGCCCTGCTGACTCCAGCGGTGCCCGCCAGGCCCAGCCCAGCGCCTCCCATGGTAGTTAGGATGCCCCGTCACTTCTTAACCAGTTGTGTGGTGCATCACAGTTGAAACACTTTTTAGGGGGTGACAGAATAGCCTTTACAAGGATAGGTTTTTCTTTGTTGTTTTCAGTGAATTTGCTCTGTAATTCAGTGTATACTTCAGTTTTGTGAGAAAATGTACAAGTCGATCTCTTGGTAAAGTTCTTTTCTTGCTTACCGCCTCTGCCCGCCCCTGCTCCCACCCCTCCCCGCCAAAAAAAGAAATTGTCCATTGTACAATGCTAATACCAGAGTTTTTCATAATTTTTGTCAACATTATGCTGTGTTATTTTATCTTATTTAATAATATTAGTAATTCAATATACTATTATACTGATTCAGACATGTCATGTCACAAATTTTTCCCTGAAATATACTTACAAATCTAATGGGTCACTCAGTTCAGTTCAGTCCCTCAGTCGTGTCCAACTCTTTGAGTCCCCATGAACTGCAGCTTGACCGGCCTCCCTGTCCATCAGCAACTCCTGGAGCCTACCCAAACTCATGTCCATTGAGTCATTGATGCCATCTAACCATCTCATCCTGTCATCCCCTTCTCCTCCTGCCTTCAATCTTTCCCAGCATCAGGGTGTTTTCATATCAGTCAGCTCTTCGCATGAGGTGGCCAAAATATTGGTGTATCAGCTTCAATATCAGTTCTTCCCATGATCACCCAGGACTGATTTCCTTTAGGATGGACTGGTTGGATCTCCTTGTAGTCCAAGGGACTCTCAAGAGTCTTCTCCAATAAAACATCAGTTCTTCGGCACTCAGCTTTCTTTATAGTCCAACTCTCACGACCATACATGACTACTGGAAAAACCATAGCCTTGAATAGATGGACCTTTGTTGGCAAAGTAATGTCTCTGCTTTTCAATATGCTACCTAGGTTGGTCATAACCTTCCTTTCCAAGGAGTAAGCGTCTTTTAATTTCAGGGCTGCAATCACCATCTGCAGTGATTTTGGAGCTGCCCAAAATAAAGTCTGACACTGTTTCCTCATCTATTTGCCATGAAGTGATGGGACCAGATGCTGTGATCTTAGTTTTCTAAATGTTGAGCTTTAAGCCAACTTTTTCACTCTGCTCTTTCACTTTCATCAAGAGACTTTTTAGTTCCTCTTTACTTTCTGCCATAAGGCTGGTGTTATCTGCATATCTGAGGTCATTGATATTTCTCCCAGCAATCTTGATTCCAGCTTGTGCTTCCTCCAGCCCAGTGTTTCTCATGGTGTACTTTGCATAGAGGTTAAATAAGCAGGGTGACAACATACAGCCTTGACGTACTCCTTTTCCTATTTGGAAGCAGTGTGTTGTTCCATGTCTAGTTCTAATGGTTGCTTCCTGACCTGCATAAAGATTTCTCAAATTCACACTTAAATTGAAGAAAGTAGGGAAAACCACTAGGCCATTCAGGTATGACCTAAACCAAATCCCTTATGATTATACAGTGAAAGTGAGAAATATATTTAAGGGACTAGATCTGATAGAGTGCCTGATGAACTATGGACGGAGGTTCGTGACATTGTACAGGAGACAGGGATTAAGATGATCCCCATGGAAAAGAAATTCAAAAAAGCAAAATGGCTGTCTGAAAAGGCCTTCCAAATAGCTGTGAAAAGAAGAGAAGCTAAAAGCAAAGGAGAAAAATAAAGATATTCCCATCTGAATGCATAGTTCCAAAGAATAGCAAGGAGAGATAAAGCCTTCATCAGTGACCAATGCAAAGAAATAGAGGAAAACAACAGAATGGGAAAGACTAGAGAACTCTTCAGGAAAATTAGAGACACCAAGGGAACATTTCATGCAAAAATGGGCTCCATAAAGGACAGAAATGGTATGGACTTAACTGAAGCAGAAGATACTAAGAAGAGGTGGCAGGAATACACAGAACAACTGTACAAGAAAGATCTTCATGACCCAGATAATCATGATCGTGTGATCACTCACCTAGAGCCAGACATCCTAGAATGTGAAGTCAAGTGGGCGTTAGAAAGCATCACTACAAAGCTAGTGGAGGCGATGGAATTCCAGTTGAGCTATTTCAAATTCTGAAAGATAATGCTGTGAAAGTGCTGCACTCAATATGCCAGCAAATTTGCAAAACTCAGCAGTGGCCACAGGACTGGAAAAGGTCAGTTTTCATTCCAATCCCCAAAAAAGGCAATGCCAAAGAATGCTCGAACTACCACACAATTGCACTCATCTCACAGGCTAGTAAAGTGATGTTCAAAATTCTCCAAGCCAGGCTTCAGCAATACATGAACCGTGAACTTCCAGATGTTCAAGCTGGTTTTAGAAAAGGCAGAGGAACCAGAGATCAAATGGCCAACATCCACTGGATCATCCAAAAAGCAAGAGAGTTCTAGAAAAACATCTATTTCTGCTTTATTGACTATGCCAAAGCCTTTGACTGTGTGGATCACAATAAACTGTGGAAAATTCTTCAAGAGATGGGAATACCAGACCACCTGACCTGTCTCTTGAGAATCATTTTTTTAGGTTTCACATATTTGTGATATCATATGATATTTGTCTTTCCTTGTCTGGCTTCCTTCAGTTAATGTGATAATCTCCACATCCATCCATAGTGCTACAAATGGCAGTATTTCATTCACTTTTATAGTTCAGTAATAGTCCAAATGACCACATCTTCTTTATCTATTCATCTATGGATGGACACTTAAGTTACTATCCATGTAAGTAGTAAATAGTGCTACTATGAACATTGGGGTGCATGTATCTTTTTGAAGTGTGGTTTTCTCTGGATACATACCCAGGAGTGGGATGATTTTATTGATGTTTTTTCATCATCGTCTTTTGATCACCCTTTTTAGGATACAATCCAGAGTTTTTCTTAGTGTATGAAGGAATACAGTCTACATAGACAAGAGCAGAGATATTCATTGCCTCGCTTATTTTAGACACTTTATTTTTCTGACATAATCTCAGGTTTATATGATACTTTAGAAAGTCAAATCACACAAGTGGAGCATTTGAAGGTTGCTGCTGCCAAGTCTGATTTCCTCTGTTCTCTGTCTGTACACTTGAATCACTAGCCCTTGACATAGGTCAGGAAAACATTGTTGATTGCATTAAAACATTTTGTTGAACTTATGAAGAATTACTATTTCATTTTGGATACTAATGTTGGATACATTGGTACAACTGTAATATCATCGAGGCTTATTTTCCTGCATCTAGCCCTTAAGGGTATCATGAGAGAACTTGTCAGAAGCTTTTCTGAAATCCAGCTACACTATTTCTACTCTATTTCTCTGATCTCCCAGTGTAGTAACTCTGTCACTAGAAAATGAGGTTAGTGTGACAGGACTATTCTTAGTGAGCTCACGCTGAGTTTAACACTTCTTTTTCTAAGTGCTCAGAAGCCATTGTTTAAAAAAAAAATTTGTTCTAGAATCTTGCCCTGAACAGATGTCAAGCTCAGTGCTCTCTAGTTCATGAATACGCATTCTTCCTCTTTTTATAAATCCAAATGATACTTGTCTGTATCCAATTTTCCAGGAGCTCTTTTCCTCTGTGGGGTGTCTCAGGTGTGCTGACAGTGATTCAGTCATTTCTACAAGTTCTCTGAGGATGTTGAAACATACTCCTGGGCCAAGAGACTAGGATCCATTTGGCATAGCACCTTTTCATCTCATTTATTTAAGAGTACATCTATCACCTGTTTGAGAAGGGAATAGGAAATCGATTAACCCAAACTGTAGTCAAGGTCATGTTTGGTTTGATGGTCAATGTGAAAGTGAATTAAGTTAAGAGGAAAAACTGTTATTAAAGGCCTTGAAGCATATGCAGCTCTATGCTAGGTGCTGAGAGATGAGAATAAGATAAAGCCAAAGCCCTGGTCTTAAAAATCTGATAGTCAAGTTGGGGGAATAAAACTTGTAATACCATAATCCATATACTTTAATTTGAGAACAAAGCGGGACTTCAAAGAACACAATCCTTGCCATCAAAAGGATTTAAAACATAGCTCAAATTGTTTCCTTATATTTCTTAATACTACCAAAAAGGTATATTAAAAATATTTTAAATGTTGCATTGTAACTGTGGTGTCTACTGGCTGCTTCAGTGGCCAGAGGTGGTTAGTAAATTCTAAAGGTAGGTGTGTGCTGAAAGGAAGCTTCATTTGTGGTAAAATCTGTTTCTGAGTTGAAATGTTGATACATTAATAGGAGAAGGAAGGCAGTAATGGTTCTACTGCTAAGCCAACTTCTCAGGCTACCAGGCTTGTTGGGAGAGGGGAGGGTAGGAGTAGAGAGCAGGACAGCAGGAAGAATAGCTGAGGAAGAGAGCAATGAATGCCTTGGTCCTTGGGGTCTTTCCTACATGCTATCTCCTACACAAAGGGATTCCCATTTATTGAACACCTCTTTATGCCAGGAGTGCTGTTGGGTGCTTTGAATGCCATGTTACATTTGTCCCTGCATAAGGCTGCAGGGTAGTGCAGGCATGTGTGTGTGTGTGCTCAGTTGTGTCCAACTCTTTGCAACCAGATGGACTGGAGCCCACCCGACTCCTCTGTCCATGGGATTTTCCAGGCAAGAATACTGAGGCAGGTTGCCGTTTCCTGCTTCAAGGGATCTTCCTGGCCCAGGGATTGAACCCACATCTTCCACATCTCCTGTATTGGCAGGGGGATTCTTTACCACTGTGCCACCTGGGAAGCTCAAAATAGTCAGTATATCCTTATTCTACAAGTGAGGAAACTGAGCTCAGAGAGGTGGGGTCATTTGCTCAAAGGTCACATTAATGCTAAATGGCATACCTGAGATGTAACCTCAGATGCATCTGATTTCAGTGCTGTTTTCTTTTTATTACTTGACACTCTCTAGATAGAAACAAATCAGAACTTGAAGAGACTTTTCTTCTTGTCCTTACAAAATGTCTTGTCACCTAGAGAAAGGCAAAATTTCACCCATGTTTCAAGCTGATTGCCATATTCTGCTAGTTTTATTTAATGTACTTTAACTTTTTATATCATAGAATAAATACAGTCTAATTATTTCAGTGAAGTAATGTCATCCTGTTACCATGTAGAGATGAGATATATTTTCGTAGACATTCTCTCTGTTTGGGACTTGATATTAAGAAGATGAAATTTGCAAAGATAATTTGCTGCCTGATTATTTACTGCATGAGGACAGCACTTGGTGAGTGGCCTTTGTCTGAACCGAGTTTCCTAGTTATTAACGCAACAGGTGCTGCAAAATGAGGTCTGTGAACTGAAGGCCGATTTTTGTGCAGAGGATAAAATGTGAAACAATAGATAGTTCAGGAGAGGACATGGTATATGGGGATGCAGTGTCCCTGCAAGGGATGGATGCATATTGCTGAGCAAGGGCTGTCCCAAAGTGCCCTGACCATTAATGCAATCAGAACCCTGAGCTGTAAATTAAAGCGGAGAAAGAGCAGCAGGAAGACACAGTGCCTGTAACTGTAACCCAGAGCCTAAAGGTGCTGGGAGAGAACACTGCAGGAGCAGTCAGCCTCTTTTGCTGTTTGTTTCTGTTGATTTTGGTTTGTTTGCTTTACAGGAATTTGGAATGCCTGATTGTAAGGAGTTGGGTTAAAAATGCAGATGTGTGAGTGGGGATTTGATTTTGGGAAGGTAACTGACTGGAGACAACTAGAGATGCCAGGATATTCCTGTGTGTAGAAGCTGTGTGTGTGTGTGTGTGTGTGTGTGTGTGTGTGTGTGTGTGTATGTTGAGAGGAGTATTAGCAAAGAGGCAGCCATTTTCAGAGAGCCCTGACCATCTCCTACCTGGGGGCATTTTTCATAGGAATTGGCAGTGGTTGCCAACAGCAGAGTGATGCTACAGCCTTTACACGACTTTGTCCACTCTTTTGCCTAATTGTTCCCCTGGCCTCCATGGATGCCTATTTCCTGCATATGACATGAACCTTCATCATTCATTCTCTGACAACATACCTGACAGTGACCTATGTATAGTTTCACATAGTGGGTCTTCCACAGATGTTTTATTCTTCTATCCATCCATCCATCATTCACAAACATTTATTGAATTTCTATTGTGTATCTGTAGCAGTTGTTGGCACTCAGGACTGATAACGAGTTAATACCACTCTTAAGACCGCACAATGTCATGGAGTCATAGGGCCCATTAAAGTGATTACTAGCCTGAGATTAGTGCTATAACACAGATGCATAAAGATTCAGAGTTGGCCCCAAGAGGGTATGGTTGACTGTACTTTCATGAGGCAAGAAAAGGCTACAGTCAGGCTTCATGGTTAAGGTACTGGGTTGTCTTCAGAATCAGACTCAATGAGTTCAAATCCTGCTTTTGCCACTTTTGAGCTAACAAAACATGAAAAAATTACTCAACTAATTTTGAATGGCCTCCATAAAATGCATGACCATTATCTCTTGGATTCTTGTGATTATTAAATGAGATGATGTGAGTAAATTCATTGGTAAATGCCTGGCATGTAGAAATTGGTCAGTAAATGTTCATGATTATTATTGTTGTCATTTCTGCTATCATCATTTGTGAAAGTAATAAGGCTTCCCCAAGGATATATTTCAGCTGAGACTGGAAGGGTAAACTGTGGTCACTAGGCCATTGGTGGGAGAGTAGTGACTGGGGTGGGGATGGAGAGGACTTTGCAGAAGAGGAAATAGGATATGCACTGTCCAGGGATGTCAAGAGCACAATACATTTGGAGGGAGTCAGGCAGGTAGAGTTAGTTGAGCTCTTGGAACTTTGTTCTCCATCCTGTTATGTATCATACTACCTTGTAGTTGTTTGGACATAACCTGTCTTTCTTGTTCCTCACTTGTTGAAATACTCATTCTTCTGATTCATCTGTTTCAATCAAAGCCATCTTTCCTGTCATGTCTCTGGGCTCCTGTCTCAACTGATGTCCTTGCACTCATCATGCTGCAGTGTGATTACTTGGCGGATGTGTAATTCCTCCTCACTGGGATCCTAGAATGTCTTATTCAGCTTTGTCTATTCTGCGTCGACTGGAAGGACATGAGTTTGAGCAAACTCTTGGAGATAGTGAATGACAGGAAAGCCTGGTGTGCTGTAGTCCTTAGGGTTGCAGAGAGTCAGACATCCCTGGCATGTTGCAGTCCATGGGGTTACGAAGAGTTGGACATGACTTAGTGACTGACCAATTCTACACTGAGCTGGTACCTGGGCTGGTGGACTTGTGCAGACTGTCTTTGTGAATTAAAAATAAAACAGAACAATGACAAATCATAAGAACAGAATATCTTATTCTCTCCTGAAAGATCCAAGGAGTCATTTTGAATCAGAAATGGTCTGTTTTCTAAACCAAGTGCAGAGCTTCAGATGTGCTTTTTAAGACACAGCTCTCTATATTTATTTGAACTTTGTAGTATGTAAGGAAATAGAACCTTGAATCCAATCTGGAATCCAGGTCTTTGATTAATCATTTATACATAGTCCTGCTTGGTTGTGAGCCTATCAAAATTGCTTCATTTTTACCTGCCTTGCATTCTCTCCTCAAATCCTATAATAGCTCTATCTTTTCATTTGGCTGATGAGGTGCCAAATGGTTCTTTTTCGTGTGTGGTCTTCTCGCAGCAGTTAGTTAATGAGGAGTGTCCCTGATGATTTTTATCAGATGAGAATTAACAGTCTGATGGACACAGCAATCACCTCTATGCTAACTGAAAGACCTAGAGCCAGAGAGCTGATGGTTGAAAATGCGGGTTCCATTCTAGGCTGTCTCACATGGATGCTTTCTAGTGGTGTAACCTAGACATGTCCCCTGAGATCTCTGAACCCTCAATTGTCTCCTTTATAAAATGTAGGCAATAATAATGTTAATTTCATAATAAGATAAAAGAAAAATAATGGTTAATATCATGTGCCAATTTGGAAAGGCTATGGTGTCCAGTCATTTGGTCAAATGCAAGTTTCCATGTTGCTGAGAAGATACTCTTTAGGTTCATGTTCTTTGAGTAAAGCAAATTACTCTTCACAATGTGAGTGGGCCTCATTTAATCAGGTGAGGATCTCAAAAGCAAAGGCTGAGATTTTCTGAAGCAAACACAACTTTGCCTTCAGACTGCAACATAGAAAGTCTGCTTTTCTCTAAATTTTTGGTAGAATTCAGCTGTAAAGCCATCTGGTCCTGAGCTTTTGTTTTTTGGAAGATTTCTGATTACGGTTTCAATTTCCATGCTTGCGATGGGTCTATTGATATTATCTATCTCTTCCTGGTTTAGTCTTGGAAAGTTGTACTTTTCTAGGAATTTGTCCATTTCATCCAGGTTGTCCAGTTTATTTGCATATAGTTGCTGATAATAGTCTCTTATGATTCTTTGTATTTCTGTGTTTTCTGTTGTGATCTCTCTGTTCTCATTTCTAATTCTGTTGATTTGGTTCTTCTCCCTTTGTTTCTTGATGAGTCTGGCTAATGGTTTGTCAATTTTATTTATCTTCTCAAAGAACCAGCTCTTGGCTTTGTTGATTTTTGCTATGGTCTCTTTTGTTTCCTTTGCATTTATTTCTGCCCTGATCTTTAGGATTTCTTTCCTTCTACTAGCCCTAGGCTTCTGCATTTCTTCCTTTTCTAGTTGCTTTAGGTGTAAAGTTAGGTTATTTATTTGACTTTTTTCTTGTTTCCTGAGGTGAGCTTGTATTGCTATAAACTTTCCCCTTAGCACTGCTTTTACTGTGTCCCATAGGTTTTGGGTTGTTGTGTTTTCATTTTCATTCACTCTCCGACATAAACCAAAGCGGGATCCTCTATGACCCACCTCCCAGAATATTGGAAATAAAAGCACGAATAAACAAATGGGACCTAATTAAAATTAAAAGCTTCTGCACAACAAAGGAAACTGTAAGCAAGGTGAAAAGACAGCCCTCAGAATGGGAGAAAATAATAGCCAATGAAGCAACGGACAAACAATTAATCTCAAAAATATACAAGCAACTCCTGCAGCTCCATTCTAGAAAAATAAACGACCCAATCAAAAAGTGGGCCAAAGAACTTAAGAGACATTTCTCCAAAGAAGACATAAAAATGGCTAACAAACACATGAAAAGATGCTCAACATCACTCATTATCAGAGAAATGCAAATCAAAACCACAATGAGGTACCACTTTACACCAGTCAGAATGGCTGCCATCCAAAAGTCTACAAGCAATAAATGCTGGAGAGGATGTGGAGAAAAGGGAACCCTCTTACATTGTTGGTGGGAATGCAAACTAGTACAGCCACTATGGAGAACAGTGTGGAGATTCCTTAAAAAAACTGCAAATAGACCTGCCATATGACCCAGCAATCCCACTGCTGGGCATATACACCGAGGAAACCAGAATTGAAAGAGCCACCTGTACCCCAATGTTCATCGCTGCATTGTTTACAATAGCCAAGACATGGAAGCAACCTAGATGCCCATCAACTGATGAATGGATAAGAAAGCTGTGGTACATATACACAATGGAATATTACTCAGCATTAAAAAAAAATTCATTTGAATCAGTTCTACTCAGGTGGACGGAACTGGAGCCTATTATCCAGAGTGAAGTAAGCCAGAAGGAAAAACAACAATACAGTATACTAACGCATATATATGGAATTTAGAAAGATGGTAATGAGAACCCTGCATGCGAAACAGCAAAAGGAACACAGATGTATAGAACAGACACGTGGATTTTGTGGAAGAGGGCAAGGGTGGGACGATATGGGAGAAAGACATTGAAACATGTTAATTACCATATGTGAAATCAATTGCCAGCCCAGGATTGATGCTCGGGGCTGGTGCACCAGGATGTCCCAGAGGGAGGGAGTCGGGAGGGGGCAGGGAAGGGGGTTCTGGAGGGGGAGCATGTGTAGACCCATGGCAGTTTCATGTTACTGTATGGCAAAACCAACACAATAAAGTAAAGAAAGAAAAAAGTCTGCTTTCCTTTCCAGCATATAGATTTCAGATTCAAAACTTTAACATTAACTCACCTGAATTCCAGTTTGCCAGCCTGCCCTGGAGGTTTCAGTCTTGCCTGTTCCTTAGGTGTCAATTCCTTAAAGCCTCTTCTCTTACTCTGTGCCTCTCTCTGTCTCTCTCTTATATGTACATTTCCCAGGTGGCTCAGTGGTAAGAAATCCACCTGCCAGTGCAGGACACACAGGTTCAGGAAGATCCCCTGGAGAAGTAAATGGCAACCCATTCCAGTATTCTTGTCAGGAAAATCCCATAGACAGAGAAATCTGGTGGGCTACAGTCCATGGGGTTGCAAAGAGTCAGACACTACTGAGCAACTGAGCATGCACACAAAATATATATTCATATACACACATATTTTCTATGGTTTTATTTCTCTGGAGAACTTTTATTAATGCAAGGAATAAAGCTTAGCACACTTCCAGACACATAGGCCTCCATTAGTATGAGCAAGTATTCTTACTAAACTCTCTGGACCCCACATCCTCACTTATATGATGGGTAAGTTGAGTTGAGTCAGTAATCTCTGCGTATTATCTAACTTCATACTCAAAAATCTCAATGGAGAGTCCTGCTTCATCAAAGCTATCCTTCTGGGGCAGGAAAACAAATTAAAGTGCCTAAATCCTTTTCTATTGATTTTTCTGACTTGATTTGCAGTACTATTTATGCATTGCTACTGCTTAAGTTTCTAGATGTGCTTAAAGGTATGTCTAATGTGTTCTTGATATGTTGAGTATAAAACAAATTTTGCAACATCCCCAAAGATTTTCACATTCAAAGAGAGCTGTGCTCTTCTTCTTGTTATATCAGAGGCTGGGAATTGCTGGCCCAGAGGGAGAATTCAGATGAAGAGGAGGTTGGGAAGGAAGTTTCATTTTCTGGAAGCCTCTGTGTCCTGTGCTTATAGATTTCACAGGGGAAAAGGGTAAGGGGCAAGGGGAATTATGAAAGTAAAGGCAGGGTCTCAACTTCTGAGCTTGTTTTTTGTTTTGTTTATTTTGTTGCTATTTTTCTTTAGAAGGGAACAAAGGAGTACTTTATGTTTTTGGAAACAATGTCAATGTTCATTTATCAGCGATGTCATCTATATCAATCCATTGCCTTACCTCACTCTATTTTCTTATATTCTCCCCTTTTCTACTTTCTTTTCATTAATCAAATTTATTACCTCCTGATATGTATTTATTTGTCACTGTTTCTATTGTTGATTATTCCCACTAGAATGTCAGGTTCTTGAGAGCCGATATTTTGCCTGCTGTATCCTGAAAGTTAGAATTATCTTAAAGACCTAATAGATGCTCAGTAAATACTTTTTGAATATATAAAGAGATCTGAAAACAAATTTTCTATTCTCTGCACTCTAATAACATTATTGTCATGCCCTGAGGCCTTAGTTGCATTATTTCTTTCTTCTTCTTCACAGGGCACCTAGTGAACCCGGTGGAGATCATGGCATATCTGGTTTCATCCTCCCTCCACTGAGGCTGGAGAACTTCCAAACTGCAAATCTCTGGCAAATGGTGAGTGGTTTTATTTCTAGATTCATGTGATGATTATAGCAACATAGCTCCTGTTGTGTCTTCTCGTCATGTGGTATCACAATGTTAGTAATTCCAACTGGAAGCAATTGGACAGTCCTGAGATTTATAATCAGATGACCCAGACTTTGGTCATATCCTAGGGAAACCATCAACATATATCTCTTCATCTCCATTTGCCATGTGCTGCAGGACCATTAGGTGAGATGGGTACAGAAATAGTCAACAACTTTAGGGCTTCTATGCCTAGTATCGCGGCATCTTCCAACAGTGGCCGTTTTACTTCTTTTCCCATTTGGATTCCTTTTATTTCTTTTTCTTCTCTGATTGCCATGGCAACGACTTCCAAAACTATGTTGAATAAAAGTGGTGAGAGTGGGCATACTTGTCTGATTCCTGGTCTTAGCAGAAATACTTTCAGCTTTTTTCACTGTTGAGTATGATGTTGGCTGTGGGTTTGTCATATATGATCTTTATTATGTTGAGAGGTATGTTCTCTCTCTGCCTACTTTCTGGAGACTTTTTATCATAAATGGGTGTTGAA
>ML660787.1:4539752-4561908 GCA_007570785.1 Antilocapra americana | reverse complement strand
AATTTTATTGAAAACATTTTCTGCTTCTATAGACATGATCATAAGATTTTTATTCTTCAATTTGTTAATGTGGTATATCACACTGACTGATTTGCAGATACTAAAAAATCCTTACATCCCTTGAATAAATCCATTTGATTGTGGTGTATGATTCTTTTAATATATTATTGGATTCAGTTTGCTAGTATTTTGTTAAGAATTTTTTACTATGTTTATCAATGATATTGGCTGTAGTTTTTTTTTTCTTTTGTGGTGTCTATAGAAATAGACCCACAGACATAGAATACAAACTTATGGTTACTGAAGAGGAAAGAGCAAAAGGGAGTATAGATAAATTAGGAATTTAGGATTAGCATGTACACACTATATAAAATAGATAACCAACAAGGACCTACCATATAGCACAGGAAACTGTACTCAATATTTTGTAATAACCTGTAAAGCAAAATAGTCTTAAAAGAATATATATGTATAAAATACATGTATGTATATTTATATTTTCAGATATATGCATGTATATATATACGTATATCTGAAACTAACAAGGCAATTTAAATCAACTATACTTCAATAAAATAAAAAAAAATGATCCAAGCTAGAATGAAAAAAAGTCAGCACATAGTAGGCTTACAATACAAATGTTCATGACTGTAATACAAAACCAGAAAGATTCTGAAAAGAAAGGGAATGTTAAATTTCCTAAACATCTATTATATACTTACATGCTATTTAACTTAGTCTTCATGTCAGCCTTGCAAGTTTTACAATATTATCCCTGTTTTAAAAATGAAGAAACTAGTGCTCAGAGCTGTACTGAAGTTTCTCAAGGTCAGATGATGGTATAGGTGGCTCATGAGATTTAGTTGAAGGTTTCGAAGACTTTCCTCAAGCAGATGCTTTATTCACTGTGTCACACTGAGCAACATGAAGAGCACCACACCTGGCTTTCAGGAGCATCTGTGTGAGTTAGAGAGAGGAGCCTCTTCTGGGTGGTTACAGCCCTGCGAGTGGAAGGCTTGGTCAGCACAGGGAAGCTGCTGGGAGGAAAAAGTTGTGCCTCCATCTAGGTTTAGGTGATCATGCACCAGGGCAGAGGTTTTGCAAGGAGAGCATGAGCTATTTTCAGTCCCATTTTCCTCTCAGCTACAGAACCATCAAGCGTGGCATTCAACGTGGGAAGGATTCCGCTAACAACCTAAGACCTCCTAGCAACAGCTGACACAGCAAAATTAAACATTCATCTTCCCAAGTGTCACTTCTTGAGAAGTTATGATGTAATTGAACTCAGTTGTATCTACCACACTTTAGAGGAGAGTAGCTAGAATTGTTCCTCTAATCATCATTTGGGTGGAAGCCTCTTCTGAAAACCCAACAGGAAGTTGGGGTGTGCAGGCAAGAGCCCTGTCATTTCTGGACTCTGTGACCTTAGCAATTCAGGCACCATTTTATTATTTCTCACTGATCAGACACCTTCAAGTCAGCATCAGCTTCCAGACCCATTATGACTGCAGAGAATTACCCAAGTGTAAATACAGTATTGAGGAACCTGTCTCACTGCCACCATCCGTGACCTTGCGGAAGTGCCCTTGCTTAATATTTAGGAAGTGAGCAAAATGGAGGGGCATATAAGGCAACCCTTCTAAAAAATGCCATGCAGATGTGCATTTTGAGATGTACTACTTTGGCCCTTTTTTGACGTTGGTCAAATAATGCAAAGGAGGAATTGAAGACTAAAAAATACCACAGGAAGTCATTTGAGAGAGTTCTAGTGTCTGGAGTTAAGCAACCTACCTGAAACATGCTCTTTGGGCCGCAGGATGAGATTGGGCTTCAGACTGTACCTGGCTGCAGACCTCTCGCTATGGAAGGGTGTTTTCTTCCACTTAGTGGGAGCCCATAGTGGTGAAGATTCCTGGGATATGAAGAACCCCTTTCCCGTTTGACCTTCAGATCTCTGCTTTGAGGGTCTCCATGCTCTGAGAGTGCTTCCAGCCATAGGACCCTGTTAACAATTCCCGAGCCTATCTTTATAGCTTATTGGGAAAAATCAGAATTGATGACATTTTGACCAAACACCTGAGGTGGAGATAAACTTCTGGTTGCTTAGCCACGCCTTCACTGTACATATTCAGGAGGGACTTTATTGTTGTATTCTGTTGTCATGGCACATGACAAGTGTCTAACCTGTACTTCTGAAGGCTGAAGGCCATTCCCAGTCTCTAGAATGTTTGCTTCTCCAGCTTCTCCACTAACACAAGTATTACCATAATGCTTTCACTGAACTCTTCTAAAAACACAAAAAATCATTGCACAGTTTTTACTGTTACAGCTTCTGGTGGGTTTGTTCACCAAACTAGGTGATTTGAAGAGTGCTGGTTTTGAGAGACAAATTATGTGTTTCATTTTTATGTGGTTTTCTAAAATATTAAGTTGATACAACAACATTTAAAAATGTATGTGAGATATAAAAAAGTAGGCACATAATGAACACCTCTGTACCAGTTACGTAGTTTAAGAAAAAGAACATTTGCATTACTTTTGAGGTTTCCTGAGTGCCTCTCACCAGGTATTTAATTTGTCTTATCACTTATTTATCACTTATTTTATCACTTATTTATCAGTTATCTCATGCCCCCTTTATGTATCTGGCTATTCAAAATTTTGCTTTAACTTTCTCTTGCCTTTAATAAACAGTTTAAATATGTGTACTTATAATCTTAAAATATATTGCTTTTTTAATGTAAAGGGATTCCCAGGTGGTGCTAGTGGTAAAGAAACTGCCTGCCAATGCAGGAGACTTAAGAGAGAGGATGCAGGCTTGATTTCTGGGTTGGGAAAAATCCCCTGCAGAAGGAAATGGCAACCCATTCCAGTATTCTTGCCTGGAGAATTCCACGGACAGAGGAGCCTGGCCAGCTACAGTCCGTACGGTTGCAGAGTTGAAAGCAAATTGATTATGGGAGATGTGTTTTAGTAATTTTATTTTATTACTACAATTTTTTTGCTCAACAGCATGTTCTTAAGCATCATCTATGCAGTAATTAAGTAGTTTTCACTGTAGACTATGTGACAATTTAATTATTCATGTGAGTGGATGGTCATTTGGTTTGTGTCCAGTGTTTTGATATTTCACACAGTGCCACAATGGATTCTTGTTCATGGCCCTTGAAGTTTATGTGCAAAAGTTTCTCTGAGGTACATGCTGAGGAGCAGAACTGCTGCATCAAATTTGCATCCTTCTTGCTTTATCACCTAGATAATACCTAGTTACCAGCTAAATGTTATTTAACAAGTGATATCTTAAACAGCAACATATAAATGTCTCCTTGTTCCCAGAGGCTTGCAAACCCTTGATTTACCAGTTTTCCCAGTCTGATGAACATCAGTTATCATTCATATTGATATTAATTTGTTTTTCCACAATTGTATGATATGAATGCATTAAAATATATTTACTGACCATTTTTGTTTCCTTTTCTGTGATATATATCATATCATATATCATATATATCATAAAATATATATGTTTTTAATGGTTTGCCCAAGTTTTTAATTTACTTCTTTAAGGAATCCTCTGTATATTAGGGGTATTAATCTTTTATTAGTTGTATATGTTGGAAACATCTTCCATTCATAATTTGTTGGCCTTTTTTTCCTTTAACTTTTTAAAATGATGTCTTTTGGAGAACAGATGTTTTTGATTTAAAATATTCAAGCTTATACATTTTTCCCTTATAGTTTGCCTTATAATCCTTGTTTGTAACTTTGTTTCTAACACTAGTCTAAAAAATATTCTCCTGTATTTTATTTCTAAAAGTGTAGCCATCTTGCCTTTTGTATTTAAGTCTGTTCAGATTTTTGAGCACCTGGTGAGGCCATGCTAGATTTTTTTGTTTTTTGTTTTCCATATGGTTGTCTAATTGTCCCCGTGACTCTGAAAAGGCTGTTACTTCTCTGGTAATCTACATTTTGTGACACCAAAAATCAAGTAAGTCAATATGTGTGGATCTGTTTCTGAACTGCTCTTTTCCACTGATCACTTTGTTTCTGCATATGCTAATCCCATACTGTCTTTATTCTATAGTTTGTTTCAGTTTTGATATCCGTTATGCCTCTTTGGGAGTTTTTATTTGCTTTTGCATATAAATTTTAGCATGAACTTTTCACCAAAAAAGTGGCATTTCCTTAGAACTACTTCGTATTTATAGTTTAATTTCAGGAGAATTGACATTTTTATTATATTGAATGTTTAAATCAATGAAAACAATCTACTCCTCCATTTTTAGTCTTTATTATCTTTCAACAAAGTTTTATAATGTTCTTCAGGAAGATCTTGTACATCCTTTGTTAAGAGTTATTCAAAATTTATTCTATATATTTTTTTATATTACCAAAGTGGTATCTTTTTAAAACTACCTTTTGAATCTTCTAATAGATCAAATAAATGCAATTTATTTTTGTGCATTGATCCCAAGTTGAGCAAACTTGCTATGCTCATTTATTTTTGTGTTTTCATTATGAAAATAACAGTCTGTTTCTTCTTCCAATTCTTATATCTTTATTTGGCCTAATATACTGTCTAGGCATTGGATGCTGTGATGAATAGAAGCAGTCATAGCAGACAATCTTTCTGTTCTTCAAAGCAAAACTTTCAACATTTTACTGTTCAAGATGATGTTAACTGTCAGTATTTTGTCAGTATTCATAATTCAGTTATGAATTGATATTGAATTATATTGAATGTATTTTCTTTATGGAGATAATGACTCATCACCTTAAACTTTTAATATAGTAAATTATGTTATTAATTTATTTTCTAATGTTAAAATAGCATAAACACTTCTGAGATAAATCCAAGTTGGTTAAAAATGTATTATTGATGCACTGATGGATTGTTTGTTGATATTTTACTTATAGCTTTTTATCTAGGTGCATGAATGACACTCATTTATAATTTTACTGTCTTCTATGGTTCTTGTCAGATTTTAGTATCAAAGTTATATTAGCTTCATAAATTGAATTAGAGAATATTTCTTTGACCTACTTGGAGTTTTTTAAAGTGATTGGAATTCCTTGATTATTATGTATAACTCATGGGCAAATCCTCTAGTGCTGGTATTTTCTTTTTGATAAGACTTTTAAGTACTGTTTCAGTTATTGCTTAATGGCTACTAATTTTTTTTAAAATTATCTCTTCTCAATCAGTTGGTATGCTTTATTTCACAGAATTTCTCTATCATCAAATTTTCATATTTATTGGCATTAAGTAGTTTCATATTTATTGATTAATAATGTGGCTTATTTGTTCTTTCTTTCTCTTTTTTGCTATGATTTTTACAAGTTGGGATATTGTATTAATCTTCTCAGTTAACAGTGTTTCAGTTTGTCATTTTTTATTTTATGTATTCCTGCTTCTATCTTCATTATTTTCTATTTTTTTTTTGTTTCTGTTTTCCTCCTAATATCTTAGGTTTGATACTTGAGTTATTCATTGTTAGGCTTTCTTCTTTTTTAATATTAGTATTTAAATGCATATCTTTTTTTCTTCATACCCCATAAATTTTGGTGCATAGTATTTTTTTTTTACCATTCAGTTATGAATGTTATTTGATTTCACTAATTTCTTCTTTGATCCAGGAGTTATAAATAAATGTATTTCCTATATTCCCTAAACTTTAGATTTTTCTAGTAATATTTTTGTTATTAATTTCTAATTAATTTCTAATCTGAAAGGATTACCAGAGAATGTGATCTTTGATTTCAACATTTGAAATTTGCTAAAATTTACTTACTGGCCAGATATGGGTTCACATTTGGTAAATTTTCTGTACACGCTTGAAAAGGATATGTATTTTGTGGTTTTCTGTATATATCCAGTGATCAATAATTTTGTTTTTCAAAACTGCTGTATTCCTACTTATTTTTGTCTACTTGGAAAAATTACTCAGGTTGTTTATATTAAAATTTGTCATTCTGATGCAGAATTTGTGTATTTTTGTAATTCTTTCAGTTTTTGTTTAATATATGTTAGGGTTGTTTTATCAATGTATATACATTTAGAATTGTTATATTTTCTTGGTCAACTGAAACTTTTATCATTATGTCGCTACATGTTTTTTATCTGTAGTAATGCCTTTTGTTCAGTGTCTACTTTGTCTGATATTAGTATGGGTATACCAACCCTGTTTTGGTTGAGTTTCATATCTTTTTACTTTCATTCTTTTTGGAACATATATGTCTCATCAACAGCTATACCCATGTGACAATCTAACAGCTTTGTTAACTACAATATTGAATCTATTACATTTATTGTAATTACTGATTGAATGTTTTTTCTAGCAATTTATTTGCTGACAGTCTCATTTATGTTTCTTTTTCTCCCTCTTCTTGACTCCTTCAGGATTGATTAGTTTTCTTCTCATTCCTTTTTGCCCTCTGCACACTATTAGTATGAATGCTGTTTGCTTATGTGATGTGATTAGTTGCTCAGCTGTGTCCAGGTCTTTGCGATCCTACGGACTGTAGCCCGCCAGGCTTCTCTGTCCACGGGGATTCTCCAGGCACCAATACTGGCGTGGTTAGCTCTTCCCTTCTCCAGGGGATCTGCCCAAACCAGGGACTGAAACCAGGTCTCCCACATGGCAGGCGAATTCTTTACCATCTGAGCCACAGGGAAGTCGTGTCTGACTCTTGTGCTGTACTTCTTTCCCTATATTTCTTTACGTTTAGTTTCTGTCTTATAAATATCACTATGATTACTTCTCAAACGCTAAAGTAGCTCAGTATTGCTGCCTTTCTCCCCAGTAACATTAAGACCATCCCACACTTTCACTCCATCACCGGCCTCCCTCATTGTCTCTTGTGGTTTCTGTGCTAATTGCTGCCACATATATTAGTGCCATTTGTTTTTTTTTCCTTAGCCACACAAACCTTCATTATTTTTGTTGTATATACTCTGTGTCTGGATTATTCCATGTATTTATTTCTGCCTTTGTCAATCATTCCTTCTTGAATCTCAGAATTTTCATTTGGAATCACTACCTCTGCCTGAATTTCTTCTTTTGGAATTTTACTGTTGTCTGGTGTCACTGTTGCTGTTGGGTTTCATCTCTTCCTCTTTCAATAGTAAACTGCCTCTATTCTTCATCTGTTTATAAGATTTATTGTCTTTGGTACTTTTCAATTAAATCTTGGTATGTCTAGGAATGTTTTTCTTGTTTTTTATTCTGCTTAGGATTTGTTGATCTTCCTGAGTCTGTGGTTTGATGATTTCATCCATTCTTAAAAATTATAGCCATATTTGTTTTTGGTATATTCTCTCTCTTTTCTTCTGAAATTTGAATTAGATTATATTAAACCATCTCAATCTATCTTTAATGTTTCTTATCTTTCCAGTTTTCAATATCTCTGTCTTTATGTCCAGTATTCTGAATTTTTTCCTCTGTGTTCTGTTTGTGTTTTAAGTTATGTCTGAGTTATCCATTAGTTATCCATTTCTATGTGAACAGTTACTCTAAGATTTAGCAGTATAAAGTAATAAGTCATTATCTCTCAGAGTTTCTGAGCATCAGGGGTTCAGAAGCTGTTTAGCTCTGTTTGGCTCAGGGTCTCTCATGAAATTGTGTTCAACCTGCAGGCTAGTGATGCAGTCATGTGAAAGTAGGGAGGCCCTACTTCCAGGCTTCCTCATGCAGATGTTGGTAGGAGGTCTCATTGTATGGTGGGTTGGCTTCTGCTAGTGTGATGAGGTCTCGAGGATGGTGATGATAATGATGTGTGAGAACCATACATACCACACAGCATAAATGCTTGGCCAGAACAATGTTTTGTGATACTTATTTTGTCGTCTACCTTAACAGGAGTACTTATATCTCAGAGTTCTGGGGTGCTGAGGTGTCCATAGCTCTGCTATTACTGACCTTGACCAGCATTCTTTCCTGAGACCTCCCTGCAGGGGGCTGTGTTCCTGTGGCCTTGAGTGCTACAGATCTGGTACAACATCTTTTAATTTAAAACCTGATTTCAAAACAAACAAACAAACAACCTAATCTCAGAAGTGCATACCATCTTTTGTGCCATATTCTGTTGGTCACAGAAACTACTTCTGGTGCATTGTAGGAGTTGATCATATCTGTGAATATCTGTAGGGATTATTTGTGGTCATTTCAAAGGCTGGCTACCATAACAGTGAAATATATTTACTGGATTTTTTAATGGGAATGATTATATTTTTCATTTCTGGATATCTATTTTTTTTTAAAAATATGCTTTTCTCTTCATATTTTTAATCTCTTGTTTTAAAGTACATCAAATACATTCATATTTTATCTCTGATAACTTCAGTATCTGAAGAGTTTGCTGGTCTGAATTTGCTGACTATCATTTCTTCTGGCAGCCATTCAAGGTGTCTTGCCCAAGTTCTTTTTTATTTATTTTAGTACCATCTTCCCCATCCCAGTCCCCTGAATTTCATCAGTAGGAATTCTTTGAGAACATATTTGGAGCATGCTCTTTCAGAGAAAATTTACATTTGACTCTGTCAGTTGCCTGAGAACACTGTTAGCCCAGAATCACTTTAAAATAAGGTCTTGGTTTGTTTATTTATTTTATTTTTATTTTTTTAATCACTCAGGTAGTGTAAAGTGAAGCTACAAAACTTCATGAGGGTTAGTTTATATTTATAGACTCTGAGGAAAATCTCCCTCTCAATCAGTATCAACTTTATGATGAATAATTAGTCTTGCATTCTCTTGAACTAGGTTTATTTCTGGTTTGCCCTTACACCAAGGTCAAGTACAGTCTTCTATTATTATTCCTTTATCTCTGTGCCTTTCGTGGTATAAAACTGAAGTTTAAGTTCAAGTTCCACAGCAAATGTGCTCAGAGTTCTATTTCACCTCACTTCCTAATTTGCCTAGTTATTTGACCTCTGAGCATAATTTACTAACTCATCAGTGCATTTTTAGAAACATATTCTTAATAGCACATTTTAGTCAGTATTTTAATTATTTTTCAGTTGGGAGGGTTGGTCAGGGTGTCTCTTCCCCTATGTTTTTGGAAGTAAATTTTCTGCTCCTCATCACTTTCCAAGTTCTGTTGGACTTCACTGTATACAGTCCAGAATTGGAATATAATGATAACTTAACATGATGTTTTTTGACTATTTTTGCAAAATATAGTATGCAAAGAGTAGTCTCTGGCTTTCTGGTCTTTTCAATAGATATTCAAAAAGAATGTCCATTTTTTCCAAGATGTAGTAAGATTTCTAAAGCAGAATCTGCTGGCCTTGGAGAAATTTAACTTCTTTAATTTAGTAGGTGTATATTCTGAATTTTCAAAATATGTAGAATACAGTGATCTGAATAGGAACCCAAAGCATCATTCTTTCCAAACACAGAAGGATGAGCTAGTGATAATGGAGACCCTTTTAAAACTATTACTTCTCATTTATTCTTGATATGTATTTTCTCTTTTCTGGTTCCATCTTTCACATTAAATATCCAATTTTAAATTCTATTGTCTAATTGATTTAATGATTAAGGAAATGTTCCTGATATTCAGCTTAAATTTTTCTTCCTAATTTATTCCCATTACTCCTGGTTAAATCTTGAATAACTAGGATTGATGAGGTACTGAGGACTAATTAATTGATCGCTAAAGCATCATGGTATTTTCCAGTTCCACAGTGAATTCTCTTAGTTTTAGAAACACTTTTAACAGTAAACTTCATCATAAGGCTGTTTGCTTGTTGTTATTTCTGTTATTTTCCACAAAGATGTCACATGAAGGCATAAAGTAGTCAAAGACTCAATTTTTACTTAGACATACTTATTCACTTGTTTTTCTGTAGTGGAGTTTATCTTATTTGTGGAAAAGGCTTTCAAATTTAAGTGACCCTCCAGGAACCACAGTCTTGATGATGCCTTATACGTACCCTTGGAACATCAAATGACTCTTACTGAACACACTGTCCGCTCCTGGGTCCAAAACTTACTGTTTCTTCTTACTCTGAACTCTTATACTCTGCATTGTACCATTAAGTACAGCCCTCTGTGGTTTTCTTTGGTGAATTTTCTAGCCCCAAGGTGTTTGAAGCTCCTTAAAGGAGAATCTTAATGCCACTTTCCATTTTCTAAGGATCATGCTGGAAAATGCAATAGTAAGTTCTTGTGAAAATGTTAGTTTCTCAGTCGTGTCTGACTCTTTGCGACCCAATGGACGGTAGCCCTCCAGGCTTCTCTGTCCATGGAATTTTCCCAGGCAAGAATACTGGAGTGGGTTACCACTCCCTTCTCCAGGGGATCTTCCTGACCCAGGGATTGAACCCAGATCTCCCACATTGCAGGCAGATTCTTTATCAGGTGAGCCAACAGAGGCTCTAGTAAGTTCTTAGTTAGGGGTAAAATGTGCCTTTAATAATCAGAATAGTGATAGTAACTTAGATTTTAAAATGAGGAAAGACTCTTTAAAAGAAGTTAAGTGTGACCTGAATGTAGATGGCTGTGTAGGTTTTAGGCAAATGGGGATGTGAAGACAGGCTTTTTCAATAAAGGACACTGACTGGAAATTCCATGCTGTTCGGGAAGTTGCTGGTGGTGGAACAAGGAGTAAGTGGGTGAGGCAGATGAAGTCAGGTTTCAAAGCACGAATGAGAGGGGAGTTTTCATCATAGGGGACTTGATAAGTATCGGTGTTGATGATGATAATGGGTTTTTAATATTTTGTTGTTGTTGTTCAAAGAGAGTGAGTTGAATAGGAGAAAAACCACTATATCTTTTATTTGCCGCATATATTTGGTGCAAGCTGCTGCAAGATTCCACATCAAAACACTGCTTTGCTTTTCCCTGTTCAGATGTTTTTAATATCCTATTCATGAGAGAAGTTCTTGTGGAAATTTCACCCCCCTTCTCCCCTCCCTCCCACTCGATGCAGCATGTCTGGGGAAGAAAAACAAGCCAACAAACAAACAAAAAATAGACATTTGACACTTCTGGTATGTTCAATTCTAAGATACTTAGCTGACCTGGAGGGCTGTTAGACATTTCTTTTCTCATCTGCTTGACAGACAGGTGAAGCATGTCATTGCATCTAAGGAAAGAGCATGAAAAGGATAGACTTTAGTTTTATAATTTGAATATTATTAGCAGTAGGATGGAAATGGGATGTATTTTTATTGATTTATTAATTTCTTAAAAAATTTTCTTTATTAGCCTTTCAAAAAAACTTTTTATCTTCTTTTAAAATATGGCATGGCATTGAAGAATGTCTTTTTAGTAGTCTTCTAGAATTTCAGGCTTCTGTCTTCATTCTGATGAGATCTGGGAAATGTTGCCTTGTAAGTGCCTTATCTTGGTGACGTAATAAAAACATGACAGTGACATTTATAAAATTACTTCAGCACAGTGCCCAAAGGATCCTTCTGGTGTTCACCTTTTCCTGCTAATGAGCGGTGTATGGAAAGCAAGCAGGGTCAAGTCTGTTCAACTGTGTTTTGTGTATAGCTTTTGTTGGCCAATGTGGGATTCATCTTGATGCAGTTAGAATTTATTGGTTGGTCAGTTCAGTTCAGTCACTCAGTCGTGTCCGACTTTTTGAGACCCCATGAACTGCAGCATGCCAGGCCTCCCTGTCCATCACCAACTCCCTGAGTCCACCCAAACCCATGTCCATTGAGTTGGTGATGCCATCCAGCCATCTCATCCTCTGTTGTCCCCTTCTCCTCCTGCCCCCAATCCTTCCCAGCATTAGGGTCTTTTCCAGTGAGTCAACTCTTCGCATCAGGTGGCTAAAGTATTGGAGTTTCAGCTTCAACATCAGTCCTTCCAATGAACACCCAGGACTGATCTCCTTTAGGATGGACTGGTTGGATCTCCTTGTAGTCCAAGGGACTCTCAAGAGTCTTCTCCAACACCACAGTTCAAAAGCATCAATTCTTCAGTGCTCAGCTTTCTACATAGTCCAACTCTCACATCCATACATGGCTACTGGAAAAACCATAACCTTGACTAGACGGACCTTTGTTGGCCAAGTAATGTCTCTGCTTTTCAATATGCTGTCTAGGTTGGTCATAACTTTCCTTCCAAGGAGTAAGCGTCTTTTAATTTCATGGCTGCAATCACCATGTGCAGTGATTTTGGAGCCCAAAAAGATAAAGTCTGACACTGTTTCCACTGTGTCACAATGCAACTCAATGAAACTATTGGTTGGTAACTATACTAATAAGGAAAAATATTTTTTCCATTTTGGGAGCTCTGTTAGAATCACTGTGAGATCCTTTATATGTTGTTAATCTAGTTTTGGGTGACAGGGTCACAGATGCTCCACACCTTCTTCCCTTCAGATCTTCCTGAATGCTCACTCAAATATGTTGAGAAGGAAATAAAGAAGGTGTTCATGGAATGAGAAACTGGAAGATAAGAGGTAGAGGGAGGTGAAAGAGAGGAGAGTGGAGATGGGAGGAAGGAGAGGGAGGCCAGAAAAGAGGGGAAACATGAAAAAAAAAGGAGGATAAAGGGAAAGAAAAAAATGAAAAAAAGAGATTCTCTTTTCCATCTTTGAGCATTTCAATTTACTCAACACATATTCATGGGACAGTGCCTTGGAGCATGGAGGAAGAAAGAGAGGCTTACTGGGTACTAAGCAAGAAAATTCAGAGGAACTCATGGTCTCTGAAACAGTTTGAGACAGTAGCTGTAAAGAAAAGTAATATGACTAAAATACATTGGACACTTGGTTGTAACTTTCATTTGTATGAAGGCAAAATGCATTTGTGATTTATGTCCTTTTTGATTAATGCCTCAAAATGTAAATGTTTACGTGCAGAGGCATAGCTTATTTACAGCTTTGTTCTGGCAGTCATCTGGCATCTAAACCACCTTTTGAAATATTGCACGGGGTCAAAGAAACAATTCTTAAAGTTGGTAATAATAGAAATTAAAAAGGTAAAGGAAATGGAGGAAGGCAGCTTGCCATGGAGACATCAAGTTTTATTTTAATTTTTCAGCCTGAAGTTTAACACAAAAGATAAATCTTTCCTGACAGGATAGGCTAAGGAATATATTATATCAACTTGCAAGTTGATAACTGGGTTTTTGGAGACAGATATCACCTCGGTAACTGTTCCGAATGCATTTACTTTATTTTAAAGGTTGTTCTTTCCATTATTAATGCCATACTGAATCACAGAGCCATTTATGATGAAATGTGCTACCCTAAAAATTCCGTAAATGCATTTGCTATGGTGGCTGATGTTTCAACTCATCCTAAGATATACTGTAAATTTTTGGAAGATGTTTTTATCTTATTGCATATTCTCTGAAGACTGTTAGAATCCAATTTATTAACTCTCTGGAAGTTGAAAGCTACGCTTGAATAAAGTGATACCAATATTTGTCAGGATTGGCTCAAATTACGTATTTTATGGGGTAGCAGCACGATTCTAGGCTTTGACCACCTTACATCCATAATGATTCTGGTGCTAGTAGTGTAGACAGTTTTTAATAAGTTTCAGAAGGGATTTCTTTGCTCATTAAAGGAAAAAAATAAAATTATTTTCCTGTAGTGCTTTTGGTGTCCCCACTAAAATAGGGACATTTTACTGAAGGAAAAAAATAAAGGCTTTATTTAACCCCATAAATGGTTTTAAAACTTACTCAGCTGTAAAGATACACAGAGAAGTAGCATGGGAAACTTCAGTCAGGATCCTGGAGGTTTAAGGATCCTGAGTTTAAGTAAGAATTTTTTCTCATGCTGGCTGAACAACTTTGGCTAGTCACTTAACCTCCCTAAGACTCACTTACATAAAGTATAAAAAGGGAGAGCTGAACATGCTGGTCTTTATTTCAGAACATTTAGTCGAGACTAGTTATTCAATACCTGGGTCGGGAAGATCCCCTGGAGAAGGGCATGACAACACACTCCAGTATTCTTGCCTGGAGAGTTCCATGGCCAGAGGAGCGTTTTGGGCTACAGTCCATGGGGTTGCAAGGAGTCAGACACAACTGAGCGACTAACACACACAGTCATCTCTCTGGATCCCATGGGGTTTTCCAAAGCTCTCAAACAAGAGAACGTGTAGATGTTCATTTACTGAAGTGTGTGTGCCTGTGTGATGCCAAAGCTACCTGAGGAAAAGAGAGGTGAATAATGTTAATTTAGATTCCACATTTGGATTCTGGGGCCATGAAAGACAAAATGGCTGATGTATGGGCTCTTGTTGAGATCACCAAGGTCAATTTGATCCATGCCTCTCACTTTGCAGATGAGGAAGCTGAGTCCTAGAAAGAATGAGGGGTTTGGAAATTTCAGTCCTTCATCCAATGTGAGCAAGGCCTGAAATCAAGACTCTTAAGCCCCTGGACTGGATGGTATTTGGTAACCCATTTCCCTTTTTCTGCTCCATTTTCAAAACCTGCTCTCAAGAAAAGACAGCATAACATTATTGTAGGTGCAGATGTAAATGACTCATAAGTCTTCAATTCTTTTCCTGGGGGGCTGTGATAAAACTTGATTACTGACTGCAGTCAGCTGAGAGATGTCTGGTATTTGGAGGGTACATGAACATTATTTTCAATGTCTCTTAAATCAGTCCTTCAGACTTCATTATTACCCACATCATCATCATCATCATTTTTTTTCTCTTGTTGTTCAAGTAAAAGCAGATTGCTACTCAAGCATTAGCTGAAAATTCACAAGCCTTGGTCCACATGTTTGCAGAGCAAGAAAACCAATCTTTTGCTTATTTAGCAAGTATTTTTTGAGGGTCTGTTTTCTCCAGGTACTGTCTGCGTCCTGGGTATAATAGCAATGAGCAAGACTCAGAAACTGAGCTAGGAAGTTTTAAGTCCAATGTCAGATGTCTGTCTCTTGGGCTAGCAGACGAGGAATCAGTTATGATGTACACGTTCAGGAGTTTCTGATTGATTCCACACCATCCTGTTTTCCCTCACCTGCTCTTTTCAGAGATGGAAATATCTTAAGGAGAGATAAAATGACAGAATTCTTTCTCACCATCATTTTTCTTGGTGTACATTCTAAATATCAGATTTTCTTAAAAGAAATGACTTAATATCAGTTCATCCTTCCTGACGTTTTTGCAACCTATGTTGAACCCAACTTGGGGAGCACAAAGGTGGCCATCTTCAGAATCTCAAGATTCAGAAGGAGTCTATAAATATTCAGTTTGCAGAGGGAAGCACAAGACAGACTGCATCCAGTATATTTTCAAAACCCATAGCCCACAATCTTTGTTACTGCAATATTTTGGTTCTGTATCAAACAATTTCTTCTACCTTGTATAATCATGGCACTGAATAAATGTTCAACATTAAAACAGTTACTGCTTTTCAGCTCCAGGATGGCTGTGTTTCAGAAGCGAGGGAAGCATGTGCTTTCTGGATGAAAGGTGTAGTATAAATGCAACTTATTACCATTTTAGGCAGAATTCCCAGGCTGGCATTTAGCAATTAAAAAAGCAAAGCTAAACAAGCCCAGGAGATCAACATTCCCTTTTCTTCCAACCCAAGATACTCAGTTATTGTGGACAAAGAACTAGAAGGCCCCATGTCCTTTGTTAACTCTCTTTGGAGCCTCTAAAGCAGCGTAGGTGGGAAGGGAGAGAAGTATTTTTTCATTTCCATTAATCAGTGGAGAGTCTAAATGAAGAGGTACAAATGACTCTTTCAAGAATTTGTCAAAGCAAAATTCACGTTATAAAAGATTTACTGATTTTCTTTTCTCAGTTGAATAATTTCTCTTGAAATTTCCAGCCTTTATCTTCTCTTCAAAGAATGCTCTGTCCTAGGCTTAACTTTGCAAGGTACATGGTTGAGTGGGAGAGATTAACCTTCATAGGACAATGTTGATTTAGAAAAATTTACTTCTGGGAGATCATGGTTTAATAAAATAGATGTTTTTCCTAACTCAAAGAAAAGAAACTCAGCATTTTCAAAACCTCATAAACTAGTGATTCCTGAATGATGGATAAAGTATTTTCCTCAGATATACATTCTTCTCTGTTTGGATTCAAGACTTTGTTGTGAGACTACGTTTTTCTCCCAAAAGTTGTTACCTGTAAGTATTCACATTAATTTCTGCCTATTCTCTCTCCCCAGTGCAAGGTGATGAGTTCCTTGACTAGTGCGTTAGGTATCTGTACTTAAAAGGAAAATGAGGGACCTTCATAATCTCTCTAATTCTGCGGATATAATATATTTGGGAAATCTAATGTTAAGGCCAACTGATTTACCATTTGTGACCCATATTTGGGGAAAACACACCATCAGAAGGTTTGATGATAATTTTCATCATCAAAGCAAGTGTATTGGTTACAAGTTTATAATCTAAATTTCTCTTGAACATATTTTAAAATCTTTTATCTGTGAATTTCCTCAAGAATAAGCAATAAAAGCATAGAAATATATATTAAACTGAAGAAAAAAATCTTTCAAATGGAGCCCTAGCTGCTATCTTTTAACATTTTTGTTCTGTTTGCTATTTACTAGGCACCATGATTGTGAACTGAGTTTCAGTTCTTCCTTAAATCTTAAGCTCAGGTGCTTCATTTGATGTTTTTCCCGGAGAGCAGCATCCCATCACACCACACACTACAGGACAAGTCGGAATGTTCCATGCCTAGAGACAGGCCCATACAAGTATTTGGTTACAATCAACTTCAGAGTTAATACTTGGTATTTGCTCTAGGACTAATGGTAATTAGATCGAGCAAAGCAGGCAGGAGGAGGACAATGCATTCGCCAAAGCAGTTACATCATGCAAGAGCACAGTATTCTAAGTCCAGCCGAAACTATCCTGCATGACACTATAGTAATGGACGCAAGACCTTGCACATTTTTCAAAAGCCTACTGAACTTTACAGCCCAGAGAATGAGTCTTGATGTATGTATTTCTTAAATCTGAGACAGTCATTTAGGAGGGCAGAGGATCCTCCAGTGGAAAGAAATCTATGACAAAAGAATCTAACTGCATTACAAATGTGTGACATATCACTAAAGGAGCTGAAGAAAAACCATCTGAAAATACTCAAGAAAAGTGTTTCTCCTGAGAGGACTAGGGAACCAGTGATATACACAAATACAGCCTGTATCAGAATCACGTATGTAGCTTTTAAATTCTATTTTTAAATACATGTGAAGCCATCCCCACAGTTCAGGTATTCTGTGTCAGTCATTAACCTTTTTAAAGAGGTCAATGATGGTTAATAAAACAAGAACCTAATATTAATCACAGAGAGGCTTAATATTCATACAGAATTGGGATGAATTATGCAGAAAGATTTTATATATCTTTCTTTTCCCTTTTCATCTGGGTTTCAACAAGAAAGCTCTGCAAGATACACATTCCCTGAGGCTGAATTGACTTGTTTATGTAATTGCCCTTTTTCTTCTCCAAGTTAAAATTTTTATGATGGAAAATATCCTTCTTTCTTTATATTCTGTATTTTTCATTCTATCAAAGGCAAATTTCTGCATTAGACCACAGTGGTTACAGCACAGGAAAATAATATATATATATTTTCAAGGTTTGTTATAAGATCTATGTGAAAAAAGATTTTTAATGTATTTGGATACTGGTCATTAAAAAATAATACATAAGACATTAAAATACACACACCAGGAATTTGGAAATATTTAGAAATGTAAAATATGTAGGGCTTATGTAATGCTTTTGCAGTGGTAGAAAGAAAGTCATAAAGAAGATAAGACCCCCGATGATGCGAATTTCACTAAGCTCCCTCTCCTGGTACTGGTGTTAGCAATGGTTCGAGTTGTTTTCAATGGAATTTAGATTATTTTAGTGATGAGTTAAGGGGGAATTGGGAGATGACAGTCAAAAATACTGTAACATTGGGCAGTGCCTCTTCATAAAATCTTACTCAAGTGTTTACTTTTTCTGTCCTTGTTACTCTTGAGATGGGGCTCAAGGGTATTAATTGGGGCCATAGGTAAGGCATCATATGGTCAATTAAACCTCCTAAAACTGTGGGTTCATCTGGCCTATGCTCATTCCTGTGCTATATGGTAGCCCCAAGAGGCCAAAGGAGAAGAGGTCTGGTGTTACCCTCAAATCCCCTCAAATCCATCTCTGGATTTGCTCCAGGAGATACTGAAGTAAACAGCAGTTTGAAAACCTAAGAACCTTCCATTCATTGATGCCTTATGTGAAACTGCATTTTATATGGTGATATCTAGCTCCATGAAACTTTTATATATGGCAATGATTTTAGAAATCATTTATGAAATCTGATTTTACAAAGAGGAAATCGAGATGCAAGAAAGAAGCACAATGGCAATTCTTATACCCATTAGGATATGGGAAGGCAGGGCTTGAACCCAGCCCAGTGCTCCTTCTGTCATAATAACAAGAAGAAGTGGATCCAAAGATATATATATACCCATATCATAAAATTAGTTGCAAACGATTTCCAAACAATTTAGTATGAAACAAAACCCACTTATTCTAGCTTGAATCTGAATATTTTGTTATTAATTTTTTATACTGAACACATACATCCCATAGAGAAAAACACTTAAAAGCCCAAATAATCTTGATTATTTAATGTCATAATTGATGCATATGGGCTTCAATAAATGCCTTCGTTTTGTAGATTCTGTGTAATAAGACTTTGTAACACTTACAGTACTACAGAGTTTTGACTATTAGTACTTCTGAGTACATCTATATTAATTAATTGAAGGGATGAAAGGCAGGCATCTCTCAATTTATTGTTAATGAGTGACAAATTTATCTCATTTCATCACAGACTTCTGTGGAGTTTCCCTGTAGATGAGTACATCTGCATGTGTTTACAGGAAAACATAAAGAAGGTACTCTAACGAATGCCTACTGACTGTTGCTGTTGTTGTTCCTTCACTAAGTTGCGTCTGACTCTTTGCAGCCCCATGGACCGCAGCGTGCCAGGCTTTCCTATCCTTCGCTGTCTCCCGGAGTTTGCTCAGACTCATGTCCATTGAGTCCGTGATGCTATCTGACCACCTCATCCTTGCCGCCCTCTTCTTCCTTTGCCGTCAGCCTTCCTCAGTGTTAGGGTCGATTCTTTACTGTCTGAGCCACCAGGCAAACCCTACCTACTGCGTGGTACTCACGTGGACTCTATTGCCTTACTTAACCCCTAGCACATCCTTATGCCGTAAGAATATAGTCTCTATTTACAGGTGAGAAAGTTGAGGTTTAGATCAAACCACAAGAGAGTATTTTCAGGATTGGAACCAAATGATCTCTGACCACAAAGTCCATCCATTTCTCATACTTAGTCAAATCCATGGTATATTATAAAGACTTCAAAATATGCTTTTTCTGTAGTTATTTGCAAATGCCTCTGTGCCCAGGTGGGTCTTAAGAAGAAAAAGAAAGCAGTCAAGATTTTCAACCCAAGTGGTATACACCATTCTTTCTTTGTATGGTTTCTCAGAGCATCCCAATACTGTGCAACTCTATTCAGCTTGAGACATATGGAAAGAGTTTTATGTTTTAAACAATTAGACTTGACAGCACCATTGCTTATTTCTTATCTAATATCCTTCATCCCTGGAGCCAAGCCGGAATCTGTATTCTCTCTCCAAATTTAATTCTGATTCCTCGTACATATCACTCGGTTGTCAGGAGACAGCAACTTAATGGCATTTGTTCCTGTGGCTTAGGAGCATCTGGGTTATGTCACTTTTTTAGCTGACCTGTTAGCTCAGAGGGAATTAAGTTCTTTGTCTAACGGTCTTTCAGAGGCCCTTATCATTGGTGATTTTGCTTTCTAGATCCTGTGTTGTTCTATAAATGTCATGAGATGACAAGATTTCTAGATATTAATTTGTTTCTGTTCAAAGGAGGGTGGCAGTTATAAATGGAGAAGAAGCAGTGAACAAGGAAGGATATTATAGAGGAGAAACTAACAAAGTCATAGCTGCTGGTGTGTAACTTGATGGATTGACAAGTCTAAAATTCCAGAGGACGTGGAAACAAAGGCTGTGTAATGGGGGAAAAAAATGCATCTCTAAATTTTGTGTCCTTTCAATGCAATTCAGTTCACTTTCAGATCAGTTCAGTTCAACATATATTTCTTTGAGCCCTCAGTGAAGAGCAGGTACTATCCTAGATGGTGAAAGAACTGTTGTTTCCTGAAGGTTTCTTGTGGTCAAGCAAAACAACTGTCCTGTGGATAACTTTGAGAAAGACCCTCCCTGGGTCTCAGTTTCCTCATCTCTTAGATGATGATCTCTTCCAGTCATTCACATTTGGTGACATTCCTTATGAGAAGGCTGTACTATAATTGAAAGATAGAACTTGCTTTAAAATGGGTGATTCACAAGAAAAGGATTCACATTTTAGTGCAACTCTGCTACTGTTTAGCTCTTTGCACTTGGTAAGTCACTTGGTTTTTCTGGGTCTCTTCTGAGAGATCAAAGAAACTGGTTTTGAAGGTTCCCTTTTTGCTGTACAAGAAAATTTATATATTTCTGTGAGGCTGGCTATAACCTAACATGTCCACATTCATATTGCATGGAGTAAGTAAGCAAACTAATGGAGATTTTGTTGTTGTTGAGCATAATTGTTATTCTTTACTGACAATTGGTGTACATACTGGTATGGTTTGTAAACTATAACCACACAGGCATGAAACTAATGCCTATGACAGAAAACATGATTTTGTGAAAAAAGTCAAAAGTTTCTAAAATGTGCTCAATATTCTGTGATAACCTATATGAGAAAAGGATCCGAAAAAGAATATGTATATATATTTAAAACTGAATCACTTTACTGTGTACCTGAAACTAACACAACATTGTAAATCAACTATATCCCAATAAAATGTTTTAAAATTCCAAAATGGATATCTCTTTGAATAACAGTGAACTTTCTGGCCAGATGTTAATTGGTGTGGGGTTTATGTTTGTCAACTTGCAGCAAAGAAATATTTTATTAAGTTCACACTCATTGTGACCTGTTGTTTCTATTGTAGTAGGTGTTGCGTTCAGTTGCCCAGTTGTGTCCAAGTTTTTGCACCTTATGGATTGTAGCGTGCCAGGCCTCCCTGTCCCTCACTATCTCCCTGAGTTTTCCCAAGTTCATGTCCATTGCATTGGTGATGCCCTCCAACCATCTCATCCTCTGTCACCCTCTTCTCCTGTGCCCTCAATGTTTCCCGGCATCAGAGATTTTTCCAGTGAGTCTGCTGTTCCCATCAGGTGACCAGAATGTTGGTGCTTCAGCTTCTGCATCAGTCCTTCCAATGAGTATTCAGGGTTGATTTCCTTTGAGGCTGGCTGATTTGATCTCCTCACTGTCCAAGGGACTCTCAGGAGTCTTCTCCAGCACCGCAGCTCGAAAGCATCAATTCTTTGGTGCTCTGCCTTCTTTACGGTCCAGCTCTCACAACTGTATATGTCCCCTGGGAAGACCATAACCTTGAATATACAGACCTTTGTCGGCAGGGTGACGTCTCTGCTTTTCAACACACTGTTGTATCTACTACAGGTCACTAAATATTGTAGTTTCCCTCTCTGTAGCAACGTTTCCGCATAAGGATTTCCCATCAGATTGCCTGAGCCAATAAAATGTGAAGAGAAATTACATGTCCCATTTCTGAATGGAAGTTTTACAAGAGGCAATGAAAAATTACCAGATTTCTTTTCCTTCTACCATAAGATAAGCAATGTTTTAGGACCTGGGGCAACCATCAGCCTGAGACTTGGCATGAAGACACTGTGGAGACATCCTATGATTATTGTAGTAGGATCAAGTGTGAAAGTCACTCAGTCATGTCTGACTCTTTGCAATCCCATGGACTATACAGTCCTTGGAATTCTCCAGGCCAGAATACTGGAGTGGGTAGCCTTTCCCTTCTCCAGGGGATCTTCCCAACCCAGGGATCGAATCCAGGTCTCCTTCACTGCAGGCAGATTCTTTATCAGCTGAGCCTTAAGGAAGCCCTGTGTGATTAAAGACTAATCTTAAAGAAAAAGGCTTTGCTGAAACCCATCTGGGAGTTTGGGCTTTTTCAGCACTAGCTGTGTCAGACTCCTTGTTTGGCACCTTACCATAAACATTGCACTTTCCTTCATTACACACTCACATACACACACACACACACACACACACACACACACACACACACACACACACA